>CAJNDT010001224.1:392500-537500 GCA_905221615.1 Symbiodinium sp. CCMP2592 | reverse complement strand
TGTTGGACATTTTGGCCCCGTGCACGGTCTGCTGTCCTTGCCCAGGAGCCTCCCTTTGTGGGTTTCTGCAGTTGGGAAGCATGCTTTAAGTCATTGTTTCTTGCTTTGATGTCTTGGGTGCGGGGTGGTTCATCTTCCTCCGTAGAGGGTACTGCAGAAAATGCATGTCTTCTTGGGTTCGGTTTTTTGTAGGGTCCTCACGGCCTTCACGGCTTTGGAGAAGGGTTTACCGAATGCATCGAACTCGAAGCAGTAAGCGGAAAACGCAAGAGGCGAAACTGCAGAGATAGAGTCGAAACCGGTGCTTAAAGGATCATGGGACTTAGTAATTAGGGTTATAAGTAAGGTAACTATAGCTATAACTACTTATTAGCCCAATTAAGGGACGTATAACCCTACTTACTAGGTCCCATGACCCTTAAAGTAGAGCCGGAAGGATCGGTCCTCGTGGCGCCTTCGCCACTGTCTCCGAGGACTGGCTACCTTAAGACTTACCTTTGGTTAGTAGGGAATGGAGGAATGGGGTGCAGTTATAACTACGTTACAACCATTCTTCCATTCCCTACTAACCACAGGTAAGAAGAAGCCTTGCATCCAGAGTATTTGGAGGAAGGGCACAGGTGGGCGTTGGGGAGTTTAGCATCGTGGATTTGCGGCATAGAGTTCTTCGAAACTCTTTGCTACTTCACGTGAGCCGTAGATTGTCGCCAGGACGGGTGCCTCAAAGTGCATGGCTTGGACGGGGAGTACCCTGGCTGAATGAGTTCTCAGAAAGACATACATTGTACTGTTTCAACCTGCGCCAGGCCAGGCGTACAGCGTACATGTGTATGATGCCTTGGTATGTTTACATCTGTATATATGACTTGTACACTTGTAGACATGCACACGCGCATGTATGCATGCAGGCATGTTCTTTCTTCGTGTGCCCCCTAGGTTTACGCAACAATGTCGTTGTTGTTGTATGTATATAGATATATACATATATAGAGTTATTATACTTATACATATGTGAAGGCCCGTATGTCTTAACCCGAAGATAAACAAGCAATGTCAAACAACTCAATGCATGCATAAAACATCCATGCCCCGATGTATGTAAATGGTGTACGGCATGTTGTGTCATGTGCTGTCCTGTCATGTCACGTCACGTCATGCTTGCGTATGCAGGATGCATGTATGGATGGATGAGATGGGTGGACGAGATGGATGGACGAGATGGATGGCTGGCTGGCTGGATGGACTGATGGATGTGGCCCAGTGCCTGTGGGGTCGTGTGCTTGAGGCTCATCCACAGCGATACGATCGTGCCAAGAGCCCAGTGTCTTTTCTCTGAGTGCTACCATGCTTTGTCCTTCCTCTGGTCGTGGTCCTCTCAAGCCAGCACAACCCTAAACCCTAAACTGGTGATCGTGGTCGTCGTGGTCTTGGTGGAGATTCGTTGTAGGTCTATTCCGTACCACTCCTGATCTCCCGGATGCCGTGGCTCCTGTGGTAGTTTCCGAGAACAGGGGACCCGACTATACCACTCTAAATCGTATAATCCTTATTCTAAGGACCCCAGAATAAGGTACCCAAAATTTGCGGAAACTCCCCGATCAGCCCCAGACCCAGCTCCCAGCTTCTCAGGGCCTGAGCATCGTCTGCATGTCGGAAGCCCGCGCGACCCAATTGAGATGTCAGTCTGCCGTCAGCGCTCCGTGCCTTTTCTTTTTTTTTGTTGGGTTCCTGGGTTGGGCTTTCGGATCGGGACTTGCAGAGTGGATCATGGTAGCTTTGGCCAGAATCGCTGGAAGTGCGCGGTGCTCTGATGGCAGCAGCCTCGCTCAGCACAAGGGAGTCTTCCAAGCGAGATGAGAAGTCGTCACAGGCGGTTGCGAGGTATTCGGATGCCGGCAAACTGGTGAGATCCTTCCGATGGCTCCGTTATTGATGCTTGGAAGGCTTCCTGCCACATGTCTTTCTTGAAGAACATTCTGCTAGGCAGTGGTTTGCTGATTTTCAAGCGCTGCACTTGTGAGCGACACTCGCGCAGCACAAAATGGCTTCGGTTTATTTCATGGCTGCACATCGATGCCCTCCGAACTGCGTGAAACGGAGTGGTAAGGAATGCCTCGTCCTTCTTTCATCAAATTTCATTCCACTGTTGTAACCCTAGGCCCTCAACCCTGAACCCTAAAACTAGGCTGAAAGCCGCAACTCTGAACCTCTGAACCCTTGACCCCTGCATCCCTGAACCCTAAACCCTGAACTCCTAAACCCTCACTTGACAATCCCCGTCCTTCCTGTGCCCCCGCAGGTCCAAGACGACGGTGTCGACCTCTTGCGCCTCTCGGAGGAGGTCCCTGTTGTATTTCATTTTTGTTGTGTTTGTTTCAGATTTCGGGGTTTCTGAAAATTCAGGGTCCCTTCTTCGGGGCTCCATACAACTTTAAAGGGCTTGCGATGTGCCAGTTGCATGGAGTCGTGGTGGAGAAGGGATCTAGATCTCCGGTTGGCGGTTGTAGGGTTGCAGGGTTTGGGATTACTTTTTCAGCTTAGGTCTAGGTTTCGAGGATTTATTGTTTTTGGACCAGAGACTTGTGAGTCGGTTTCTTCAAGCTTCTCGTTGCTCGTGCTCAGGTTCGGAGTGTGGACATTTGTCGGATTTCTGGCGTTCGCAATGTACAACTCGTTCCGCAGCTGTTTTCCCTTGGTCTGGGCCTGGGCCCCCTACGGGGTGGCATGGCAAGCAGCGGCCCGAGATTCCATCGCTTTGGGTTTGAGTTTGGGGTTTAAGGTCTAGGGTCCTATGGATGCCTGAAAATAATATTCCTTACTTGGGGCTCCTTCTTACAACTATACTTTCAGGTACCCCAAAACCCTGTTCGAATTATGAAGGCCCCTGTATCTTAGTAGGGTAGTACAGAAGCCATACATGACTAGTAATATTTATCCCCAATAGTCTTCAATGTAAATCTAGCGAACATTATAAGAAGCGTCCTGATAGTCCTTAGTACAGTTCTAGTATGCTATACCCCAAAGGCCTATTCGAAATATCAAGGTTTCAATGCTATGGAGATGGGGACATACGGATATGGGAGTTTCCCAAAAGTAGGGGTACCTTCTTTTGGGGTCTTTATAATAAGGATCCTACTATTTAGGGTATTGTATTAGGGTCCCCTATTTTCTGAAATTCCCATGTAGAGGCACCGAGGAGAGCCCGTCATCGCCTTGTGCTGTGCTTTTGTTTGCTCAACATGCTACGCGCTAACAACCTTGCACCTCTGCCCGAAACCGCAAACCCTAAGTCGCCTAAACCCTAACCCCTTAATCCCGAAGGCCTCGAATCCTTGAATGCACCGAAGGTATTGATAAACCCTTAACCCCTAAACCCCTAAAGCGTAAACCTAAACCCCTGAACCGTAATTCTTAAGCCCCTAGACCCCAAAAGCCTAAACCCTAAAACCCTAAACTAAACATAGACACCCTAAACAAAGCCTGAGGCCATGCGGTGCCATCGGCTTCCCCTTTGGCTTCGCCCAAGCTGTCCCCGGATCGAGTCCTGATACCACAGAGCCCGGTGCCCTGGTCTCCGGAGATTGAGTTCAACGTAGAAGCCTTGAATGATTGCTTTAGGGTTTGGGGTTTAGGGTTTAGGGTTTAGGGTTTAGGGCTTCATAATTAGAGTAGGGTTTTGGGAATATCATAGTATAATTATGGTAAGGAACCACCACAACCCTACTCTAATTATAAAGGCCCCTACATTGCTAATATCATTTGTTGGGGGGTCCCCTGTTAATTTTCCACAATAACATACCCGAAACCCTACTCTGATTATTAAGGCCCCTATACTAGGCTCAGAGTGGTCCTGATGTAGCATCGCTTTAGGTGTCCTACCTTCATGGAAGCGATACCGAGAGCAACCCCAGATGCAGGCTTCATGTTTCCGGCTTCTGGCGAGCACTGAACCTTCTGAAACTGCAATCTTAAGCGCTCAGCATGGAAGCCCAAACCTGTTTCAGAAGCTCGAACAACCGTCAGCTACTAAACCCTAAATCGTGAGCCTTGAACCAATGCCCCGGGCGAGTATTTCTGAAACTTGAAGCCATGAACCTTGAAACTGAAATCCCAAGCCTTGAACCTCAAAGCCAAAGCTTTGAACCTCGAACACTAGCTCCAACGAATCCCCAATTTGTGCCTCTACGCCTTCTGCAACTGTTTAGCCTGTGCCATAGCTCAATGGGTACAAGCCCGTCCCGAGCATGCCCTAACAAACCCGTAAGAAACCTCAACAAACCCTAGTAAACTCCAAACCCCATATCCTACGACCTCACACCCGAATGGACCCTGATAACCTCTAACCCCCAAACCCTAACAAGCCCCGGTACACCCCAGACTCCAGATTCTACGACCTGAAACCACACTTCAAATTCAAGGGCCCGCTGCCGTAACAATCCATCCCTGCCAGACGGCAAGAGCCTGCGCCTCGGTCCAGGGTTGCAAAGGGCTTAAGGTTTCAAAAGGATCCAGAAGGGTTCTATAATCATTTGGCATTTGAAGGGTTGGGGTTTGGGAGCTAGGTTTTAGGGTTTCGGATTTTGAGTTTTAGGCTTTAAGATCTGCGGGCTTGGGGCTTTGGGTTAAAATTTAGACATACATGGGCATGACGATCGTGTTTGCCGAATGTTCGCATCTTCCTGTATCTGTGGCTTGATCTAGACCAATTAGCAGGTGTTGTGCGGTGGCATTGGGCTTGAACCGACGGAAATGTTGGTTCAGGGGTTTATGGCTTGTAGTTTCTTGGTGCTAAGTAGGAGATCGGAAGCGCCACATCCTCAGACTCATTCACGACGCAGCAGCCTCTCGACTAGCGACCCTCCAAGCCTTGTCGAGAAGCTTAAAACCCTAAACCCTGAAGATCACAAAGGGCCTGGAGCTTCGTAGAGCCTCACACAGAAGGAAAGGCGAGCTTGAACCCCTAAGATGAGGCCATGCAAGGTACAGCCAATCAACTGACAAGCCTGCATCTCACAGTCTCATGCCCCAAGCTTCTAGAAATTACTACAGTCTGTCGAAGTGTCCCCTCCCTAAAAGCCTGGTTCTGTGTAATCCTAGACTCCAAGAGGGCCTCCCATGCACGAAGCCAGGTGAGCCCCCATGTCAGGGCAGTCAGCCCGATACAGGGGCAATGTCGGCAGCGCCCAGTTGAATGGGGATTCTGCGGTTATGGGTGTGGTTCCAACAAAGGGGAAAAGGAGGGACCCAAAAATGGGGACCCCTACCCTATAATGGGCTAAAAAATGGGTACATAATAGCTATATTAAGGGTATATACCTAGGGGTCCTTATCAAGGGTCCCTCCTTTCACCCTTGGATTCCGACCTCGGGGTCGTTGTTGAGTTCAACAGGTCTCAGGGATGATGGGGTGCTGCGGTTGATGATATAAATCCTGCATTACCCATAATAAGGAATATCCCATAATTCCCACAGTTTAGGGTCATCCTGCATTACCCATTATAAGGGATATCCCATAATTCCCACAGTTTAGGGTCTTTAAGGTAAGGCAGGATTTATATCATCAACAGTGGGACTCTCGTCTTCTCCCCGAGCGCCCCACCGTTTCAGACGTTGCATCGCGGTACTAAAGTCCAAAGATAAAAGGAGGGACCCTTAATAAGGACCCCTAGGTATATACCCTTAAATAGCTAATTATTATATACCCATGATATAGCCCATTATAGGGTAGGGGTCCCCATTAAGGGTCCGTCCTTTTCCCCTTTGATAAAAGCTCCGCCCCCAGCTGGGAGGGTTCACCGAATTCAGTTCGGACAGTTCGCTTGCGATTTGCACCCCGAGGACATTGCCCGGGAGGGTTTGTTCAGATATCTTTGAGGTGGGTCCACTAGTGAGCCAGCGAACAGCTTGGACTCTGACTTGCCATTTACAGCATCTGCGTTCTGTGCCGCCATGGGGCTGGCATGGTGCGATCTACCTCTTGCCTAGGGGTATGCTCCAGAATTCTACAGTCGATACAGCAGGCCACTTGCACTCCCTTCACATTTCATATGGGGCAGCCGCTCATGGACAGCTTCTCCAGATGCAGGTGGACTGCAAGAAGGCAGAGCCTGTCGTTGTCGGGGACAGGGCGAGCTACGATCTCTTGCTGCCGCGAACGCCCACCCGCTTTACCCTCGAGGCTCTGTCCGCAAAGCTGACCCCCGGCCCGTCCGGGAGGCGGCTGCTCGTTTCCGCCCAGAGGAGCTGTACATCCGATGACGCCCGATTTATCAACTTTCTGGCGCAGTTTTTGCAGGTGGATGTGCTAGGAGCGTGTCGCTTCCACCTGACGTACAACACGCGCCACGCGCGGGAGCTCCTCCGCAAGCAGGCCGGGGGCCCCTGCTTTCGTAGGACATTCTGTATATGGGTGGTTGTCAAAATTAGGGTTTTTTTTGGGTCCTATTATATTACGGCACCTAATATTTAGGGTACCCAAAAAGGGGCCATAATTTGAACCACATCCGGTTCGTAGAACTCTCATCCTTTGCCGATGGACGGTGTAATGTCAGTGAAGAAGTTCTGCAGAGGCGGAGCAGATCCGAGGGACCTGCCGAGTTAGAAAGGTTGCAATCCACTGCTTTCCTTGTTAACCCAACAAGCAATCGGCAGTTTTTCACCACATCTACCGACAACAGTTCCGTGAACCCTCGCAAGCTGCCTTTCTTCGTGACAGCTTTTCTGACTTGACTCTCTCTCTCTGACGGCTCACCGGAAGTTGAAATCGCGAGGCTGCCGGTGCATCGCAGAAGGAGAAGGAGGGCCCGATCTTGCAGCGCTACAACTTCGCCCTCCTTTCCGCCAGCTCTTTTCTAGCAGATTGGGGGCAGGGGCCTCCTCCGGAGCTCTGGGAGATCTTGGCAGCCGGAACAGTGCCCGTCTACTGGGGTGCACAGGGCCTGGACCGTTGGCTTCCGGATCCGCTGGCGGCCATCAACGCGGCGGACTTCGCCTCGCCCCTGGCCTTGGCAGGCTACCTGCAAGAGATCAGCACGGATCAGGACCCCTGCAGTCTTCGCATTAGGTCGGGGTCGGGTCCTGTCGGGTCTTCGGGCCCTTGAAGGTGGGGGGATCGTGATCTGCTGGGGCATGCAGTATTCAGGACAAGATGATGCGCCATCATCTCTGGCGGCACCGAGTGCAGGGCCCTTGCACGGAGCCTGCGACTTTGTGCCGAGCCTTGAACGACCAGATCCCAGAGGACTTAAGCTCACAAGGCTTGGAGGCCGTGGCAAAGTCGCGACTCAGAGAGCCATCCTTTCAATACCTTTGTGGGATCCAGAGACAGGAAGAGAAGTGGCTTCGCAGCTGCTACGGAATGCTACCTGCATACGAGGAAGCATTCCATCACCACAAACTCTGGGCAAGTCTTGACATGGCCTCAGCCTCCGAGGAGGGTGGCCTTTTCAGTATTATTGGAGATGGAGAGCGACTGGATGTGCTGCTGCAGGCATCCGCCATGCAGCTGAAGCCTCGGACGCCACGGCTGCAAGAGCAGTGGAGGTCTCTTTTGGACCTCTTCCACCAGGAGCAGCTCTTCCGGGAAAGCAGCGTCCTCCAGCTCGGGCTCACGCCCGAGGACCCAGAGACTCCAATATCCCTTAATTAAGGAATATACCTTAAATTATAGTAGGATCCCGAATATGATTTAAGGAATATCCCTTAGTTATGGAATATACCTTAAATTATAGTAGGATCCCGAATATGATTTAAGGAATATTCCTTAATTAAGGGACATTAGAGTCTCTGAGGACGCCGTGCCCCTGCCGGCCCTGGGAGCTCTGGGCCTCGGGGCGGCCGCCTTCGCGCGCGTCTACGCGCCCAGGTGGGTGGTTGTCAAAATTAGGGTCCCTTTTTTGGGTTCCTATTATTATTATTATTACTATTATTAGTATTACTATTATCATTATTGTTATTTTTATTATCAACGGACATCAGTCGGTCCTTTTTTGGGTTCCTATTATAATACGGCACCTAGTATTTAGGGTGCCCAAGAAAGGGACCCTAATTGTGAAAGAACCCCAGGTGGGCGCTCCCAGCGCTGCGGAGCCTCCGCGACTTCCTGAACTTTGGGGCCGAGGAGCGCCTGAGGCCTGACTCTCTGATATATAAAACCTAATATAGTAATATATATATATATATATATATATATATATTATAAAGTATAATATAGCAATATATAATATAGTAATATATAATACAGAAATAAAATATGTTACATTATCTTATGATAGTGGCAGAGTTTGCTCCGTGCAACTTGTTTTTAGTCGCGGCGAGACCTTGCATGGAAGCCCGAAGTCCCAAGTGTCCTGAAGCCTCCATTCGAGGCTCCCGAGTCTGGAGGACTACCGGCACGAGGCCCGGGGATGCCTTCTCTACTCCTACGAACCACGAGGGCTACTTGGGAGAGTGGGTGTGTCGGCTTGACGATCAGATGGACTGTCGACCTCCGAGCTTTGAATACGACAGCAGCATTTAAAGTCAAATGTCACGTGCAAAAACGAGTAAGAAAACGAAGATGAAACGAATAGTAGTTGGATGCACGCAGAGCCGGCCTACAATCTGTGACACGAGAAGTATCATGTGTGGATATGTATGCATGTATGTAGGTATGTATGTATGTAAGTATGTATGTACGTACGTGCATACGTCTCTCTCTCTCTATGTATATATTATAGATTGACTGTGCATATATGCATATATACATCACATACTGCAGCTTTCAGCTTGAAGCTGCGAGGCCAGCGCCAGCTTGTGGCTGGACGTGGGGCGGAACGAGTTTCTCAAGGCGGCTCTCGGTCGTGCTGAATATGGTTGAAAGCATGAGAACATTCAGACCCACCCACCGCCACGACCGACACCGCCGCCGCCACCACCACCACCACCACCACCACCACCACCACCACCACCACCACCACCACCACCACCACCACCACCACCACCACCACCACCACCACCACCGCCACAACAACGTCATCATCGTCATCATCATGATCATGAAGGCCACTGTGACGACGACGGCGACGACCAGTGCTTCTGCACCTCGTTCTGTTGCGAATGCAGTGTGTGCTGTACTGGTGATTAGGATGATGCTACGGAGAATATTATGATATTGATGCTATTGTTGATAGGCACAGTGAGGACGACGATGATGTGAATGATGGTTGCACTATCACGAATGTGATGTTTGTCTTGAGAGGGTGCTTACGCAATCGAGTGGGGACTGTGCCATAGCATTTACATGGATCAGCGACGTAAAAGACACGGTGCTGAATCATGGTGCTTGAAATGCCTGCGCGTCGGATCGAAATCCATGTTCTGCAATTTCTTGCACTAGGATTTCTCCTAGCATTTAGATTGGGTCTGGGAATCATGGTAAGAAGCACTGATGTGACTTCTTTGGCTATGAGGTGACTTCAGCCTCTCCCAGCGTTTACACCAGTGATGTGACTTCACGCACATTGATCTGACTTAAGTTACCTCGTGTAGGCTTCAATCCAGGTAGTGTACTTGTTCTAGGTGTAGTTTGTGGTATTAAGGACATGCGCATGGGCCATGATTTCCAATCGCCGTGTCTGAGAACAACTAACCATTGATATTATGGGAGCTAAGGAGCCAAGGATGATGATAATCCCTATTAAATAAGGAGCTAAAGAGCCCAGGAAACCCCCAAAACCATTGGTTAGACAAGCAGAAGCAAGCGCTGCAGGCAGACGTCGTCTTTGCCCTCGGCTCCAGCCTCTCCCTCCTCCTTGGCTGCTCAGGACTCGTCTCTGGGTTGCCATTGCGTGCTTAAAGGATCATGGGACTTGGTAATTGGGGTTGCAAGTAAGGTAACTACAGAGATAATTAGTTATATCCCCAATTAAGGTACTTATAACCCTACTTACCAAGTCCTTCAATTTGGAGTTTGTCTCAGGGCCTGCGACGAGATGTGGGTCCGTTTGCTTGTTGCCTCTGAGTGTTGGCTTGCAGGTGGTCATAGTAGGGCGATGCTGCATCTTTCGGGGCAAGTCTGCAAGCACGACGACACGAACGACCATGAAGAGTAAAGGAAGGCGGTGCCCCTTTCCCTTTCCATCTCATCGTAACATTCGGCGTCAGTTCGAACATCGGCGTCGAAGCCATCACCATCACCATCATCACCATGCCGCAATTGCCACATCATCATCCTCATCATCATCATAATCATCGTCATCCGCATCGTGATCAAATTAGAGGTCATCAGCGCAATCGAGAAGAGGAAACTGCAGTGAATCGCAGTCGTCCGGCCGAACGCCTAAGCCCCAAACCCGAAAGCAGAAAACCTGAACCGTTCTCAAACTCTGAAGTCGAGATGCCTTTAACCCTAAACCTCTTTGCACCCTAAGTCCCGAAACGCCTAAACTCCTGAACCTAGCCCTAAGCGTCCAGCCCAACGCCTGACTGATACACCCCTACTTAAAGGATCATTGGACTTAGTAATTGGGGTTGTAAGTAAGGTAACTATAGTTATAGGTACATATAACCCTAATTAAGGTACTTATAACTTACTAAGTCCCATGATCCCCCAAGTAAACCCCTAAACCGAGGCCTCTCTTCCACTGGTTGTGGGGCTCTTGCGCCAACTGGCGGCCACGGCGTTGGTGCTCGAATGGGTCGGGCCCACCGACGGGGAGAGCGAGGAAACGAGCGGTTCTGTGCACGAGGGCGTGGGTTTCAGGATTCGACATTCGCCGGCTTTTTTGGCGCGCCGGTTTCAAAAGTCATCTTGTTGTGCGCAGGCCCCGAACCCCGACTTTAAAGCTTGAGCCCGAAGCCCCGAAACCGTACTATAGGGACCTTAATAATAATAATAATAATATTAATAAAAATAATAATAATAAAAATAATTATTATTATTAGAATAGGGCCGAATAGGGTTTGGGGTCCATTGTACTATAATTGTAATAAGGAACTCCCAATTATTTCGGCCCCTATAATAAGCCAAAATCCTGTTGAGGAGCTGCAGAGCGCGGCTGATGGCATGGACGATGGGCGGCGCTACCGCCGTGAGGAGCTCGTGGCAGCCCTGGAAGCTTCGAAGCAGAAGATTTGTGGGTTTCGGAGGTTGTGACTTAGGCCCTAAACTGGGTTCTTGTTCAGGGATTGAATTTATGTTGCCAAAACAAGGACACAATATTATTTACTATAGATCCCAGTTATGGTAACTTACATTCGATCCCTTAACAAGAATCCAGTAAGCCCTAGACCTTAAACTTTAAACCGACCCAAGCCCCAAACCCCAGACCCTAACGTGTTTTGGCTTTTTTGAGTTGGATCCTCGGCACTTGGAGCCTTGAACCCTGCAAGGCCTGTGGGCGTTCTGCACCCTAACTCTGAAGGGTCCGAATGATCCCCTTCTTCCCCAATGTCTGTAAGGAGATCCACTTCCAGCACGTGGCGCCGATGTACAAGGGGAATTACTACCTTTGTGTGGGACCCAAGTGGAGCGACTGGCAAGCAGTTCGCATCACGGACCTATCGGTGCCCCAGTTCAAGCTCCGGGATGAGACTGGTAAGGACTTTCAGCTTCTGGCGCAGTCTGGCTTCCTCTGGGGCGGCGCGGCCTTTAGCAAGCAAGTTCAGGTAGCTAAAGGGGCCGAAGGGGCAGAAGGCATCGTGCGGAAGATCACGCCCATGCTCTTTGGCCTGAAGCAGGCCATGTTTCTGCAACTCTTTGCTCCGCACTTTGCCTGCGTGCCCAAGCTGGTAGGCCACCAGTCGGGTCGGCGCCCGCTCTGGAGCTTGGTGGCGATGGAGCAATTGGATGGCCCAGACCTGCTGTCTCATATGAAGCAAATGAGAGAGCAACAAGATGTGTTTGACCTTCTGGTCGCGACGGTGGATCTTCTCTGCTGCTTGTTGCAGCACGGTGTCCGGCACAATGACTTGTGGGCCTCCAACGTCATGGTCCTCCCTGTGGGAGCCGTCGACGCCGAGGAGCAGGGCTCGTTACGGTCTCGAATCCGTCTGGTTGCGATCGATTTTGAAGCGGCTGAGCTGACCTCTGAGGGACTCTACGACTTTATCGACGAGGCCCTCTCGCTTGGGAGCAATGGAACCCCACTGAGTCGGGCACGAGACTTTCTTCAGGACTCTGGCGTGCATGCAGTGGAACTGCCTCCCTTGGCTCCAACCTTCCACGTAGCCGAGGGCCTGGAAGCAAGCGAAATTGTGCTTGAGAAGTGGACCGACCGAGGAATGCTGGGAAGTGTTCTGAAGCATCATCTCTTCGATAGCCCGGAGACCGAGTATCTTTCGGTACTGGCCGAACCATATCGGCACATTGTTGAAGCGCTTCTGCACGAAGGACCCGAGTGTGAGGTCCATGATTCGACTTCCTGTGAGTCGGGGGAGAGCCCTGTCCAGCATGACGGCTGGCGACTCCAGGACATTCGCACAATGCTGAAGATGATGCGAGAGGTTCCATAAGGAGACTTCCCAGATCTGAGAATCTGCATGTTGGATCATACCGCCAAAGAGAATGCCACGGTCTTAACCTGCTTGGTAAACCCGTCATGCACGAAACTCAGACGAGCTCTGACTTGCCGTCGTGGCTCCGATGCTGCGGGCATGTCGATTGCCATCTGGCACACCGAACTCTTTCTTGCAGCAGAGCAGTTCCCACAACTCAGCATGAGTGCGATGATCGGAGTTTAACAGCATGGTTCACATCCAGCGGATTTCAAGCTTGGTGAGGTTGTCGGTGGCGGAGATATTCTGAATCGGCAGGAGCTGATTGGGACGGTCGCCTCACGCCTCCGAGCAGGGACGGTGGAGAACGGACCTCACACTACTATGGCCTTGTAGTCGGCTCTCATCAGTAGCAGGCAAGCCGAGTAGCGACGTGCAGTGGACTTAGACGTGGCTGCGTTGCCCGAGCCAACTTCTCATCAGCTTCCACTGAAGACCATGAGCCGTCAATGCCAAACTTTAAGCTGCCAGCCCTGCGCTCTAAACATTTAACGTAAATCTGGAGCCCTGCATGAGCACTAATCCTAAACTTGCAAGTGCCCATGGGAAGCTCATAAACTGGGATCCCAGGTGTGGGCGCAAGCCCTCCGCCGGCTTCGCCGCAAGGCGCTTCGGCTTCGTCGGCTTGCTTCCGTGATTTGCGCACATTTTCACCCTCTCACAACCACGTCGCCGACAAAGTCTTGTTTTATGCCTGCTTGGACGATCACCAATTAGTGATTCACATTACGTTGAATTGCTAGTACTGCCGGTGCCACTACGGCTGTTACTGTTGATGATATAAATCCTGCATGACCCTAATGGCCCTAAACTATGGGAATTACGGCATATTCCTTATTATGGGTAATGCAGGATTTATATCATCAACCGTAGTACTGCTCCTGCTCTCCTCCGACCAGAGCCTGAGACGCGCAGCTGCAGCCAAGGGAGCGGCAGTATGCAAACACCCATAGTATCGGCTCAGTCTTTGAGGTGGAGTGTTGGTTGGGGAAATTAGAGTGAGGCGAACCTGCAGACCTCTCAGGTAGATTCGTAAGCTTCCAAAACCCTGCACTTTTTAGCTCGTTGCCTGGAGCCCCAGAAACGCAAGCAATTCGTGCACGCAGCTTGATTTTTCCACCTCGCTCGAGGGGTAGTCGGCGGTAGCCGTCTGGATATCACAAGTCGGACGGGTCTGGGCTCTTACCGCTGGTTTGTAGGGAATGGAAGACTGGTAGTAATAGTAGTTATAATTGTGCCCCATTCCTCCATTCCCTACTAACCAACGGTAAGGGCTGTCACGGTTTAGGGTCCAGGCAGTGCAGACCTCGAAGCAGAGACCAAACTATGCCCTGCTGCAGGTGGTTACAGGTCCATGACCTTGAACGTCCGGCACAGGGCCGAGCCACATGCGGTGGGGTATTGCTGTCCGTATGAGGGTATTGATGCCCACTCCGACGATGCCGATGAAGAAGAAGATGATGATGAATGATGACGATGGTGATGTCCATGGTGATGTTGATATTGATTGCCGCCACTGCTCCTGTTGTTCTTCTTATGGTTGCACCGTCGCTGCTGATGACGGTGATGAATTTGATGTTGTGATGGCGTGGTGGTGGTTGTGGTAAGAATACTGGAACTAGTGGTGGTGTTGTTGATCATTGGCGCGGTGTTTCTGATCCAGTGATGATGGTGGTCATGATGTTGACAGTATTTAGACATTGGTGGTGGCGATGTTTCTCGTGATAACCATGGTGCTGGTGAAACGGTTATGTAGACCTCGAGACGGCAGTAAACAACTGAACCTGGTATGCATACAAGCGTAGGTGATGCACAGGTGCATGTGTATGTAAGCGGAGAGGTATGCTCGGATAGCAGATCAGACAGCTTTGCCTGAGCAATGCGTCGTCTTTGAGCCTGAATGCCTAGCAAACATAAACACCTGGAAACGGCTTCCGCTTCCCAAGCTCTCGCACCCAAACCCTCAGGCTCACCTTCCTTTTTGGAGCCTTCCGATGTCGTAAGCTGTTTATTAGTACTATCTTACTATATTACTATTACTATTACTATTACTATTTTACTATTACTATATTACTATTACTATTACTATTACTATAATATGGTTACGGTTTGTCATGTCAAGGGCTTGTTGCGGCCGTGGGGCTGAACCCTCACGACAATCACTATAGGGGATTATAGTAGAGTTCTGTAATCTAAGGGCCTTAACAATTGGAATAGGTGTTTGGGCTATACTATAACTGTAATCAGCCCCGGCGCTATGCCCAGGCCTACGACGCAGCTGTCTCGGTCGTCCTTACCGCTTATAGGCCAGAGGGTGCAGGGAAACCGGACCAAATCGGCGATCAGTAGGAGCGCCACATCGGAATCTTAATATAAACGCGGACGTATGGATATACATGCAGTTGCATCCTAAACGGTCGACCCTAAATCCTGCAACCCTAATCTCGAAGCTCAACGATGTCTTCGAAGCCTTCGCTGCACCGGACGCTGTACTCATCCCGAAGGGCCATCCCTAAACCCTAAACCCCATAAACTCGGCTTTGCAGCCTTT
The DNA here is from genome assembly GCA_905221615.1 of Symbiodinium sp. CCMP2592. Classification (NCBI taxonomy): domain Eukaryota; class Dinophyceae; order Suessiales; family Symbiodiniaceae; genus Symbiodinium; species Symbiodinium sp. CCMP2592. The sequence continues at coordinate 522,416 of CAJNDT010001224.1, read as the reverse complement.
TCGGACCTTCGGGCTTGGAGAAAAGGAGCTCAAAAAACAAATATAAACCTGAGTTTGCGACTGGCTTCAGCTCAAGACCGTCATATTACGATCGTCGGTGATCCTAGACCTCTGAGCCTCGGACCTCTGATCTGTAAACTTGAAGCTTGTGTTTGTAAATATATATATACACACATACATATACACATGTTGTATACATACAATAGATAGATACATAAATAGATATAGATAGATAGAGAGAGAGAGAGAGAGAGAGAGTTATATATATATATATATATATGTATGTATATCTGTATCTCGGGCCCTTGAATTTGGCCCGACAGGCCGAATTTCACCGACGTTTACACTGCGACAGGCGCCGAACCGTCCCGGAGAGTGCCTGAGGGTTCGGAGCCTTTCTTCGGAGGGTCTTGGTGGGGGCAAATCCTACTTGAAGGATCATGGGACTTAGTAATTGGGGTCAAAGTACGGTAGCTACAGATATAATTCCTTATAGCCCCAGTTCATGATCCTCCAAGTAGACTTCAAAGCCAAAACTCTAAGGGTAATGGGAGAGAATCCAAAGAGCCCCAAAGCAAATACCGCTTTGCGCAGCCGGCTTCGGCCGCGGTTCCTGCGGCGGTGCCCAGCCCTGCGAGTACCGCACGCGCCTGAGGGTTGGGGGTGTCTTGAGTATAGGGTTCACGGGGTTTCAGGGGTTTGGAGTTGAATGCGGGGCAGAGTGAATTTGAGGAGTTTACGTTCTTCGTCCGAGGGTATCTACATCTTTTCTTCCGATTGGATTTCGATTTGCTATGATCGGCGCAGTCGTTGACCGAATTTCAGTTCTTGGATTATCTTAACGTTTCGGCGCTGCGAAGTCTAAGTCTGCATATTGTTAGAATACCTGGAATCTTACTTCCAATACCCAATATCTAATACCTAGTATCCAATACCTAATATCTAACATGTATGATATAGAATATATATATATATATATACACACGTATATGTATATACACACATGTACAGATGTACACATACACAAAGTAACTTCGTGCTTTAAAAGCTATAGCCTCGAGCATATCTATAAACAGGAAAGACTGCATAGGTATCGTGACAGGCCGCACGTTCGCGGCCCAAGGGACCGGCGCGCCGTCCAACTCGAACCGTACACCCTAACCGTAAACAAACTAGGGTTGAGGGTTTAGGGTTTAGGGTTTAGGGTTGAGGGTTTAGGGCTTAGGGATTAGGGTTGAGGGTTTAGGGATTAGGGTTGAGGGTTTAGGTTATGTGCATGCTTTTGCTACGGTCATCCTTTCGGAATGCCTTTCGTAGGAAGCTCCCAAGCCGGCACGAAGCCCACGACGATCTAGGCGCGATCACCCCCGAAGCAGAGAGCGCCCTCGGGCGTGCGACCCCGAGAGCATGTTGTGCCTTTTCGATTTTGGTTTCAGGGGTTTGGGTTTCAGGTTGGTGGTTTGGGGCGGATTGATAGGGACCCAAAAAGGGACCCTAATTTTGACAACCCCCCTCATGCTTTTTCAACATTTTGGGCTGGCGTTCGTGTGCGATTCGCCTGCCCTAGACTAGACCTTGAAGCCGTCCAATACAGATCCCTGATCAAGGGCGTCCCGGGTATAACACCGTGAGTAAAAGCACCCTAACAGCTTCAAGAAGCAAGCCTCAAGAGCGTGAAGCTTGGTGTCCCAAAAAGACAACTCTGCACCCCGAACGCCGGATTGAGTCTCAACGCCCGAAAAGATTAAGTGGTCAAGGCTGTAGGCGTTTCCCGTCGGCGCGTAAACTCGTAAAGCCGGACACCCTCGATCAGACCATGATCTCAACGCGTCAAGCCCCAAAGTCCAGAAACTAAACTCAGAAACCTATAAAACCAAACCCTTGATTCCCAAGCCCCACAGCCCCAAACACTCGCCTCTCCTCCGGGCTACAGACTCAGCCGTCGTGTGCGGCTGCGCCTTTTAGTCTCGGCGCAGGCACCGGGCACCTGGCGGACTGGAGTTTAAGATCCGACATCCCTTAATTAGGGAATAGTCCTTAAATGATATTAGGGATCCTACGATAAGGTAAGGTATAATTTTTAAATAGTATAAGGGATCCTACTTTTATAAACTATAAGGTAAGCTGTAGTCCTTATTTAAGGGATATTGGAGTCTCTGGGGAGTTTGAAATCCAATGCCTCTGATTTCGGATCTTGACGCCTGGGGAATTCTTGGTGGGTCTTGACGAGCCAGAGGGTCATATAATCCAAGGGGAAAAGGAGGGACCCTTAATGGGGACTCCTACCCTATAATGGGTTATATAATGGGTATATAATAGCTATATTAAGGGTATATGCCTAGGGGTCCTTATTAAGGGTCCCTCCTTTTACCCTTGGATATAAAGGTTTGAAGGAGATTTCTCAGGTTGCTTCGGGTCACATACTGTCTTATAGCATACAGTATATTGTGGTATAAGGAAAGATCACGAAACATAAGGTCATAAGACACTAAACTACAGGGTAATGTAACGTAATGACAGAGTCTTGAGTTTTCCTTTGGGGGTTCTATGGTCTACGTTGCATGGTGGTTGTACGATTTAGGGCGTCTCGGGTTTTGGTTTCGAGGATCTGGCAAAACTGCAACTCCCCCAAATCCTAGACCCCTAAACCCTGAACCCTAAACGCTCAACCCCGAAACCCTAAACCCGAAAACCCTAAACTCTGCACCCCTAAACCCGAAGCCTTGAGCCCTCGCCAATCCCGTCGCAAGAGACCGAGCTCCCCAGAAGTCCACCCTCGAAGCTCTTTGCGACCAGAGTCCTACCCCACAGTAACATTCCTCAAGCCCCCCCACCTCACCTTACAAAAAAACACCCGAAGCAAAGCCCTAAAACCCAAGTTCCCAAAAGCTCTACACCCACGGACCCCATATACAGTCTACAGCCCAGAAACTCCAGAGGCGCTCCGGTGGCCCCCCGGCCATGGGCTCTGAAGACGGTGCCCCAAACGCACACGGCGCCCAGCAGAGGACCAAGAGGGGCAGTGGCTCTCCGGGAAGGTTCGGGGTTTCAGGTTTAGGCGTTTAGGGCCTTAGGGCTTGGTTGAGGCTTCGGGATGTCGTGATGATCTTCTAATCCTATGGTTGTACGCTACAATCAGGATTTCTGCAAGATTCCTGGTCACCCGTGGCAGGTGGCCCCTTCACCCCCCTCCCCTCACCACTTCTTAAGAGCCCCGAAACGACAAGGCAGCGGCCTCTTCAAGATGGAAGGCAGCGGCCTCCTCAAGACGGGGAGCCTCACTGCAAAGCCAGGGCCGGTGGTGACCTCAGGCCTTCTGGATCTACTTACCTTTGATTAGTGGGGAATGGAGGAATGGGGTACAATTATAACTACTATTACTACCATTCTTCCATTCCCTACTAACCAAAGGTAAGTCTAGGGTTTTTGCACATAGAGGTTTTCAGGCATGGAGTTTTTGGGTTCAGGCGCAGGGTTTTCGTGTTCTGGGGGTTTGGTGTTTTGCGTTTCGGGATTCACGCCTGATCTGTTGATTCTAGATGCCAAATTCAGATGAACGAAGGGTTTTGAGGCTGTCGGGGTTGAGCATTGTCTGATCCGGCAACAGCCCATGTCCTATCTCGCGACACCAAAGGTCAAACCCCAGATACCGTTCCCTAAACCCTAAACCCTAACTTCAAAACTTCAGAGCGCCTCAAAGCCTCCAGTTTCAATCGCGCGCTACGGCGGTGACGGCGGATACCACCACACCACCTCTACTTCTGCCGACCTCGTCGCCCCTGCTCCGATTGATGTTGTTGCTTGCTGCTGCTACCACGCTGTGGCTGCTGGTGCTGGTGGTGCTGCTGATGATGCCGCTGCTGTGCAAACTCACATTCAGTAGCAATAGTGCTGACTCTCAGTCCGTCACTTTCAACATCGATCACCAGTCATCGGTCGTCAGTCATCATCATCATCACCGCCTTTGCCATGACTTTCAACACCTTAATCAGCCCGAAAACTTCGGAATGGCTGTCGTCAATCCCGACGAATCGGATCGGTACGATGGAACAGTGCTGGAGCAAGCACATCCAGGCCCGACCCAAACACGCCCTCCAAGGCCTCACGTCCCGGCGCCAAGCTCTGCCCCCAGTCATGCGGAGATTGGGAATGAAGGATCCCAGGCCTTAAGGTTTTGGGATTCGGGCTAGCGCTTCAGAGTTCACGTTCTGTTTCCGGAGAGTTCCGGTAGCCGCTGGTTGAGGATGGCCAGACCGCTTCGTAGATATGTGCATCACCTCATGGCAGGTCATATCATGTCATGCATGTCATACCATGTATGTGTACCTGCATGTTCGTACGTATGTATGCATGCATTCATCGATAGGCGAACATAAGCATGCATGCATGCATGTATGCATGTATGTACGTACGTATGTATGTATGTACGGATGTATGCATATATGTATGTATGTATGTATGTATGTATGTATGTATCTATGTATGTATGTACGTATGTATGTACGTACGTACATTGTCATGCAGCATCAGCCAATACAAACACAGATACTCGCACAAAAAGCACATATGTGTCACATGTGTGTATATGCACATATTTGCGGTGTGCGAGCTTTCCTATGCCGAGCTTCAAACTAATACTTAATCACCTCTGTTGAAGCAACCAGAAAGGGACGCCACGTCTGGACCACTACCCAGATAGAACCCAGGCAGGAGGAGCGACGACCTCCTGCTTCGCCTTGCAGTAGCTTGAGGCTGGGGCTGCCTGAGCAGTTAATCTCCCAGAGGCATTGTATAAAAAGGTTTCCACGACGGCAGCACACCACACAAGTTTGCCGTGGCAAAGACAAGTCAGATGACGACAGCAGCAATGCTGACAGCATTCCGCTACAACCATGACGTCATATTATTGACGACAATGGCACTGGCATAGCAATATATACACGTAATTCTGCTCACATCAAAGAACCATAGCGACAGTAGCAACAGGTACAGAAGCAGCAACCGTAACAACACCAACAGCAGCGGCAACAGCAGCAGCAGCAGCAACAACAGCAACACCAACGACAACACTGTCAGCAACAACAGCATAAACCGCCACATTCACAACCGCAACCGCAACCACAAGCGCAACCACAAGCACAAGCACCAGCACAACCACAAGCACTACCACTACCGCTACCCTTACCGCTACGACCACGACACCTGCGCCGACACTGGCACCGGCACGAAAACCGAGCCCGACACAAGCAGCAGCAGCAACAGCAGCAGAAGCAGAAGCAGAAGCAGCAGTAGATGTAGCTGTAGCAGTAGCAGTAGCAGCAGCAGCAGCAACAATAACCACAGCGTCATCACCACCACCGACTAATGATAAGGTATTCTTCTGAGTAGCGGAATCGTCTGAGTAGCATGTATGGAGCAACTCTCAGAATTGAATGCCGCCATTGTCAGAAGCTTCTGTTGTTGTGAAAATGTACGCGTAGCCTTACTTCTGTCTATACCAACGCACATATCAAAAGTAGCCTCGAGGACAATACACGGCTTATCTGTAAGGCATCAATGTTGCTTTGTCAGAGGCGTTAGTCAGAGGCGTTACATGTTTGATCTCTTGCTGTTCACCCCTGGCATGGGATCAACTACATGTTGGCAAACTTTCCAACTGAAGTGATTCGAAATGAGGCCTTGCACCGCCCATTGGCGGGTTGAAAGTTGAAATCATCATCGTCGCCACATCGGTCACGTCAAGTTGGCCATTTCATGTGACAGAACTACAGCCTCGACGATAGAACAATAATTTGAATGTGTTTGGGTGTAACAATTCGTTGACAGATTGCGAGTGATGCTGTCAGGATCAACTCACAAAGCTCTTGCCAACATTTCGCATCCTCCCTGTGCTTCCGACTGTAAAGATGTTACTGAGCCGTGCCAAGATGGCCAAGTCAGTTACTGCCATGGCCGCAGCTGTGGGTGCATGGCGACTGGCACATCGTGACATTGGCTCATTCGGATCCTCAAGAAGGCCCCGTTTGCTACGAAAATGGCCGGTGCTGGCCCTGGAACCCACCAGGTGTGCGGTCATCACCGCTGATGAACAGTTGGTGCTAGACGTGCTTCATTTCGGTCTGGTGGATCAGGAAGTCCGGGCAATCGCAGTGGCACGGCTGAACAGCCTCGACGGCAGCAGAAGGTGGGCCTTAGTCGCTGGCACCGGGGTTGTTGTAGCTATTGGGCCCACGGCTCTGCTCTATGGTTTGGGCTTCAAGGGAGCTGGCATTGCAGCTGGCTCCTGGGCGGCGTCATGGCAAGGGGCCGCAATTTCAAGCGGAAGTTGGTTCTCCTGGGCTCAGTCTGCAGCAGCCACTGGCGCAATTTGTCCCAAGCTTGGTGTGCTGTCATCAGCGGCGGCTTGGCTTGGTTTCCAGGACGGGTCTTTCAAAGAGATGACAGATAGAGACTTGCTGTTGCGCCTGGTCGAGAAAGAGTTGATTGACTACGAGGTTCGCAATGTCTTGAAACGGAAGTCCGGAAAGAGGATGTGACTCCAGCAGGGCTCTATTCAGCCCCTCCCTTTGAGAGGACCGTTGCCTTTGGGCTCTTTCGGTAAATCTTCAAGCTTCCGAAGTGGAGTGCGATGGGTGGCAGCTATCACTCGCTAAGGGAAGCGAAGGAAAAGTCCGCTTCCGCCGATCCTAGACGTCCACAAGCTTGAGGGGGCATCACGCAGGTTGTCGGGTTAATGTAGGGGCTTTAACAATTAGAATAGGGTTTGGGGTATACTATATTACATCTATAATAAGTTAGTGTTGCTGATCTGTGTGAACTTGCCAATGTCCTTCGAAACAGCCGAATCCGCTAAGTACCGGATGGTCAAGAGTTTTAATCTGCCACTTTCCTTCCCTGTTGTTTTTGAGTGTGTGAAGGCATTCAAGTATCCCCATGGCTTCGAACTTCAAACTGTTTCCACTGGACCAACCTGTGCTCCGATAACACATTGCAATAGCAAGCCTTGAGCCCGGGCAGCGAAGGTCAATCTCCTGGCTTATCTAAGCATGGAGCCCGAAGGTCAAGTTTCAACACCCTCAACAACACCCCAACCCCAGATTCAAGTACCTCGGCGCCAAACCCTAAACTGCCTTTAAAACCCCTAAATCCCAACCCCTAAACCCTAAACCCCTGAACCCCTAAACCCTAAAGGCCTAAAGCCCTAAAGCCCTAAAGCTCTAACCCTAGAGCACTTTGCCAGGCCTCCTGGGCGCATGGGTTCTGTGGCCTGCACCTCAGCGCCCGGTCGGTCGTGTGGTTTGTGGGCCTTTTTTGGGGGTAGCGGGAGACTTCGCATCCGGATTAGGGTGTAGGGTTTATATAGGGTTGGGATTTTTTTAGGCTTAAAGGTTGTGTCTTGGGCAGCTGGGATGCGCGGCCTCGGTTTATTGAACCTTCAAGTTCAGGGCTTGGGGCTAGGTTCTCTGATAAAGGTCGTGCGCACCATGGACTTTGGTCTGATCTCGCAAAATGTAAACCTGCAGCTTCTTGGCACCCTGATGTGGTGAGATGTCTGCAATAGCATCTAGAGTTTTGGTCCTTGCACGGGCCTTAACTAGCAAACCTGCTGGTTGAAGCACGCATGCGTCCACAACGTGTGAAGACCACACACCCCTTATCTCCGTGCTTTTGAGAAGGTGCTTTACAACGAACGGATGGTTTGCATAATCCTTTCGACGGCCGACTGGTTTGTACTTTGAGACCTTCCGACATTTATGTCACCAGCTTTCCGAAGTAACCAGTCTCGTCAGCCCTGCCATCGCCGTCGTCACCACTAGTCGCTAGCTACAATCATCATCATCAACTCGACACCGCCACAACATACCTTTCCTCTGCCATCACACCTTCATCATGTTCATGGTCCTCGCTCTTCTCGTCGTACTACTCAATGCCTTTGTCTTCGATCTCAGTGCCATTTGGCTGCTTTGCTTGCTTTCCGCATCTTCCATGGCGTGTTCATGTAATGGTGAGATCATGTGACATACCCACAATCATATCAAGAGATGCTCCGGGGCTCTTCGTCGCGAGTGGGAAGTCCGACAGAAGCAGATGAAGGGAACGGAAGACGGCACATGTATCAAGCAGGTGGAGCAAAAACTATCAGAATAGCATCAGGACTTAAGGGCTAGAACCCTGAAGTCCCCACACCCTGGAGCTCTATGACCCTGATCTTTTTAGGGCCGCAACCCTAAACGCAAACCCCGTGAGAAGACAACTGCAGGAGACGATTTCACTCGGCCAGCTGTCACCAAAGAGTGCGCATGCCGCGTCACAGAAGGCCCCTACCTCCTGGTTCGAGTCATTGAGAGTACTCTAGGGCTTAGGACCTTTTGTATCTTTTCGTTATTGAGTTGTGGGTGCAGGGTTCAGGGTTGCAGTTTAAGGGTTCCCGCTCAGTTCTGGCTTCGAGTTTCAGTATTCCATACTTTGAGCCTCAGTGGTGAAGCAGGGCTGAATCGAGGGTATAGGCGTCTTGCCCCTCAGCCCTAAACGCAACGTTCCGAAACCAGGTCACGTGGGTTTTCACGCGTCCAGGTTGATGGCATGCCAGGCAAGTCTACACCGCGAACCGTGCAAGTGTTGAAAGGAACCTACAAGCCTTTACATGCTAAACACTTCCTCAAGACTCTCACCGTAAACTGTAAAGATAACTTGCAAGCCTTTACGTTCTAAACAAATAACCTCAAGACTCTGAAAGCCCCGAAGCCCTGAACCCTAGGCCTCTCCGCATCCGAACCGCAGGTTCTTCCCGTGAAGGCACAGACTGCTGTGCCCAGCCCCACGGCGATTTCTCTGACCCTGCCTGTGAACGGCGACGGTGTCCTGGCTCAGCTTCGGCAACGACATAGGGACTGTTGTTCAACCGTCGCGGCTGTTCCCGAAGCACCCCAGCCCTAACTTCATACGCTCACTGCAAGAACCCCAACTCCTATGACTTGGCTTCACTTCACAAGTCAAGCTTTGGGTTCATGTCGAATTGTACATGCTGTCGTTTTCGCCGTCATCACGATGACTGCCATCCCTCATTTATATTCCTATCTCTGTCACAGTCCAAATTTCTATCAGGCTTGCCACATCCATTGACATGTATCTCTGCTTCTTCTTCCCGGCGCTTTCATGCCGATGACGTTTTGTGCGTTCTTGGCTTCCAGAAGGCTGTGATGTCATTGCAAAACTCGTTGTCGGAGCAGCCTTCGGCTGTGGAGAGAAGACGTCTCTGAGCCTTGTGGAGCTCCGGATGAGCGATCGTGGCTTGAGCTGTGAAGTGTGGAGGGTCTAGGGCCCTAGGGCCTAGGGTTCAAGCTGGTTTTCTAGAAGACTTACATGCCTCACATACCAGTGGCAAGGATGCAAGAACCTAACAAACTCGTTGTCTGACCGCGAAGTGTGCGGAGACGTCTCCAACTGAGCCCACACGCCTTGGCTTGGTGGTCCCGGAGGCTTAGCTGTTTCATTTGATGTCGGCTTGACATTCTGACTTGATGGAAGCCCTTCTTTCGAAGGCAGCTGGGATGTGATCCAGGTAAACTCGTTGGCTCAGCACCACGGTGCGATGCAGAAATCATGGCCTGAGCTGACAGCAAGAAAGCTTCTTCGCTTGGTCGCGAGTTGCTATGCATGCCTGTGGGTGCTTTCCACCTGGGTTCTTCGTGTTGAGTTCCGAAGTACGGCACTTTGACTTTGTCTTCCTCATCTTTGTCTTCTTCGTGTTTTGTTTGCTGATGTCGGTGATACGGTTGGTGATGATGACGAGGATGAGAGAATGATGATTGGAACGACGAAGTGGATGGGGGATGAGGAGGACGAAGAGGTAGAGAATGAGGACAGTGAGGTATACGGTATTCTGAGTACAATACTGGCTGGGGCAATGGCCATGACATGACGAACGTGGTTCTGATAGTAGTGGTGACGCAAACGGTGCCGGCGATGATGTGGGCAAGAGTCTTGCTGTCTCCTTTTGTCGTTTCGAGAAATGCTCTTCCTCTGCTTAAACTCATGGTCAAGGTTCTTGTACGTCGTCCTCTTTTTCACGTACATGCCGATGGTCGGTGATGATGATTTTTCTATTGCTGCGGGTGCTCCGCTGCTGCTGTTCCGGTTGTTGCCGCGAGGTCGGGAAGCCCAGGTTCAAATCGTTCGCGAGTCCCTGCTGCAGCCGGAGGCTCAGAAGGAAGCCTAGCGGATCTTGAAGGGTGAGTTTTGAACTTGGCTCGATTCCAAGTGTGCCTAACTATGCGAGCTTCACCGAGGGCTTCAAGTCCGGGAACTTCGCCCTCTGCTTCACTGCATGGTCAAGAGAAGCCAGAACAGGGCTTACGGGCATACCGTACCCCAGTGAGTACTGCTTGAGCCAACGACCGCATAGGACCAGTGAGCGGTGCACTGTGAAGAACCGAACCCCAAAACCCTACGAACCCGAAGCCCCGAAGTGGTAAACCCGTTCACACCCTTAGTCCCAAGCCTTGGACCCCGAACCCTACACACATCCACACACCACGTTCTGAATCCTGAGCCTAAAGCCGTGTCCGAGGCAGATTCAGTGTGTGCAGCGCGAGATAGCACGGCTGCAAGATGAGCGGGGCAAGCTCTCCAAGCCGGGGACCCTAACAGGCGTTTTTTGGGTTTTAGGGGTTAGGATGCAGGGTTTATATAGGGTTCAGGATTGAAGATTTCGGGTTCAGGATATGGTTTACATTGGCTAACATTCGAGGTTCACGACCACTTCTGCTACTCCACGTCCAAGCCCAAATTCGCAACCCAAACCCTCAGCTGTCCCGAAGCCCCCAAACCCTTCTTATACGCAAAGCCTAAAGCCCAAAGCCTTGAAGTCCAAACAATTTCTGCTGGGAACCGCCCTTCAGGCCGCAGCAGAGTGCTGTGCTGCAGATGAAACAGGCACGGCCACATCGTAAGGTTTCGGCTTCATGGATGGGGAGTTAGGGTGTAAGGTTCCGGGTTCGGCCATTTGAGTTTAGGGGCCTTGCACGCTTGGTGCTGCAGCTGCTTTCGCCTCTTCTACAAGAGCTGTGGCGACGATCACTACAACCACCACAACTCCTCCTCCTCCTCTTCCTCCTCCCGCTATTGATGCCAGGTCTGCTGCTGCCGCTGCTACTGCTACTGCTGCTACTGCTGCTACTGCTGCTGCTGCTGCTGCCCCGGCTAGAGTACTGTCTGCTACTCCAACTCCTGGGATTAGGATTATTGCCAGGGAGGGAGACGACATGGTCGATGACTGCACTGCATGCCCTCAGCCGCACCCAATACCTGCACCCTGAGCATCCGTAATCCCTATAAACGTAGACCTAAACCCTGAACCCTAAACCCAAGCCCTATAAGCCCCCAAACCCTATAGTTTAATAGATCCTAAGCTGCAAAACCCCAAGCCAGGTCAAACCCATGGAGGCCAAGCCCGTGGAGTCGCGCAGCATGGCCGTGGACAAAGCCATCCGAAGGCCTTGACCAGCTGGGTTCTTCGGTTGATGATATAAATCCTGCATTCCCCATAGTAAGGAATATACCATAATTCCCATAGTTTAGGGTCCTTAAGGTCATGCAGGATTTATATCATCAACCGTTTGTCTTGGCTTTAGGGTTTCGGGTTTAGGGTTTAGGGCTGGAGCTGGGGGTTTCTGGTAGACATGATGCATTTTCGAGGGTTCTTAGGGAGGACATGGTGTCTTCATCTTGAGTCGGTGTCTGTAGTCTGGCCATTGAGATTCCTGTTAGATTGCTGAAAGGCCTTGCTGCGGGACCGTCGGTTGAATTTCCTGCACTTGAGACTCCCTCACTCTTGCATGAAGAGGAGTCCCGAAACCTTGAACCAAAGAAGGTAAAGATAAAGCCCAGAACACAGTATTATCACGACCGCTTTAGTGCTCATCATCAGCATTATGTGGGCAACATGTATAAGTGTGCTAATTCTCAGCTTTACCACGGTGGTTTTTGGCATTATCTACTGGAGCCGATCAGGGTCGGATGAGAGCAGGGTTTAAGATTCAGGATTCCTTTTCCAGTCGGCATTCCTTAGGGTCAGGTCTTGAGGAGTTTGCCTTTCAGGCAGGGCTGTGGGAGGTCGGAGGTCGGCACTGAGAGATTGCGGCCCTGAGGCTTCCCGTACCGTTCTTTCTGCATGTCCGGAGTGATCGCCAGTAAGGGGCTTTGTGCATCTTCAGCATTGTGCTTGGGCTTCTTCAGAGCCCTGGAAGCCTAAGTAAGCTCCAAACTACACAGAGCCCGTAACTGGTCATCAACATGGCAGCCGATGTGAAGTCATTATCGCCATCACCATCGCTATGGCCATCGCCATCGCCATCGCCATCGGCATCACCATCAACATCAAGCATCACCATCACCATCGCCACCACATCATTTTCGTCGTCGTGATCATGCTCGTCACCATCATGACCACAATCCTCACCCTCATTCTCCACATTGCAACCATCATCACCACACCATCGCACCATCGTCATCTACTGCCGCAATCATCATCATAATGGTCGTCGTCATCATCATCTTCGTCATCTTCATCTTGATCCAACATCTCCACTGCCATCGGTTTTGGCAGGTTACAGCGCTGGTGGCGAAAACGAAGACGAGGCCTGTTTCGAGGTTCAGGGTTGAGCGTCCAGTGCGGACTCACCAAAGGTCTTGTTGCTCTGCCTCTCTTTCACGAGGATCGTGTGGCCGCTCCCACTTCCCGAACACAGAACTCGCGTGCCTGACACCCGAAATCCTCTACTCTAAGCCCCAAGTTTAGATATCAGTTACTCCGCCCCAGGCCCTGAACTTTAATTAAACGTTCTAAATCCCGCACCGACAGTAACCCGCGGTCCTTTTCGGATTTCAGCAGCCAGGACTCCCGGAAATCCGACAGCGATGTCAGGGGAGGTCGGGTCCCTCAGTTCATGTAGGGCTCGGGTTTAGGCTTCGGATTGAGCTTGGGGTTTGGAGCTGCATAAAATCAGTCTCCGGGATGAGGCCCCCATGTAAGACAGCTATGCGAAGTGGATACTACCGACATGCACGTATCTCCATCTGCAACAGCCATACCAGCGGCGAGTCTGCGTGTTCGACTTATGGGTGCAGCGTTCTTGAGATTACCGATCAGGGCTTCGCATGTAAGACGCATGATGTTGGTCTGAACCTAGATGCTTGCTTGGGCAGTCCCAGATGAGGGCTTGGGTTCGTGCTTCTCTTGTCCTATCTCTCGGCTCTCGGCGTGTTCCTCCCTTTCCGGAACCTGCCGTTTTCACGTTGGGTTGTGAGAGGTTCGGTATGAATGAACGCCCCGGACATGTGTCGTGCTGCCCAGCAGCGTCGCGGTGATGTATACGAAGAGTCGTCAGAGGCATCGTGGGCATTGGACAGTGCGTGGACAGGTCTGCAAAAGCCAACGCAGATGCTAGTATAATTAAAGCCGTAGTAATCATGTCTATAACGGTAACAAAAACAATAGCCGTAGCCAAAGCCAGAGCCAGAGCAACAGCAATAGCAATAATAACAACAAGAATGACAACATGCACAACTATGATTATTAGGGTTAGGTAGTACTGATGGTACTGATAGTAAGAAATCGCGAAGCTCAGTTGCCCCGAGAAGAGGCCACTTCGCATGGTCCACTATGCTGCCGCCAGCTTCTTAACAACTGGGCAGGTGTTGTAATGGCCACACGATATAGCAGTTGTACGAATGATCTGAGCACTTCTCGATCTCGAAAATGGGAGATGGACATCACAGCAATGGTCGTAGCATTAGTGATGAGATCCATGAAAAATCTCGGGCTAATTAGAATGATAACAGCGATGTATCCAAATTCATGTTTCTGTTGCAAGCAGGGCTAGCGGTGCCTGTAACTGAGCCGGCATGCTCATAGGCACAGAAAGAATGTCTGTCTGTCTGTCTGTCTGTCTGTCTGTCTGTCTGTCTGTCTCTCTCGCTCTCTCTCGTTTTCTCTCACATACATACATATAAGTATACAGGTACCACTAGATGCTTATGTGTACCATGCACGCATATATACAAAAATGGCACATGGAGACATAAAGAAACTCAGCGAGGTCTATGCGCATCCATCCTTCTTGCTTGCCTGTCTACCTGGTCGCCTGCATGCACACCGGCATGCGTTCGCATTCATTCATACTTACATGGACTGTGCTTGCAGATGTGTGCATGAGAAGATCGCGGAAGTGCCTGTCGTTAGCAGACAGAGCGTTACGACCCAAACACCAATGCAGGTCACGACCGACCCGGAGGCAGCCGAGCTTTGAAAAATACCGCACATTCTGCGCCCGAATGACCGCACCATAGAAACCTCGCATTACGTTGTTTCTTTGGCTCCTCAGCACACTGGTTAAAGCCTGAGAGCCCCTGCCTCAAAACCTACTTTCACACACAAGCTCCAAAGATCAACGGTCTCAGGGACCCATTGTGATCAGCCTCTGCAGCATTCTGTCTCCGAAACCATAGCCTCTTCTTCGGACTAGGCCCTACAGCTTACGTTCGGCAACTCGGCAAGCGAAACTACAGAAGCCCATGCACCAAGGCCAGAATCCAGCGATGCTTCCGCATTTATCGCTGGAGACGAAGGCCGAATCGTAAGAGCAGCTTCCCATCGCCCTGGATGTGATTTTAGGACTTCGTGTCTGCCGTCTGCTGCTACCACGTTGCCACTTCCGTTGTAGGGCCGGGAGAAGACGTTGGGGCCTGCCTGGCCCAACACTACCGGACAAAAGAGAGTACGACAACAGTAACACCCAAGAGGACCACAGTTTGGGCAATGCAAATTCAAGTCCGAGTGGCAAAACATCAATGACACAAAGGGCCAAAGGGACATCAAGAACAGCAGCAACAAGCTAAGAATCTGCATGCGGCAGCAACACACCTCGCAGCCAAGAAGGCATCGAACCCGACACCGTCACGGAGGCCGAATCCCGAACCCGCCCCTCCTGAATCCTAGACCCCCAAGTCCTTGCACGTAAAACCAAGGCATCCTCTGGGCCGAAGGAAGCGTCTGAACCTAAGGACTAATCCCCCAGAGGTCAGATCTCTACATTTCATGTGAGTTCCGAGCCCCGAGCTCGATGTCCACGATGAACTTGAATGGCATCCCACCCCCAAGAAAACCCCAAACCCCCGAACACTCCAAAACCCTAGGCTCCAAACCTCAAGGCCTAAAAGCCTTACAGCTCCTGGTTGAATGGCAGGTTCGTGGACGTCTCAGTCAGACAGGTTGGCTGGCTTGGTTCCCTCCTCTGGCTTCAGGAGACGGTGGATTCTTTGTTCTGTACTATAGGGGCCTAAGTAGTCACCAATACTCTTTTGGGGGCTCCATATTTTGGTTATAGTATAATGGTCCCAGACCCTATAATGTTTCTTTGTTAACAAGAGGGTTTCAGCAATTTTTGTGTGCTTCTTTTTGAGGCGGGAAGGTGAACGAAATGTCTTTTCTTACAAGGTTGTACAAGGGGGTTCAGGCACGGGAGACTGATCGCGTACAAAATGGTGTCTGCATACTGTTAGCTGCCGTAACATCTCAGACGTAGGCTTTAAACCGGCAAGCCCTGCAGCCCCGAAACCTTAGGTACTGCCCCTGTACAGTAAGAGTCTATAATAGGGCTACGATTAAGGTCCTAATATATCTATATATTATGAATCTTGTTCAACCACTACTGAGTGGAGTGGGGGCCGTACCCAACCGAAACCTCGCATCCGGAAGCCTCGCCTCAACTATGGAAGCCTAAGCCCCGAGATCTCGTGGTGCTGTGGATAAGCCGGGGTCTTCAACTTATGGGAGTTTCCGAAAATTAGGGGTACCTTACTTTGGGGTCCTTATAACAAGGATCCTATTATTTAGGGTACTATACTGGGATCCCCCTATTTTCGGAAACTCCCTTATCATGCGATGAAGGGTGTAGGATTCATGGACTGAGGAGCTTCTAGGGTGTGGCATGTGCCGCGCGAGGGTTGAGTTTGAACCGTTCGGAGCCGTTTGGCATACTTGGTAAGGCTTCCCTTTGTTACCACCATCGCATCTGTGTATTCGGCTGCGGAGTATCAACACTGTTGGAATCCCTCTGGCCATTTCATGATGAGTTTTTTTGAATGCACAATCAGGAGCAGAACCTTCTCTATGGCACCGAGCTGGCAGACAAAGAGGATGTCAGGTCCGCTTCTTAAGCTCCACCTAGCATCCGCCAGACCGCGACGACAGATACAAGAGGGTGTTGTATTGGCTACACCTGAAGTCGTTTGCGATGTTCGCTTCAATACTACACGCTACTTATCTGTATACCGATGCTTCAGAGGTGGTGGGCGGAGCAACGTGCAACTGCACCGTTGGACAGGGAGGCGGGTGCTGCGAAACCCTAAGCCCAAAACTTGCTAAGCTTCAAATTCGAGAAGTTGAGTTGGGCTGATACGAATCAGCCTCCACCACCACCACCACCACCACCACCACCACCACCACCACCACCACCACCACCACCACCACCACCACCACCACCACCACCACCACCACCACCACCACCACCACCACCACCACCACCACCACCACTGTCATCATCATCATCATCATCTTCACCATCATCATCATCATGGTCACCACCATCATCATCAACGTCACTATCAATCGTACCGTTGGGTTACAACTAGAACATGCTTTCTATCAGAAATCGGCGTAACATGTATAGGTGTTGTTTGTGTTCATTACTCTCTAACTGCGCTACTAACTTTGCAACGAGGTTGGTATGATGGTCCAATCATAAAGATGAAACCATCCGATGTAACCGCAGAAGTAAGCAGACACATACAACAGTAGGTAGATGAACGGTTATGCGTATCTATCTGTTTGTGTCTACATAATTTGGGGGTGGCCGCTGATACTACCACTACTACCACCACCACCACCACCACCACCACGACGACTACTACGACAAAGACGACGACGACGACTGCTACTACTGCTGCTGCTGCTGCCGCTGCTGCTCCGACTCCTACTACTGCTACTACAACTCCTACCGCTGCTACTACTACTACTGCTACTGCTACTGCTACTGCTACTGCTACTACTACTACTACTACTACTACTACTGCTCCTCCTCCTCCTCCTCCTCCTCCTACTACTACTACTACTGCTACTACTACGACTACGACTACGACTACGACTACGGCTACGACTACGACTACGACTACTACTACTACTACTACTACTACTACTACTACTACTACTAGTACTACCACTACCACTACCACTACGACTACCACTACCGCTACCGCTACCGCTACCGCTACCGCTACCGCCACCGCTACCGCTACCGCTACCGCTACCGCTACCGCTACCGCTACCGCTACCGCTACCGCTACCGCTACCGCTACCGCTACCGCTACCACTACCACTACCACTACCACTACCACTACCACTACCACTACCACTACCACTCCACTACTAATGGTATTGAAACAACAACAACAACAACTGCTACTGCTACTGCTACTGCTACTGCTGCTGCTGCTGCTACTATACTACTACTACTACTACTACTACTACTACTACTACTACTACTGCTACTACTGCTACTACATACTACTAGGCTGACGACGACAACACCACAACTCCGATGGACTGTAACGAAGGCACAAGAGAGAACCACCCTAATATCCGTGGAAGCATGCATGGAAGAAGCTTGTCAGAGGTGGATCCCTGGGGCGCGCTAAAGCTGTCTGGCTCTCGGCGAAGCTCGTGTTTCTGATGCGTTCAGCGGCTTCTGCCAGTTCTCCGTGCCAACATGATCACGATATGGCCAGCGGAAACAGAAGAATCAGAACGGGCAGCATCAATCACGAAAAAGGTGATGGATATGTTGCCGATGACTGTGATTGTCATTCTGTGCTGAGCTCGTTGATGGTGATGCTGTTGGCACTGACGATGATGGTGCTGGGTTGAAAAATGTGGGAATAATCGCCGTGCCAAACTGATGATGTTTTGGTCCAGGCGCGAGCACTTGGACAAGATGTGGTTTGGGCACGCCAACGAAGACACAGCCAAGGACCGTAAAGACCAGTACCTCCGAGTCCTATAGTCTCCCAGTGGCACCTCCATGAGCAGAAACTTCTGATGTGAAGGAGGAGGAGCTGCTTCTGTTGCATCATCACCAGAAGCAGCCTCTTGGATGCAACAGTTGTGTCTGCAACCTTATTGCTTCGGGTTGAGGTCTGTGAGTTTGTCTTTTGCCTGATAAATGCTCGCCAGCGCACGGAGCCGTGAGCCATGCACTGGAGGCTGCGGCAGCAAGAGCAGCAAAAGCAGCAGCAGAAGCTCCAGCGCCAGCAGCAGCAGCAGCAGCGACAGCAGCCGGCGCCGAAGACCGCTATGTCTGCGACTCAGACGGTCCAATGCAGTCGAACTTCTCACCTCAGCTCTCGATTTGGAAGCGTCTCGAAGGTGGTCTCGTCATAACTTGGAAGGTTCATGGTGGTCTCGGAGCGGGAATACAAAAAAGCACCTGAAAGCAGTGTCGCTTGTGTTGGTGATGACCCCGATTGTGGTGCTTCCATTCTGTTTGCAACTGGCTCATGACATGATCAAGTAACGCCCGCTCCTCTAGAGCTTGCATTGAAAGACTGTGACATGCTCCGCCAAGTTATGGAGCCTTGATTTCTTGGGGCATGTTACGGCCAGAAGCGTGAAGTGAAGAGCAGCATCTGTGTTAAGGCACCTTCGGGTTCAGGCTCAGGGGCCCCAAGAATACTGATGCACGCCGACGGCTCTGCCGGCAAGGCCCGCTTGAAAGGCCAAAAACGCTGCTGCTTCGGAAGCTTGAAGCATCACCGGAAAGTTCTTCTGAGTCGTAGAGGCCTTTTGAGGTACCGAGCACTGCCAGATGTGCTCCGGGCCAAGCTGGCCTTGGACAAAGTGGGCCAACATTGCAACATCTGCAAGTACAGTAGCAGATCCTTACTTCACCACCGCAAATTTGCAGCACTGCGAAACTAGAGGAGCCGCAAGCAGTAGTGGGCGGGTCGTGACATGAAAGTTGATGGAGTCCTCCGTCGCCAACCGTGAGGCATCACATGTAAGCATCTGTTGGACCCTAGCCCCCATTCAAGACCCTAATATAGTACCCTAAGTAGTAGGGTCCTTATTAGAAGGACCCCAAAATAAGGTACCCCTAATTTTCGGAAACTCCCATATGATCATATGAGTTATTAATGGAGTTGCAATATGGACCCCAGGATCCAGAACCCAGAACCCTCCACAACCTCCTAAACCCTCAACGCCTCCTCCCCGACCCAGGACAGCCTGGACTTCAACGTCGAACCTGCGGAACCAGGCGGGGCTCTTACGAGCTTTTCAGGCTTGTTGAGGTGTCTGCGAGTTTTGTGGAGCGTCAAGGGCTTTAAGACTTCAGGGTTTCATGGATGTGTGGATTTACGGCCGAGGAGGCGGGGGTTTCGGGTTAGGGGGATTTGCGGGATTCCAGGTTCAGGGATGTCCAGGGCTTCGAGTCATTTTTGCAGTAATTGCACGATGATACCAAGCGGCGACTAGGAACATGTTGCCGGTTCTACACAACCCGGGCAAATGGGGCAAACGGGAGCCTTTTCGTCGCAGCAAGCATGTATCAGCAACCTCGGTTCGGTGTTACCATGAGTCACAAATGGCATGTCTGGAAGGTCGGGCCTCCCAGTGTCATCCACACGAGTCCTCCCCTTCAGAATGCATAAAGGCTTTTCGGGGTCTGCATTATGACAAGCCTTTGATGTCTTGGGTTCTACTTCGGGGAGCATATTCGTGTTCGGGTATGGTAATTGCAGTTTCGCTTCGCAGGGGTAAACTCATAAGCCCAGAAGTGGCTCAGGGTTCTAGACCTCCAGTGCAAGTCTAGCATGGGATAAACCCAGACTGTGACAGCAAACCCGCATAGCAACCCATCTTGGCCTTGATTCCTTGTAGATCAATCAATGAAGGTTCCCTCTATTTTCGCTCTCTTGGGTACGGGGATCTGTCTATTTTTCGCTATGTTACACATTGAGCCTTGTCAAGCCCTAAATCCTCAACCCTGAACCTTTACCTCCTGAACCCTAAACCCGAAATCCCGTACCCGCGCCCCAAATGATAGCCCTCGAAGGAACCACAAGTTGTTCGGGATCCAAGTTTACAGCCTCAGCCCCGGCAGCAGGTGGATCTCATTTTTCGAGAGTGACGTGATGCCATGTAGGGTTTTGGATATTCAACAGAGGTGACTGAATTTCTCAAGATGTGGTTTAAGGAAGGTTCAGGTTATTCTACACAGGGTTTAAGGTTCACGATTTAGGATTAACTGTAGGGCTCATGTTTGCGCTTTCGCCGTTCTTGGGTGTTCTTGGGAGTGCTTGGAAGGTGCCTCCCAATGCAAAGGCCATTATCGCTCGGGGTCCTAAGCCCCACTTAGGTCAGCGTCCTCCGGTTAAACGAAAAGGTCCCTTCTTCGAATCCTGCACCCGGACAAGACCAGCAACGGCCGGGCTCAACACCCGAAGAAGACAGTCGTGCATCATGAGGGGAAGCCTCCATGTAGTATCAACTTCCAGGGTCCCTCTGGACCCAAGCCCGAAAATGAGAGGCTCGGTTAGGGTTTAGGGCTTTAGGGCTTTAGGGCTTCAGGGTTTAGGGTTCCGGGTTTAGGGATTTAGGGGTTTGGGGGTTTAGGGTTTTGAGAAGACTGGGAAGAAAGCAACGCAGATCCAAAAGCCCAAGATTTTGAGATTCGAACTCAATTCCTCCCTGGTTTAGGGTATAGGGGTTTAGGGTTCAAAGTTTGGGAGGTTTAGGGTTTACGGTTTGGGTGGTTCTACAAATTCAGGGTCCCTTTTTGTGGGGGGCGCCGTACTATTTTGGGGACCCAAGAAGTGACCCTGACTTAGAGAACTACCCACATGCCACCGGCCTGGGCGCCTGACCGAGCCCTTCCTACGAAACCCTAAGACCTAAGCCCTAAACGCCTATACCCTAAAACCTAAACCCCTAAACCCCTAACCCCAGACCCTAAGCTAACTCGAAGCTCGATGGTAAACCCTGCGTTCTTGCCCAGTTCCAGCCACTCCCTCCAAGCGCGACCAGCCAATGTGGCTCTCCCGACATGCTTTTGTTGGGTTCAGTACCCGAGCACCTGGAACCTAGAAGGATTGAGGCGCAAAGGTTTCGTGCCGAACGGACCACAGAGGATGCCAGGACCCGGCACTAGGCTTCGTAACAGTCCGTTTGTGCAAGTCGTCCGGTCCTTCATGCTGTGGTTTGCATGGTCGCTGGGGTTGGAGTGGTGGGCTCACCCTAAACCCTAGGCCCCTAAAGCAAAACTGGAACCCGGAACCTTGCGCCCGAAACGGACAGAGCAGACTCAGAAAGCATATCGAAGCCCGGAGCCCCATGAATCCAAGGCCCGATTGGGGGGTTTAGGGTGTAGGGTTTAGGGTTTAGGGGTGCAGGGACAACCCTATGAGACCTTGAGGCACCAGTAGCCTTGCGACGTCTGCTGCCTGCAGCCAGGACTGGTCTCCAGTGCCCAACACTACGCATCGAGGGCACGCAGCCCAGCTCTGCGAGGGTCTGTGCATGAGCGTTTCGGGCTTATGTCTTTCAGTCTTGCAGGTGGTATGATGAGGGTTTGGGATCTATAGGATGACTGTACAGGTCTTGATTGATTGTAGGGGCTGAGTCTAAGCAGTTGTGAAGGCAGTTCGGTGAAGGATACGAGGGTTTGCGATTTAGACTGCCGGTGGCAGGTGATGAGTCCGGATGCAGGGATTCAAGCTTCAGGCTTTCATCCTGAGGTCGCTTCGGCACCCAACGACCTACATCCGAATCCTTGACCCTAGCGTTTAGGGTTTAGGGTTTAGGGCTTAGGGTCTGGGGATTGAATAGTAAAGACTCTCCTTGACACTTTGCGCAGCCTTGTGCTCCTGGGCCTTCTGGCTGCGCTTGCTAGGGGCCCCAAGGTCATTGAAATCCACTCTTTGGTGGGTGGTGTGTGCCATCCCTACAATCCCTTGTGCAATCTCGTAGATCTGCCCAGTGTTCGTACCCACATGCCGCACCCACGCGATTGTACTGAAGTGGAAAGAAAAGGCGAATTGAAATGGGTACCCTGCGCGAGCAGCGGATCGCAACAAGAAGAACCACAATGTCATGCTTGCGCACTGCAAGTGTCGCCTCGATGGAAGCCAGGCTGTCGGCTACTGTACCGAAGAAATGCAAGTCCTCCTCACTGACGCCGCGGAGCGATCCCAGACAGGCCTGACCCTCTGGGTTTTGAGGGTATGGCGGGTTTAGGTTTAGCGGTGTGGGGTCCAGGGGGAGATGCTTTGACACGTGTAATTAAGCTACGGACGGGGGGCAAGCCTCGCCACGTAGATGAAGAAGGAGATGCCCGAGACCCCCCAAGGCCCTGAGATGTGTCGAGTTTACCGAAAAATCCGAAGTCCTATCCTAAACCCTGAACCCTAAACCCCAAGCAAGGACCGAGCCACGTCAAGCACCTAGGGCCAAACTTCAGTAGATGCTTCTCTGAGAACGCAACAACAGGAATCAATACTCGTATCTCGTAACTCAGACCACGAACGAAACTTATGGGAGTTTCCGAAAATAGGGGACCCTAATATGATACCCTAAACAGAAGGATCCTGATTATAGGGGCCGCAAAATAAGTTACCCCTAATTTTCGGAAACTCCCACTTATCTCAAGGAAAGAGTATTGCCTGTTGGAGCGTTCTCAGGCTGCTTGGTTTGGAAGGGTGAAGCTTCCACGCCGACGCTTATGAGTTAGGATTTCAAGCAGGGAAGTTCTCATTGCTTGTGAAACTTAGCTCCCGGGTGGAGCTGGCCACAAGATTTGAACACACGCAGCGATTTCGCCTTCGAAGCCCTACAGAGCGCCTTGGCCTGAAGCCCTTCAAAGCCCTTGGATCCCTTTTTCGAAGCCTTCCGAGCCCCACCTCAAGGGCTTCAAGGCCTTCCTCCCTCCCGCTTCAGCTTCCCGCGCTTCAAGCCCTTCAGTGGCCAGTAGGTTGAAAGCCCCAATCGAATGAATAATTTTTCTTCGTCCACTTCCATGTACACAGCCGTGGTGCCATTCTAGGGGACGCGCAAACCGAGCATCGCCCACAACTCAACTCTCAGGTTGACCTGCTGGGTTCAGGTCGTAGACCGCTTGAGGGATGGAAGGTATGCCGCCCACGTGGGAGAACCGATGACCATACTTCGCATACTTCAGCATGGAAAGTGGGTTTGTAAGTAGTGTCAGCCCATCTCGTGCCTTATGCGAGGCAACGGGCAAGCCAGGTGTGGGCCCTGCGCTTCGATCTTCCTTTTGTGGTTGTATGATCGGAATAATGCTATGTGCCAGCGTAGTTCGTTCTTCTGCACAGCTTCATTGCTGGGGATGGATGGATCTTCGACATGTTTTGTTCAGATTTGCTGTAGAGCTCTACAGCTTCACTGATCTAAGTGTTCGTCATCACCGTGCCAGCCCAACTTCAAGCAGAGGATAAACTGCCACTTCAGCTTGAGCCGATGCCCATCGTCTATGCAACACTTTACATGTACAATACCCCCGGCCCTCAATCCGGAGCCCCATGCCCACGGAACGCTAAACCCGACTGTAAATGCTAAAACCCTCTTCAAGCTCAGAGCCATGCTTGAATCCCCAATGTTCGACACGAAGTCCGACATCCACTACCTTTAAACCTGTATTCAAGGCAGAAGCCATAAGGTTGGGTAGACAAGGTATCCATGACGGTCCTGCTCGTCAGGCTGACCTTCCAATGTTCTGCTGAGTGAGCGGCCAAAACACGAACCACAAGACTACCTGGTGCTTAGTAGGGAATGGGGGAATGGATCCCTATAGTAGTCCCGATAGTAGTCCCTATATAATCCCCAGTAATAGTCCCCATAACGGCCCATAACCCATTCCCCATTCCCTACTAAGTACCAGACACAAGAAGGCACGGTGCTGAACAGCTACCTGCCAGCGCCGCGCCCCGCGCCCTTCGTGCCTCCGGCACATGGTTATGGGTCCCGCTGCAGTAGATAATCAAAATAGGGTTTTATTGGTTCCTTATTATAGTTCCATCAAACCCTTCTCTAATCATGAAGGCACCTACATTAGCTACACTAATTTTTGTTCGGATTTGGGTTCCTTCGCAGAGATAGCAATGAAAGATGGAAGGCCGGTTTAGAACCACCTCTTTTGGACTCAAGGGGTAGGGTAGGCATGCAGGAGTTTGGGAGGGCCGGAGGGGGGGCTCAACTGAAAGCCTTTGCATATCCAGGCCCTAAATCTGAGGCAAAGGCCTAGAAGACCTGAATCCCTAAACCCTAAACCCTTGGCTGTGGAAAGAGTCAGTGCGCCTTAAACAAAACCCTTAATCCTTAAACCCTGTTATCAGCATTGCCAGAATTATTTCTACGACTACTATTGAATTTCAACTGTTTTTATTAGTATTATCACGATTACTATTGCCAAAACAATCCCGAAGCCCAACGACCGATACCGCGAAGCCCAGACCAGATCCTGTTGCTTGGAAAGCCAGGCCCTGCCAAACTACGTTTCCACGACCTACCTCCATCGGCCAAAGACGGGATGCCCAGTTTCGGGATATGATTTTGGGATAGGCTTGGGGTTTAAGGTTCAGGGATTAGTGGGGATCAGGGATTAGGGCTTAGGGTTTAGGGTAGATATGATCATAAGGAGCCTTTAGCGCGGTAGGGGGAGGGGGGTGGAGGGCCTTAATGCCCATAATGAGGACTGAATACGGCCTGATATGATCTTGGGATAGACTTGACCAATAGGGTTTCACACTTTCCGGGGTAAGGCAGGTTGCCGTGGCTCGCGCTCTATAACTGAGAAAGGGTGTGAGGTCCGTGTGAGGGAATCGGAAAGTCTGCTTGCCTGTTTCATGCTCCACTTCAGGTCCTAGACAATTTGGGAGTAATCAGTACTATGACAAACCTTTTAGCCACGGAAGGAAAGGTTCCAACATCATTGGATCTTTATGGTACGTTGACATGGTATCGGATGTGATTTGACGATACACTTTATTCAGGTACGCCACAGGTTTTGGCTCACTTTCACTGCGGTTCGCGATACACTCAATACAAGTTTTTGCCTTGCAGCTCCGTATGCGAGGATCCCATACTCGGTAATTGTCGAAGCTGACAATGTTTCGTAGGTAGGTGGGCAGCTTGGGGCAGACCCCAAGCCCTAGCTATGAAGCGACGTACAGTCCAATCGCAGTGGCGCCGAGCGCAAGCAACCATGCCGGTTCGGAGAAGGATCCGGAAGGGCATGTTTACATCTACAGTGAATCTACATCCCACGGCTTCATGAAACGGAGGCGTTGCGTTCCATGTCGCACATACTATACCCTGACCCAGGCCCTGCCGGATGATGGAATTAAGGATGCACCGGACCCGCAGATCGCATCGAAAAACGCATCAGGCAATCCCGCAGAATATTTCGCAAATCGTGCCGAAAAACGTCTCGGTGGAAGGCCCCCGGCCACGCGCGTCGCATGGGAAATCGTATTGGCATGATTTCCGATCCGATTTGGGGCGGCGCAGGGGGGCCCTCCTGGGAAGTCGAGCGGGGATGGGGAAGGAGGGGCTGTACCGTGTAAAGGAGGATGTGTTCACCGGACGGAGGGACGCAAAACGAGTATCTGAGCTTGGCGCGATGCCTGCGAGATGTCAGTGTGGAGTTGGACGCTAATGTGACAACTTTGGCGACGCGAAGTGGATGTCGACAAATCTGAGGGTTTCGTCACGAACTGATATTTTATTCTCCGATGTCTTGCTCAGATGCCAGAGTGCAGCAGTAAGCGTATCAGACTGTGTGTCGACACGTGTATCCCTAGTTTTGTCATGCAGCCACATCGTATCCCTCTATCGTGTCAGCAAGCATACGGACAGTCGTAAAATACCTGTTTCCTGTTTTTGAAAGCCTGTGGCTGGCTGAGCATGTCATAGAATCAGCAGCTGCAAACTGCAAACTTTCTTGTTTTGATCTTACCGGCTACTTATAGGTTGAAGTAAGCTTGTCTTTGCCCGCGACGTTGGACTCGGCGGCACGCATGCAAGGCAAACAGCGATTAGGCGACATGGTCACGCAAAAGGATCGCAGGAGGAAGAGCATTGGGATCGAGACACGAGCTGTCTTGCCAAGTGATCACATCAAACCCAGACTGGCATCTTCCTGGTTTGGGTGGGCGGGCTCGTGGAGGCTCAAGTGGCGCAGTGAAGCTCGGATTGAAGGGCCCGGCTCGTCGAACTATTGCCGGAACCCTGATGAGCAACAGAAGGGCTGAGATAGCAGGAGGCAACGTGCTGTGCGGCTGAGAGCACCAGTGCCATCCGCCCGCAGCACCATGTAACCTTATTCCAACGCATGAACCGACTTCTGCTAACTAAGTCACATAGCCCTTCATTTTTCCACAGCTTCTACACCCGAATCCGCTCCCAGCCCACAGATCGAAACCTAAACCTTAAACTCCCAAACCGTCAAATCCCGAAGCCCCCGAACCCCTAAACCCTAAACCCCGAAACCCCTAAACCTTAAACACCTAAACCCCTAAACCCTAAACACCTGAACCCCTAAACCCCTCAACCCTTACAGTAGTGCGGCCCAGGTCTCCGGTGACCTCCCGCGCACCCCCGACCACCAGCTGGGCTGAGACCTTGGCAGATAGGGTTGAGTGTTTCGGGTCTAATGTTTTGGGTTTGAGGCCTCGGTTTCTATAGGGGCCTTAATAATTACCTGTACGTTTTTGGGGGTTCCTTGTTATGAGTATGGTATAAGATGCCCCAAAACCGTGTTCTAATCATTAAGGCTCCTCTATTACTGCCCCTGCCAAGGCGCCTGCAGTCGTGCGGATGGTTCGCGTAAGTCCGGTGCCAGGCTCGACGGCTTTCCGACGGCTTTCTGAGGATGTGCAGAGATTTAGGGTTAAGGGTTCATGAGTAGGGCTTAATGCAGGGTCATTTCATTACACTTTCTTTGGGTTTGGGCTAGTTATTCTTACCGTCGGCCTTCTTCCTGTGTTTGGTTTTTGTTTTCCGGTTGAATTGGTAGGTTTCGCAGCGCATGTTCATGAAGCCTCTCACGGTCATGGCTGCTTCTCGCAACCACAATCACTTCATGGCTTGGTGTTGCGAGTTCCGATGGGGCTGTAAGATTTGGGGAATGGGGGCGAAGCAGCCAGGAGAATAGAAATAGTCTGGAGCCTAGGGCTGACCATAACTGTGACTGCACAGTAGGGCACTCTAGAGGGTTGAATTCAGGGCACTCGACCTTGGCCGCAAGCAGGTTGCATGCTTTGATTTCTTCAGTTGGTGAGTGTCGGTCAGTGCATCTAAACCCTAAACATCTCTGATCGCTGTGCCGGTCCTGTGTTCCACCTGGTCCCGACCAAAATCCCACTAGCCTGAGTCAGCCTGAGGCACATCAACCAGATCTTGAACGCTTGCACGGCTACGCGCCCCAAACCCTAAACTCTACTCCACACCCTAAGCCTTACACCTCAAACCTTGCAAACTCTGATTGGAGAAGCTTACAAGTCACGAAGAGTCTCGATATCCAAGGCTTCTCAGTCTTGGGTATGAGGTGAGGGGTCCCGAGTTCAGGGTTCGGATTTCGAGTTTACAGCAAGCAACCTAGCTATATAAGCTCTAAGCTCTAAACCCCTTGTTCTCTAAACCCTAAACCCCGAAACCCTAAACCCCTAAACCCCTAAACCCCTAAACCCCTAAACCCCTAAACCCCTAAACCCCTAAACCGCTAAGCCCCTAAGCCCCTAAACCCCTAAACCCCTAAACCCGAAACCGTGAGACCCGGAACCCCGACCTCCTAAAGCCCAGCCTTCGCGCCTTTTTTGTTGTTTGTGGCGCAAGGCCGTCCCAGCTAGGCTCATCCCCTTTGCTCGGAGGACGCTTGCAAGCGGTTTAGGCAACGGTTTAGGGCTGCAAGATGTTTGTTGAGTTGTTAAAGGTGTTCTAGGGTTTTCGTTGATTTGTTTCCCGTGTCTTTCCTGAGCTCTATTCTTGGATGTCATTCTAAAGGAGTATTAAGTGTTTTTTAAATTGTTCTTTAGGGCTTTGCTGCAATGGGTTTTGTGGTTGTGGGGTGTTGAAGGGTTGCGTTTAAAGGCTTCGGGGTTTTACAGGTTTTCATAGAGTCTCAGGGTTGGGGTTTCGGGTCGACAGCGGTTTAAAAGGGTTTTGGAGCTACGGGTGGGGGTTAGGGTTGAGAGTTTGGGGTTGAGGGTTTGAGTGTTAGGGTTTAGGGAGGGTTTCGGTTTGCGCTGTCACTGAGGGTGGTAGGAAGTATAGACTCGACGGGGCTGCCAGCAAGCAGGATTTTCTGGACTTCGGGTGGAGAGCTCCGCGACGGTTTTGGGGTTTAGAGTTTAGCAGTTGTTCTGCTTTCCTGGACTTGCGGACGTGAAACTTTGGTGGGCATAGGGTCATTCAGGTGAGCGCGTTGCGGTATAGGATTCCGGCTTCCGGGCTGCACTGGGAGGTTTAGGATTGAGGTTTGGGGCTCAGGGTGGCCTGAAGGGTGGTCCCCACCCCTACCTTGGACCCAAAACCCCACGCCGTCAAGCCCGAACCCGCTGGCTTTTTAGGTAAGTTTGGTTAGAGAAGCTTGCGTGTGGAGGTGTTTTGGCTTCGGGGCTCCATTGCCTTTTGTTCCACAGTAGCGGATCGAGATCGAACTGTGCTCCAGGATGCAGAGCTCTTCTGACCAGTGAGCTTTGGGAACAAGGGTCCTTCAACCTAAGTCCTTGTTCCCCAGCCCGAGACCAGGCCCTAAGCCCGGAACCCGAAGCCCCAAAACCCCAAAACCTCGAAACCCTAAGCGCCAAGATTGACAGCCCCAATCCTAAATCAGAGCCTGCTGCAATCCTCATCCCCTTCGATTTTCTTGCGACTCTGCGAGTATTCCAGGAGGATGGTTGGGACGGGATTAGGTATTCAACTTAACCTTATTTTCCATGGCTCACATCAGTTTTTCATTTTGTTTGTTTAAAGACGTTGTCGTTGTTGTCCTGTGTTTGAACATGTTCTTTCTGTTTGTCCGCCAATGCGGGGTCAGCGACCAAGCCACAGCATCGGCGACTATCCAAACTCCCAGAACCTGTAAAGCCCTCACCAGAAACACAACTCCCGAACCCTCAAAGCCCCTACACGGCTCTACACCCAAAACCCTAAAGTCGTCGGTTCAATGAGATGCCAAGGAGACAGGAATTAGATCTGAGACCCATTCTGGCTCGCATCTGACAGCTTCAACCCCCGACCATTTAGCATCCTAATCCCAGAGTCCCTTACGAAGGACCGCTTTTATAGAAGACTCCATTGTAACGGTTCAGGGCTCAAGGGTTTAGATTTTCCGGTTTTGAGAGCCTGCACTGTAGCGACCAAGACCACACTAACATGTGAACTCCAAGACATGTTGGCTTTAAAACTCATGCCAAAAGGTGCGTTGTAAGGTCTAGGTCCCTGAAAGCGTCCACTCTGCTTAGCGGTCGACCCTCAGCTGTATGCTTCGCTTGGGCTTCTATATCCTGCGGAATCCGAAGTTCTGTGATTTCGGTTGGCCTTGGAGCTTTCTTGCCTCATGTCGTGTGCCTAAGTAGTATTCACGCACGTGAACACCTCAAAACGAGTACTCATGAATGCATGTTTGTGCATTCGGTTGGCAACGCTGCGCACATCTTTTGATAACCATGTGCTGCTTGGTCGTTGTTTCGAGCTCTCGTGATAGGGCTCCGGGCTCCAGGAACTCAACACTGCGAACCTCAAGCCGATACACACCCAAATGAAGACTTGACTTGAGATCGAATTCGAGTGTGTTTCGCATTGTTGGATGTAGATGATAGCTATGGCCAAAGCATTAAGAGCCCGATGCAGGCCACCGAACCTCTACAGTCACGCACCGTAAATTCGACAATTCAGATGAGCCGGGGTCAACACCACCATGACATGAACCCCTGCTACGAAGCCTTTTTCAAAGACGTTCAGAGCGGGTCTCAGAGAAGCAACGGTGCCGATGCGACGCTGCGAGCAGTTGGGAAAGTCTGCGCTGCTGCGCCGTGTTCCCCTACAAACGGAAAAACCCAAAGTATAAGCCCTTCAATCCTATTGGGCCATTCAGCCCTGGGCTAAGCCAGGGTGGTCGAGTTTGCTCGGCGAGTTTTAGTGTGCAAAGCTGTGCCTTGTCCTGGGATACGGGGCGGCCTGGGGTCAGGGTTCGGTTGGGGCTTTTAGTTTGTCTTTTGGGGGCTTAGGCTTCTGTCTCCCCGGGCTGCAGGCTCGTCGAACTGTCTTATTCAACTCCTGGATTCCCAAACTATTCTTGTTCGTATTATTGCCAGTACTGCTATACTAGTAATAGTAGCATCCTTTCGTATTGTTGCTATCATTAGTGAGCCAGCAGTGTTATTATCATTACCGCTATTGTTGCTAATGTGACCATTGCTATGTTATTCTCGCTGTTAATATTCTTATTATTGTCATTATTACTAGGGTTGCTTTTTAAGTCCCCGACAAGGGAAGATCTTGGAGCAGGTGAAACCCTAAAGTTGCCACCTTTTTGACACCGCCAAATGCCTGAAGGTTCAGATCACGATCCCTTAGTGCACCACCTGAAGCACCAACATCCACACTCTACCTCACAGCCCAATGCCCGGATCCTCACCCCTAAACCCTCAACCCTGAACCCTAGACCCTAAACCCTCAATCCTAAACCCAAAACCCTCAATCCTAAACCTTAAACCTTAAACCCTAAACCCTCAACCCTCAATCCTAAACCCTAAACCCTCAATCCTATATCCTAAACCCTGAACCGTTAAGCCGTCAAGCCCCACAGCTGGCAGAGGCCACGGCCGTCGACCCCAGGACGTACGAGAGAGGGCCTCGATCGCCCGAGGCTGTAGCAAGGTTTCCAGGGTTTAGGGTTCATGCCATAGGGGCCTTAATAATCACCAATTAAGGTGCTAGAAGGGTCCCTTTAAGGGTACCATAACAAGGGTAATAGAAGGGCCTTTCTTGGAGGGGCAGGGGACTTAGTAAGTAGGTTACAAGTAGGGCTATAATTGGGGTAACTCCTCTTAGGGTACTTATATAACTCTACTTGTAACCTACTTACTAAGTCCCCGGCCCCTCCAAGTAATATTCAGCAATGCTACTTTGGGGGTTCCTTACTTTTGTTATGGTATAATGGGCCCCGAAACCCTATTCTAATTTTAACGCTACGCCGCCCGCCTCGGCTCTGTAGCGGCAGGGCGAGGCGGCAGTGGATGTTGTATACAGCATGCTAAGCGGGAGTGTCGGGGAGGGGGGGAGCCGGACAAGGGGGTGGCAAATGAGCGCAAAAAACGGGTGTCCCCAAACATTTGGACTGCAGGGAGGAGGATTAGGTGGAGGGTACCTGAGGTAACCACCAAGACGCCTGGGCCTGTAACCGGTTAAGGCCTTCCAGCCATGCCGCCCGGAGCAAGAAAAAACAACACAGAAAGAGCCTGAAAAGAAAGACAGGCAGTGGATTGACGACGCAAAAGCCAAAGCGGGGGCGAGGAAGACGAAACGAGGGCGGGGAGAAGAAGTGGGAGCAGGAAAGAGGGAAGAAAAAGGGGGGGGAGGGGGGGGAGGGGGGGGGGGGGGGGGGAGGGGGGGGGTACCTGAGGTAACCACCAAAACGCCTGGGCCTGTGGCCTCGGCGGATTATCAAGGCCCCTGTAATATCTTAGTGAGTATGTATATGCTGTGTAACGTTGCCGATGCCATAGAGCTTGCTTACGGCTTGTGCGCATAATGTCTGCAATGAGCTGCAACGATGAGATTCAGAGAGTCTTACGGTTTGGACAGGCCGGCACAGGGTCTCGTCGAGTCTAGGGCTCTGGGATTTGGCTTCCAGAATTCCAGGATTCAGGTTTTTGCGGTGGTTACCCGGACGCCGACCTTGCGGCAGTAATCTTGCGATGTGTCCTTGTAAATCCAAGACCTCCTTCACATGGGTCTTAGGGCTTAGGCTACCATGCAGACAGTTGCGCTTACGCGGATCTTTTTACATGGGTCTTGACATGTTTAACTTTTCCCAACAGGGTCTGGGCAGGGGCCTGAGCCCAGAAGGAAAAGAAGGACTCCTCACAAACCATCACAAGTTCGGCAGGCTGTCCTAAGCACAAGGTAGTATAGCATCTCAAACCTTATAAGCCCTCAACCGCGTAGCCTAAAAACCCTAAGCCATGAATCCTGAACCCTGTAAGCCCTGGCAGCTATGCAAGCCTTAAGCCCTATCGCATGGAGTCCCGAAACCCTTGCCCGTCACCTCATGTAGCAGGTCCTTACAGCTTATGCTGTGTATGCGGATCCCAAGATCACGGCGACACGCTCAGCCAAAGGGAGCCAACAAAGCCTTGTGGCAGCCTGGATCATTCCAGATGTTCAAAAACCCGCTGTAGGTCCTAAACGGAGTAAGTCAGTGCAACTCCGTAAAGCCCCTTCAGGGGTGTAGGTTTGCGGGTTAGGCAGTGTGGTTTTAGGTGCATGGTCTAGAGTTCTGAGGTTTACTGCTCAAGATTGTGGCTTTTGGGTCCAGGGTTCAAGATTCCAGACTGCAATGCAACAATGGACTCCTAGCTTCCTGGAAGAATCGAACCCTAAAACCCAAACTCTACTCTGAGAAGACAGGAGTTCCAATATCTCCAAGCCCCCCAAACCCTAAACCCTAAACCCTAACCCTGAACAATGAACCCTCAACACTGAACCCTAAACCCTGAACCCCAAACCCTGCACCCTAAGTCGTTTGGCTTCTTGGTTCCTTTCGCTTCAGGTCCGAGAAGCTTCGGTTTCAGAGGCAAACGGTTGATGGTATAAATCCTGCATGACCTTAAGGACCCAAAACTATGGGAACTTTGGTATATTCCTTATTATGGGTAATGCAGGATTTATATCATCAACCGAAGAAGTCAGAGTAGACCTGCTTGTGTTTTGGAAACGGAAAACGAGGGGAAGCCCATACACACGTATATGTGTATGGTACAAACACACACACACACATATATATATATATATATATATATATGTTTCAATATACCTAGGTAGGTCTGTATGTAGGTATGTCTGTATGTCTGTATGTCTGTATGTCTGTATGTCTGTATGTCTGTATGTCTGTCTGTATGTATGTATGTATGTGTGTATATTTATATATATATATACATATATATATATATATATACATATAAATATGTAGGGATAGATCGATAGACTGGTAGCTCGATAGATATAGATATAGATATGGATGCTATATAGCTACCCCCCAGAAGAACATATGTAGACATAGAGATAGAGATAGGGATAGATATAGACATAAGTAGTTTTCGTGATTCATAGTGTAGGCGCTCGGAACTCTGGACGGCGGCCTTGTGAGGATGACTGTCTGGTTCTTAGTAGGAAATGGGGGAATGGATTGTGGAGACTATTGGGGATTGTACAGGGACCCTAAACCCTATACCCAAAACCCCTACACCCTACACCCTAAACCCAAAAGCCTACACCCTAAACCCTAAACTTGAGGGATCCATTCCCGAGTTCCCTACTAAGCAACAGGGAGATGAAGATGAGCCTTGAGACGGGTCGCTTAGGATTTGTTCAGTTACTGGGCGGCTGCTGGGATCAAGGTTTTGGTGTTCAGGGTTTGAGGTTTATCGCTTAGGATTTTGGTGTTCAGGGTTTAGGGTTTCGGGTTTAGGGTTCGTGATTTGGTGGTTTCCCTAGCCTTGCGGCCTTGCATCCCGTCTCGTGGAGCATGTCGCTTGCTGTGGAGGTGGGGCTGATCAGTGGCCGGACAATTACCTTGGAAGCAGCGCCGGATGAAAAGTTACAGTCAGTGAAGCATAGAGCACAGAATGCGCTTGGAGTAAGCATAGGGCGGCTCTTGGACGCGTCTGGGCGTACTCTGGATGGCCTCGCCTCCATCAAGGAAGCGGGCATCAACAATGGCGACTCCCTGACCTTGCAAATCAATGGAATTCAAGCTTCCGGCAATGTTGCGGCATTTGCAGCCATTCTTGGCGATGGATCTGTCTTGACCTGGGGCTCCGCTGGCCACGGTGGTGACAGCAGTGCTGTGCAGGACCAGTTGAAGAATGTCACTCAGATTCAAGCTTCGGACTGTGCGTTCGCCGCCCTTCTCGGCAATGGGCATGTCGTTACCTGGGGCAATGATCGCTTTGGTGGTGACAGTGCAGCTGTGAAGCACCAGCTGAAGACGGTGCGGCAGATACAAGCCTCAAGCTCTGCGTTTGCAGCCATCCGCGAGGATGGATCTGTCGTCACATGGGGACCTGACAGGGGTGGTGGTGACAGTAGGGCTGTGCAGGACCTCTTGAAGAACGCGCAGCAAATACAGAGTTCAAGTGGCGCATTTGCCGCGATTCTTGGTGATGGATCTGTCGTTAGCTGGGGCGATGAGGGTCGTGGTGGTGACAGCCGTCCCGTGCAGGACCAGCTGAAGAATGTGCAGCAGATACAAGCCTCCAGCTCTGCGTTTGCAGCTCTTCTTGCCGATGGATCTGTTATTACCTGGGGAGCTGTATTGTTTGGTGGTGACAATCGTGCTGTGCAGGAACAGCTAAGGGATGTGCAACAGATACAAGCCTCAAGCCGCGCCTTTGCAGCTGTTCTTGGTGATGGATCTGTCGTTACCTGGGGCGATGTTGGTTTTGGTGGTGACAGCAGTGCTGTGCAGGACCGGCTGAAGAATGTGCAGCAGATACAAGCCTCCGGCTCTGCGTTTGCAGCTCTTCTTGCCGATGGATCTGTTATTACCTGGGGAGCTGTGTTGTTTGGTGGTGACAGTAGAGATGTGCAGGATCGGCTGAAGAATGTCCACCAACTACAAGCCTCGTACGGTGCGTTTGCAGCCATTCTTGAAGATGGATCTGTCGTCACCTGGGGCGCTGGGCATGATGGTAACAGTGCAGCTGTGCAGAAGCGGCTGAAGAGTGTGCAGCACATACAAGCTTCACGCGATGCTTTTGCAGCTATTCTTGAGGATGGATCTGTTGTTACCTGGGGCGATAGGGACCGTGGTGGTGTGAGTAGGACCGTGCAGGGACAGCTGAATAATGTGCAGCAGATACAAGCCTCGAGCTCTGCTTTTGCAGCCGTTCTTGGTGATGGATCGGTCGTTGCCTGGGGCGATGGTTTTTTTGGCGGTAGCAACAGGGCTGTGCAGGACCAGCTGAAGGCTGCACCGGAGATCTAAGCACATTCCTTCGGGCTGCGCTGAACCAGCTCAAGAACACAGGGCCGATGCAGCGGTCATTGCCTTTTCCACTCACTGTCCGTTCCGTAGCTTGCTGGATTGGTTCGCACTAGACACGATCAAGTACAGCAGTCGTCTGGACAAGAGTTACAAACGTCGCCATGTTACTCCAGCGCCGCACACCTGGCCCGAGCATTGCCGTGCTCTCCTTTGCAAACCCTCTCCTTGGTAGCTCTTTGAGGTGATCCCCCAGTTCCTGAATGAGGACGAAATTCAACACCTCTTGGACCTGGCGGAGGTCTTGTGCTCAGAATCTCTGCCTTGGGGCTGTCAGTTGCACTCGAAAGGAAGGCTTGCTGGGTACCTTTGCAAATTATCGATAGTTTCAAGGGAACCCTGAAAGGAACCCTTGAAGACACCTTATTCTCGCGATAACGAGCCCTGGATTAACCGTTATGGTACCCTCAGAGATTCCACTGCCAGGCGTATTGGATACCCTCGACGGTTGGAAGCGGAGTCTACTCGTGCGCCTCGGGATATGGTCTAGGGCTTCCGGGTTAGTGGAGGTGCTGCTGAGTAGTCATGGGCTCTTTTTCCAGGTTCTGGTCGACTGTATGAGTTCCAAGCTTCATAGCCGGCTAGACGCAGATGGGTGTTTCGTTGGTGCGCAGCGAGTTGTGGCATGCCGGCAGCATGTGTGGGAGTGCGACAGGACGACCCCGAGAGGGGAGAGAGAGAGAGAGAGAGAGCGCGAGTGAAAGCAAGTAACCTGTGTTGCAGGACCAACGACGAGTCCAAGGATCTCAAGAACAAGCAGTCCAAGAACAGGACATCCTATTCCTGCATGTTGAGGCGTGCCTGGATGCTTGGCGGAGCATGGGCCGAGCCAAAAAGAGGAAGGTTCGATCAACTCTCGGCCTTGACCCTCCATCCAAGCCCCAAGCACCAAGTGCCAAACGACGTGCCTGTTAGACCTTCAGACACGGTCAGGTCATCTCAGACTGAGATGGTGAGGAGTATCGAGCACAGGTCTTGACCTCACTTTGGCTGGGCCTCGAGTGTAGTCACACTGCCCAACAGGTTTGAAACTGTGAATGTTATTCTCGACATGAGCTCGTCAGCGTCACACCGTCAGGCCTGAATCCTAAATCCTAATCCCTGGGTCATCCACGGTTTCTTCATGAACGGTGCCGGGGGCAACTGGGCCTTCAGGAGTTTCTCCGGTTCAATGACTGTAGCAAATTCAAGCAGGGTTCACGGTTGATGATCTAGAGCTTGCGGTCTGGGGTGTAGGGGGTTGAAGGTCTAGGGCCACGGTGGCTTTTCCTATGCCCTGTGACAGCAGCGTATCAATTTTTCTCGAAGGGCTCAGCAGCAGCACTCCAAATCATCGTATACACCTACGCATGCAACGAACATATGATAATCCCAGCAACATATAGGGTGCATACTTGCTCAGTTTACCCTAAACCTGACATCCCAGACCCTAGACCTCAAATCCTTACTCTGCTTCCAAGGCTTGCTTCCCTTGCATCTCTGGAGGCTGACTGAAAGTTTAGGTTTTTTTCGGTTTCAGGGCCGCAGCACCGAAACAGTCGCCGCATGCTGCCAGTTGCAGAGCCCCGAACCAATCGCCTCAAGAAAAAAGCCCTCTACACACTTCAGCTCAACTGCGAATCCTCAACAAGCCTAAGTCCGGACCGTCTCTATTCTTCTTTGCACCCCCTACTCCCAAATCCTAAAGCTTCTTGCAAGGTGAAGTACCTGGAGAGGCTGAACATGGTGCGCTACTCGCCTGGGCAGCTTTTCAACAGGCGTTGGCTTGAGAGAGCCTGCGCCCTGAAACCGCCCATTGTATTGCGTAGGTTTCCATGTAGCGGAAGTAGAGTTTGAACGCCCCCTGATAAAGAAGCGTGGGTTCCGAACCATGGCTGGGATGCATGCAGCCAAACACAATCAGCAGTCCATATGGGTGGAATAGCTACGTGCAGGATATGTGAATGCATGCATACCTGGACAGGTCTGTATGCATACAGCTTTTCGTCTGATTGCATATGCATGCTGGGAGGCATCACGATGGACGATTCCGACCAAAGACAGGCCAGCGTGGTTGTTCTGAGCGACGTAAACTGCATATTTGCTTTAAGTGTGCGATCTGCTGTCCTGAGTACTTTCTGAGACCCAAGTCAGTCATGCAAAGCTCCAAAGCAAGCCAGGAACGTACAGAGCAAGATGAACATAGCAGCCTGTCATGTACCTGCAAGAAGAGTTCTAATCTTCGAACCTGAAGTTCCAAATACGCCCACCCATGTAGGACAGGTCTTGCGCAAACTGTAATGCCAGGCGTTAGGGTTGCCAAAGACAGTACGGCCTGGTAGCTTTTGTACCAGGCACTTCTGCCGCTTCCGTTTCCTATGGATAAACGGACAGGTCGGGAGGGAGCAAAGCCCACAATCCTGTTGCAGCTACACACAGGCCATCAAGTCTGTAGAAGCTCCAGCGGATAGGGTACAAGAGACATTTCTACATATATCGTGTCAAAGCCATATATGCATATATATATATATATACATATACATATACATATACATATACATATACATATACACATATATGTATAGATACTCAAATATACATATATATATACACATATGTACATATGTGCATGTTTGCTCATGATTCCATTTTAACGCATACATGCACACTATATATAGGCAAAATACCTGTATACATACGCCTGTGGTCGGGGAGAGGCGTCGGAGCGGAGTCAATCCCAAAGATAGGCCTCAAGCCACTTGGGAGATCACGGGGACGTAATAAGTAGGGTTACAAGTACCTTAATTTGGGGTTATAAGTATTCATAAGTGTAGTTACGTTACTTATATCCCCAAATATTAAGCCTCGACACGGCGAGCTCCATGAAATCGCCCGGCCTACTTGGCTCCAGTCTCTGCCATAACGGAGTATGGGAGCAGGGGTGCGAAGCGGCAGTGATATGAGGCCCCAGGGTTCTTCTTTCTACTACCGGCCTGAGTACAGGGCACGGCGCAAGCAGCATATGAGCTGAAGGAAGAAATCAAGGGTTTCAGTATTGTTCGCTCGTCCGGTTTCCTTCCATCCTGCCGAAACCCCAAGCCTTAAACCTTAAACCCACTGAAAACCCAAATCTCGTTCTGGCCCATCTTTTAACCTCAAAGCCCAAACTTAGGGTGGGTTTAGGGGTTTTGGGGGGTTTAGGGTGTAGGACTTAACCCCGAAGCGCTGGAATCCAAAACAGCCCGAAACCCAAAGGGCTCGCGCTCTTCGGAAGTCCACGATTCTTGCCCTGTAGCTGAAGCCCTTGGCCGCTGGAATCCGACGTGCCATGTGGATTGAAACTTATATAGTGTTTGGTTGCTTTGGAGTTTGAGATTTCTTGGTTTAGGACTTGTAGGGCTTCCGGGCTGGCAATACTTTGGCTCTTACATCCACTCAATACTGTTGTTACTTGACCGTTGTGATCTTGTCAATACCGTGGCATGTGACTCTTAGTATTCGGATTCCCTCATCTATAGCTTACAGAATGACTGCTAGCCTTGAAACTCCTCTCTTGCTTTGCTTTTTCCACTGATCGTGCGGCTGCTGTTGCAATATGAATACGACTGTTTCAGCTAGTTACACCACGCTCATAATCTTCTGGTTGTATTCAGACAGTCTTGTCGCTCTGCGTGATTACTGAGTTGGTTCCGTCACCGTTGCAACTCTGCTGAGTTGAAGGAAACTTGTACGTGTACATGTGCCTTGCCCCAGCAGTCTCCGAAGTCCCTGAGCACCAGACCCTGAACCCGTCGCCTGAAGCATGGTCGCCAGTGGCTGGAAAGAAGCATCAAGCTCAGTGAAATTAGCAACCGTAGATGTAATGACAGAACTACGACAAATGAGCGACAAGAACATCTTTGTTCTTCGGACAGGTAGTCTGGGCCAGCCGCCCCCCCGATGCCACGCTTTGGCGTGCGGCTCCTATCCTGGCTGCTGCTAGATGCCGGCGCCTGAGAGCCTGTCCGTGACATCCAGAGATTCCAATATCCCTTAATTAAGGAATATACCCTAAATTCTAGTAGGATCCCTAATATGATTTAAGGAATATTCCTGAATTAAGGGATATTGGAGTCTCTGGGGACATCGTACAACAACGCGCAATGCCTCTGGAATGCGGCGTATTCGGTTCATTACCGGCTGGGCTCTCTGGGAGGCCAGGGCTGGCAGGCTTGTGGAATCTCGAGCCAGAGTACAATCAAACTAAGTGCTAAGCCCAAGCAACGCGGGAATTTCCAAGCCTGCATGCCAAGCTTTTCTGACGGCTCTATTGGGCCAAAATCTCCACCCCAATTCTGCTCTTTGGTGCGTTGATCCATGAAGGTTCCGATTCTAGAACTCTTGTAGCATACCAATTTCTATCAGGTTGCCTGGTGCCTCTGCTAGACTAAGCTTTGTATTCGTGTCCTCTGCTTAGTTTTCAACAGCACGTGCGACGAAACTCATCCAGGTTCATGACACTGGGGTTTCTATGCCAGGGCTCACTTCCTTCGTCCCTGCTGTGGCTAAGCGATCTGAAGGTCTTGCTCGATGCATCGACTGTGGCAGCAGTTAAGGCAGCTCGGTGGCAAAGACGGTGTTGAAGCTGATGCCATTGACCGACGACTCGTGATATCGTCCTTCGCGCATCAGCTTAAGCTACTGTCGTGAAGTTTCAGGCAAAAGCAGCAGCAGTAGCCGTGGTAGCAACAGCACCACCACGACAGAAGAAACAGCAGCGGGAGCAGAAGTGTCGTCATTGTCGTCTACATGTCAGTGTCGTCTAGACGCTGTCGCTGTCCACTTCAGCGGCTATTGCGAGGTGCTAGTTCTAATTGCGTGACATCGACACAAATCATGCTTCTGCGCTACTTGTGACTCCTGTCTGCTGGTTGTCTCGATGACGCTTGGCTTCAAGATGTTGAACACCACAGGTGGGATGCAGTAGGAAGTCTCCACTCCTCCCAAGCGCTGTGCGATGACGTCTTACGACCTCAACAAGTGCTTCAAGCAGTGCCGCGAGCAACCGTATTCGCAGCAAGCCAATTGCGAGGAGCAATGCCGCCAGCAGTACAAACAAAGTGGTGTTGTCACTAGCGGTCTTTCGAGTGCTGCAGCTAAAGATGGTGTCAAGGATTACAAAATCAATGCCGAGGCCACACGGTTGAAGCGCGACCTCAATCGCCTCAATCATAGCCACGGGAGATCATCAGATGCAATTCGTGCGGGTAGGGCTGCGGAGGAATTTCATCAGAGAAGCTTCAATGCTGATGCCATCAAGCAGGACATCCCCACCCGTGCTCAGGACATGCCCTATCATTCACCTTCCGACCTCCACGTGGGTGACCAAGATGTGCAGCTGAAGTACGGCTCCAAGCAGTACTGCAAGACCATAGACCAGCCCAAGTATGATGGTATGCAGAAAGTCGTTCCAAAGGAGCATGCCGACCCTTCGAAGGGATGGTCTGATCGCATCGAGGTAGACGGTGCTCGCAGCAAGCCTCTGTCGCAAAAGGATGCAAAGTCCTTGGTCAAGAATCCCGACAAAGCAGTGGATCGTCTCTTGCCAAGGGATTCGGTTTTCGAGTCCAGCGTCAAGACTGGCTTGAAAGCTGGTGCTGCTGGCGGTGTCTCCGGCGCCTTTGGCGGAGCGGTGGCCGCAGCGTGGGCGGGAGGAACTGATGAGGAGATAGGCAAGCAGGCGCTGAGCGGTGGGATTGAGGGTGCCGTGACCTCTGGGCTTTCTTCGGCAGCTGCGGACAGCATCGCCAACTCCACCGGCGATGCAATTCTTGGAGCGGCGGGAGGTGGATTGGTCAGTGGGGCCGTGGGCACGGCCTTCAATATGGCAAAGTGCTCAAAGCGGTTCGACGACCAGAGCGACAAGACGCGTTGCAGGGAAAAGGAAGCTATTAAGGGGTACGCCTCGACGGTAAACAGTGCGGCGGCAACATTATTTTGCTCGACATTCATGGGCCCTTTTGGGTTTGTTTGCGGCGCTGCGGCTGGTTTTGGTACAAGACAGCTTTTCGAAAAAATGTAGTATCGTCTGCCTGAAACATGCCACGTACGCGAAGTGCAAAGGCGTACTCGGCTCAGTGTCTTCTCTTCCGAATGCGCTTTAGTCAACATGAACAGCATGTTCTCGGTCAAAAGGTCTCTGTGCTCGACAGGGCTGTTGTCCATCTATGTAGATTGTAGTGCGTAGGAGTGGTGCGTGGGCATCTTCTCCGCTGTTGGGGTTAACCTACGGCTTCGTTGCTTTGCAGCACATCTCAATGTCGGCTGCTAGCGGTGATCGTATCGCAGTCGCCAGACACAACCTTCCTGTGATGCGGGGGCTTGTGCGTGAAGCACTGTGCGCAACGTCCGTCAGGAAGATCGAGTCACGG
The DNA here is from genome assembly GCA_905221615.1 of Symbiodinium sp. CCMP2592. Classification (NCBI taxonomy): domain Eukaryota; class Dinophyceae; order Suessiales; family Symbiodiniaceae; genus Symbiodinium; species Symbiodinium sp. CCMP2592. The sequence continues at coordinate 480,631 of CAJNDT010001224.1, read as the reverse complement.
TGGCATGAATTTCTGGCACGATCCGCGAGTGGGATTCTGGATTCAGCATCGCCTGTCCATCATCACATTTTTGACCATGAACATCACCATCACCATCGACATCTCTATCGCCATGCCCGGCATCAGTAGCGTCATTGTGCATCGCCAATATCGTCATCGGCATGCCTATACGGTGGTCGTATGGATGATGATATTGTTGCTTGCCTGATGGCAATGTGCCCGGGAAAACCCTTAGTTAGGAGATGCTGGCAGGCTTTGATGGTTTGTGTTCTCGAAAGCTGTAACATGCTGTCGCTGAGAGTACTTTGTAGAATTGCGCATGCTCCGTGACATTATCGTGCATACATGTCACGCAGCTGGCCCCGTCTCAAAGCCACTCCGAGGCACGCTTGACGCTGCCACAGCCTCAGAGAGAGAGAGAGAGAGAGTGTGTGTGTGTGAATGTGACTGAGATCCAAGCTTGCCGAGATCATCCACATCCCTTGGCTGTGGTCTCTCCACTCCCAAGCACCCAAACTCTGACAAAGTCTCCGACCTGAAATTGTCGCAATTTCGAGGCGCTCTCACCTGGAAGCAGCTGGTAGGCCGCCAGGGACAAAGCTCACTGCGACCATACAAGTGGGTGGTTGTCAAAATTAGGGTCCCTTTTCGGATACCCCAAATATTAGGTGCCGTACTATAATAAGGACCCTAAAAGGGACCCTAATTTTGACAACTGCCCAAGTGACGTTGAAGACATAGGCCCAAGCCGCGCAAACTTCGCTGAGGTCATCGCGGCGCGAGCCCGGAGCTGATTTTGTCCACATCTCCCTTGTTTGGGCTCGTAAGGCCCGAGGATTGGAGACATAGGCCTCTGGATCCGACTCTGAGATGTCATGAGATCCCCCGACTGAGGCTCCGAGCGCTGGGAGAAGACCGCCTGAAGACCATGGTGGTCTCCCTGAAGCAGCAGGCTCGATCAAAGCATTGTCGTCGTCTTCGTCGTCGCCTTCCTACTGCAAAAACCGCTACTAGCAGGAGGAGGAGACAGGAAGTTATGGGCAAGAGCGTGACAGGTGTTCTTTCCATGAGAAGTTTCGCTCGGTGAGACATGAGGGAGCCCCACTGCGACATCTTTCCATGAAAGGGGGCGAAGTTCTGGAGAACCGTGTGAGGAAGTGGCCTGAAACGATGATTTCGAACATCTGTGCATACGTGAAGAAGCACGGCTTGTCCCAGGAGTTCCTTACCCCTAGTCATCAACAACAACCCTCTCTATCATGGCAGATTGGTGACTTGGAAGTGGACCTGAAGACGGCCAAGAAGGCGTGGCGGCCCCATCTTGGTACAGACGCTTCAACAATTCCGCGATGCAGGTGGAGATAAACGGGAAGCCTTAAGCTGTGAAGCCTACATCCGACTCCTTAAACAAACTGGAAAACGATCGCATTCTGTACAAGGCTGCTCGCAGCTCTTGGAAGAACCAAGCCAAGCTAGTCCTGAGCCTCCAGTCCCAAGACGTGCCAAGATCAATGTTACCTACCGTAACCAAAGCACCTTTGAAATGACATGCACTCCAGTTATTTAGGGCCCTCTGCATTCAAAAGTGTGCATTGGTCTCCTGAACTTGCAGTTTACAAAAACTTGCACTTCGCATTGTGCAAACAGCAGGGAAATCCATGCCAATCATTGCGGCCTCCACGAAACACGATAGACTCTGCACACACCACAGAATCCGGTAGCTGTCGATCCTCCCACCTAGGCCCTCAACCCCAAACAGCAACCGTACTGGTCTCTAAACTATCCTTAAACCACAAATGGCGGTTTCGAACATTAAGGGTAACTTATTTTGGGGTCCTTAGAATAAGGATCCTACTATTTAGGGTACGATATTAAGGCCCCCTATTTTGGGAAACCCCCCAAATCAAAACCAGTAGCTTCTCACATGACGCTCCTAAGGAACGAAGCCAGCCTCGACGAACTCCAGCAGTCGCCGGAACCCTACTCTGCAACCTGGGCCGGGGTGTTTAGAAGTGTATGGGTTTAGGGATTTAGAGTTTAGGAGATTAGGGTTTAGGGTTTAGGGTTTAGGGGTTGGGGTTATATTGGGGCAATTTTTTTCGCCAATATGTTTAGAAGATTTTAGAAGTGTATGGTCTGGGGTCTCTCGATCTCCAATGTCATTCTCTCCCTCGCCACTTGCACATGCGTAGATCTGTTTTGCACGTAGCCTCCTCAGGGGATTGGAGAGTTAGGACCCCCCTCGCCTATTTAGGCTATCGGCACCCCACCCACCCCAACAACAAAAACAAAATACCAATCTGAAGAGAACTATCTTATTCCCAATACTTACTTCTACCTAGATGCCGTCCACGCTGAGAGTGATTATTCTGGGAGTGGTGACTGGAACAACGATGGCTATCATCTCACAGGTTGACTCTGCAGCATTTCTCTCGCACCGGTTTCCTCGGTTTATACGAGCTTGGTGCCCGTTGCTCTAGCAAGGCTGGAGAAAACCAAGGGGCAGTTCCCTGCGAGACAGCCGGTCCGAAGCGAAGGTGCGTCAGCTTAGGGTTGAGGGCCCTGGGGAGTTGCGCGATTCTGCAAATTAAACCAGCTGCAGCCTTCTATTCTAGGGTTCAAGGCTTCGGAGCGGTTCAGCTTCGTCCAGGTAGATGGCACGTGTTCGATTGAGCTTGCTTTCTTGCCAAGCTCGCCAGACTTGGGAGGCTATGCTGGCCTTTTCGGTGGTTCGCTTTTCAGCATGGCACCGAAAGTAGGAAAGCCGGAAAACAACGGTGGCCGACATGGTGGCTGTATGACCGGCTTTCTCTGCAAATCCAAAACGGGAACATATATACGTGCTCCACCTGCTGCTGTGCGGCTTGCATCCATGCAGGTCTGGCAAAAGCTAGGATCACGGTGGCTATTTGCCCCAAGGCACCGAAAGGCCAACAGTCTAAGCCCAACAAAGGTGCGGGAATCAGCATGTTGACACAAAGAGGACAAACTCCAGAAGGATCCAGCCTAGGGCCTACACCGGACACAACACACGTTAACGACTTGCAGTCTTTCGTTTGTTGATCCCGGGCAGGTCCGCGAAGGTTTGCCTTCAGTTTGAGATGAAAGGTTGTATAGATTCCTCTTATGCTGCAGGACTTTAGGAAGGGGTGTAGGAAGCCCCCAACAAGAAATGAGAAACCCAAAGCCCCCAAATCCGAAACTAACTCCAATCCCGAAACCCAAAGCCCTGTACCAACCACACCTACCTTTGTACACCAGATGAGAAGAAGTTGGACGCGAACATCGCGAAGACTGAGGCAGCCCAAAGCCCCAAAGCCCTTTGGTCAAGGGTTCAGGGTTTATTGCTTAGGGATGTTTAGGGTTTAGGGTTTAGGGTTTAGGGTTTAGGGTTTAGGGCGCTGAAAAGCCTCGTAACCCTTGAGTGACATTCCAAAACCTTGTGTGCACACATACCGGTTCAGATGAGTTCTTCTACGAAGCAAGGTGTCAAGATGGTTTGGTGTCAGCTGAAACACATGTGCATATGCATTCGAGCTATATGTCTATGTGTATGTCTGTCTGTAAGGGCTCAGGAACACTCACACCAGCGTGAGATCGCCAGAACCCCAAGCACCAAGGTGTGCGCCTTTGTAGGTCTGAGCCATTGGGGCCAAACCTGCTTCACCAGCTTGGCATCGTAGGGCAAGGCAGAGGCGCTCTGCCACACGCCGTGCCATCAATAAGGGTCAGGTACCCCACCGACGAGCCCTGTCTCGACTAGGAGCTCATCACTCAATCAGTCCCGCATTCCGGTCCTTCATTGTTTCCCTCATGGGCAGAGGTGAGCGATGGGACCGACGTGGAGACGACTGGCATGCGCCTTCGGAGCATTCCTACAATGTGTGGAAGGGAGCCAAAGCCCCCCGACCGGGTGGTGGCCCGCCTTGGAAAAAAGGTGGCAGGGGTCGTGGCAAGGAGCCGGATGCACAGCCCAGCTTCCCTGCTTACGATACGATGAGACCCCCCCAGGCCAAAGCGAAGGCAGCTGGGAAAAGTGGTGTTCGACCGGAGGCTCCGGAGGCGATGGAGGACGAGGAAGAGTACCTTGTTCCGTCGGTGCAGAAGGCGCTGAACAATGCCCGCAAAGCAGAGCAGAAATATTCCAAGCTCGTACGAGACAAGGAGCGTGCGGAGCAGCAGTGGGCCGAATATCTCCGGACCTACAAGCTGGCTTACCTCAAGGAGCGGGACAGGCATGCCAAGGCAATGGATCATTTTGCCAAGGAGATCAGTGCTGCAAGGGAGAATCAGCGAGATGCACGTCTGGTCCTACGCACCATTGCATTTCAGGAGGAGGAGGAAGATATGGAAGAGGAAGAGGAACCAGAGGACGAATGGAGCAAGATGGTGGAGGCATGGGACCAAGAGAAGATGGAGCAGGACGATGCGGTTCTACAGCGAGCCCTCCAAGAGCGAGCCAGCAGAAGCCGAACCCCGGCCGCAACCACGAGAGTGCCAGGGAGATCTCCGGCCTCTGGCGGGCGACCTGTCAGTACGGACGGGGAGGGGGCATACCGCCCGATGTACAACGAGAGTTCGCCAACATTGATGAAGGCTCGCACGGATCCCTATCCCGTGAACTCACCACGTCTGCATGCGGATGGTCGTGGGGAGACCCCGGGGCCTACGGAGGCAGATGGCGAAGTTGGCATTGGAAGCACATCGCCTGTCCAGCCGGCCCGGAAAGATGGCGCAGTGCGAAAGGATGTCAAGACTATGACGAAGACCTCACCGGATCGCCCTGTCCTCCACACGGACTTCTCCGACCGCATTGCCTCTCGGCGGAGTGCCCTCTTGCCATTTGGTATCCCGCCAGGCCTGCAGGGGAAGGATGCTTCGCGTGCCCCGGAGGCCGAGCTGGTCGAGGACAGTCAGAAGGATGCCGTGGCGCCAGAAGCTGCACTCGGCGAGAAGGGCAAAATGGAGTGATGCCTAGCAGATGGGGATTTCTCCTGACGACGGTCGCTGGCGCGAAGGGGGATTGTCGCCTGGAGGCCCCGAGAGCTCCTGTTCTGCATGGGGCAGGACGGAGCGATCTGTTGGCCCTCGGGCAAGACACCCGTTTCGACGCAGGTTTGATCGAAGTCAGTGGGAATACCCGGTTTCACTGTAGGCCGCAGACGGGCTTGCGCCACTCTATGGGTCCTGCTTTCGCACCCACTGGCCCTTGGCTTTTCTACGTTGCCTCTGCTCTCCTCCCTCCTCCATGGATTTTGGGCTCGCCACCGGATCAGTTCTCCTGGGTTTGGAATGGTGATCCTCACGATGTTTGCCCACATCCTCTTGGACTTTTCCCTGTCGGTTTGTTGCACCATAACAGGGCCTCCCCCTCACTTTGGGTAGAGCGCGAAATAGGCACATCGGTCGCTCTGGGGTGCCAGCCTACCACTTTTCTCGGAGCCCTCACGGCCCTGCTTGAGTCTACTGCGACTCATGTACCGGCTCTCGGCAGATCCTTCCTGGGTTTACTCTTCTTGGGACTACTTCAAATGCTCGCTAGATGCTTGCATAAGCGCCGCCTTGTCCGCCGAGTTTTGCTTTCTGTTTCGGCTGCGGTCCCTCGTACGATGGTTTTGCCAATCGGCCGCGTTGCTTCGCTTTCGCAGGCTGTTCTCTCTTGGGGTGCTCCTCCAGGCCGCACAGGGCGTCCTCGCAATCCACGGCGCGATAAGCACAGCAGTGCTTGGGGTTGTGCGTCAGGCGCCCTTTTGAGGCTTCTTTTTCTGTCCATGCCGATCTGTATTTGGGCCACGCCGCCTCCAGAGTGGCATCAGGTTGTGCAACAGGCCGGCGATGTCTTTGATCGAGGCCCCGATTTTCTGCCGGTGGACCCGACCATCCCCGAACACGATGCTGCTTCCGAGATCCCACCATCTCCCCCTGAAGCCAGTGTCTTTGAACGGGACAATGGCTTGCCATTCTTCCATGAGACGCCAATCCTCACATGTTACTTTCTGGTTCTCTGTCCCATGTACCACCAGGAAGTTATCACCTTGGCCGTGAGAGTCCCAGGAGAAGATGCATCCTTCCTCCTCGGTGAGATACGCTCAGCACTATGTGAACTGAGGCACGACTTCGCTCGGGATGTTGTGGCGACCACACCTCAGCTGCACCCTGGTTTTGGGTCGGTCGTTTTGGGGGGCTCTTGGCTAGAAGCGGAACGGGAGGTCATTGTGATCTATGACTTCAGACAGGTAGGTGGTCCAGTGTACGCTAAGCACATCTGTTTGGACGCCCGATACAGCGATGTTCTTCAGGAAGCCAGAGAACAAAACCTACAGGATTTTGAGGTTTATCTTTTCGGCTCTGATACTCCCTTGGTGAGCGGATACGGTTTTCGAGCTGTACATGGCGGGATCATACAGATCGTCCATGTAGGCCGTTCCCCAGTTTGGTACGGTTCGTTCCAGGATAAGCTGATGGATAGGAATGCCTGGTTTGCATTTCCTCTCACAAATGCCTTGCCCCCGTCGACCACCTACGTCATGGATGAGTTCAAGGGCGTCATATTGGAATCTGAAGATATCATGCGTAAGCCCGAATCTCCTCCTGATAGGGAGGACATTGCAGCTGCGCTTGGTTATGACGCTGTGCGCATTACCTGTGAATCCCCTTCCTGGAATCGTCTGCAGGACATTGAGTGTCGGGGCACTCTCTGCGCCTTTTGCGTTGCCCTTCAGCACGCTCCTCCACCGACTACAGAAGAGAACAGGGGGATCTTTATCTTCGTGGATGCGCGACAAGTAGGGCGCATGCCCACTTTCACATGGACCCTTCGAAACCCGGTCTCGCTTGGGTACCTGGCGCGTTTTGCGGGCATTCACAGGACCCCCAATGGGTTCCATCTCTCTGTCCTGGGGCGTTTCACGGGTGTCGATGGGGATGAAGTTCATGTTCACCATGGAGATACAGTTGTGATAGGTTTCAGGGCTGACGGTGCTTCGGATATTGAATCCAGCCAGGATGATGATGACCTTGGCCCACCTGCCGATGATTCTAGTGGTTCAACGTCCGTGCCAGGACATCTTGATTCTGACGGTAGTAATGGGGATCAAGGCTCGTCTTCCAATTCTGCATCCAATAGCCGTAGCCGGTCTCCCCGAGGATCTCCGGGGCCAATTGAGGGGCTCAGATATGTCATTCACGCCAGCCATATCAACTTTCAATTTTGCAGAAAAGTCGTGAAAGCTCTATGTTCCCAGTGCAGCAGCGTGTTCCCACGCTGGCCCACCAAGGGCGTTTCTTGGAGTGTTGTTGACCCTCCTGCACCACTCCTCGCGGCTTCTGTATCATGCACCACTGATCTCTTCACACCAGGGATGGAATGTAAGATACCACCAGAGTATCGAGTTCGTATGGGCCCGAACAGCGCAAGTGAGGACGATCCGGCCCCCGGAGGCCGTCCACGACAAGAGCCACTTGCCAATCCCCCTGAGGATGACCAGGCCTTAGATCCAGAACCCGAACCAGACTCTGAAGATGACGATTCGAGCGAGGACCTCTATCAAGCTTCATTTCTGGTTCTAGTCCCGGATAGCATTCCCGAGCAGCTAGATATAATGCTCTCTGTTTCGGATGGGGTGCCTGAACTACTGCAAGCTGTCATGGACTGTCGGGACGAGACCTTGTACCTGCAATATCCCGAAGTGGTGCCTGCATCGCCACAGCCGGACAGTCATTGGGGGACCTTGCTCGCTTATCCTGCGTGGGCTGATAACGAGCATATCGCGTGTTGTGACTGCCGTGGCATCGATGGCCGACTCTTTGCAATGGACGTGCCTTTGGCTGCTACCAAAGCTCAGTTGTGCCACCTGGCGGGAATCCCGGACGACACAGACGTCCATGTCTTCGCATACGGGAGCGGTCGCCCCTTACTTGCCGGAGAAGAGGCTGAGTATCTCCGGGGAGGTACTATCACGTTCTCTCGTTCTGCGCGCCTGCCGCGCAGGGGTCTTGACCTGTCACAGATGCTTGCGCGGCCGCATCTGTGGGAATATGCTCCGCACTTACCAATGGGGCCTATTGGCCTACATTACTGCTGCATCAGGAACGGCGACTCGCGCTTGATCACTGTCCGTCAGGATACTGCAGCTGAGATGTCTCGGGTAACCGCTGAGGTCACAGGTCTTGAGGTGCACAATTTCAGCTTGAAAGCACCGGCGCAGAGAATCACCGATGCTGCAGTTAGAGGTTTCCATTGCCAGGATGTGCGTGCCGTTTATGTGCATGAGGCTGGCGGTGTTGCGGAGAACCCGCCATTAGCTTTCGTCGATTGCAGACCCCTGCTGCAAGGGTGGTATGTTCTGCCTGCTGAGGAAGGATTTTTGAGCCACTCCGATTTGGTAACGCAGTTGGAAATCTTCGCTCCGGCGGGATGGCAGGCACAGCTTGATAATGTTGAAGTCCATGGGGACATCATCCCTGTCCAGCCAGGTACGGTTATACTTGCGACTTATGTCCCTGTCACTACCGACGATGAGGGAGATGGCCCGCAAACCTCTGTTGCTGCTTCAGTTGCAGCGGGCCCCACTTCACCCAGCCCGGAGAGTGGCAGAAGTCGCTCCCCAGCTCCAACCGGGCCGGCATCTGCTGATACCCCAGATGGTGATCTGCTTGTGCCTCCGGACCATGACCGAGGCCCAACATACGGCCCCTGCTGCACCACACTCCGAAGCATCGGCCTTTGCGGCGGGTTCTGTTGGGGGTCAGGAGTTTGTGGTCGCGTCCTTTTTCATCTTTGCCCAGGATGTCCAGTCTGAGACTGTCAGCTTGCGTTTGCCAATTCCCATAGAACCCGACCAAGCTATTGCGCGAGCCAATGCGGCCCGCGAACCTCGTCTCCGCGAGAGATTTCCGCTCTTGTTGGAGGTGCACCCACAGCCGTGGGAACAGGCGGCCACGCTAGTGGCTACTGCTGGCTGGGTGCAAGCCGGGGTTTGCATTTTCGTTGACCTGCGGCAGATCAATGAAAGGTGCTTCGCGATGTCTGTGCCGCGGGCCATAGACTGTGTGTCACTTCTCCGAGCCATCGGCGTAGCTGAACACGACAGCTTCAGCGTCTTCTTGCGTGATATTCCTTGGGCAATCCCCCCCACAATGGTGGTTATGCCGCGTCCTGGGGATCTTCTGCAAGTGGTCCCAGCACATGCGTTGGGGTCGATCCCCTTATCGCTTGGAGATATGCTGCGATCCGTCCATAGGTGGGACCCGGCATGGGAACCGTTCGGGACTGTTGAAGACAACCTTTGGGTTCTTGCTGGCCTTGAGCACTTTTCCTTTTGGGTTGAGCCTTCCCGACATCTCCAGGTGCGCCCCGACCTGGCACGGGCGGTCGGGATTGTTGAGCGCTGCATGATCATGTCTGTTGCCACTCCAGCAATTACAGACCATGCTTTTCGGGGAAGGCCTTCACGCAACGTTGTTGCGATCACTGAATCATACAGCGGCCGTTTTCACGGGGCGTTGCGACCTCCGATCTGCATCTTGGACCTTCGTGCAATCTCCCTGGGTTTCTCTTGGTACGCGGTGCCAGGAGGTTACCTTTGCCATCAACGGATTGTGGATCGTTTCCAGCCTCGTTGCCCTGATGGCCACGAAGTTGCCAGACTCATGCCAGACGGATGCGTGCGGCGTCTCCTCGCCCCAATACCGGTCCAGGATGGTGAGGTTGTGTGCCTTATTTTCTTTGTGCCTCCACCTGGTGACTTGTCCAGTTCGGACGACAGCGACCAGGATAGCAATGGTGCACCCGATGAGGATGACGAGGAGGATCCTGCAGAGAGGGCGCAGCCCGATACCGCTTCCCCTCCCTCAGGTGAGCCCAGTGCTTCGTCTGAGAGCACTCCCGACGGCCACCATGCTGGCACCGGTAAAGCGCCAGGGTGCCCTCCTACATGTGGCCTTCTTCCTTCGGGGTATCCTTGGGTATGTTCTGGAATAGGCTGGCTCGGCGTCGTAGTTGATATGTGTGGGATTCGTTCGTGTGACTATGCCTTTGGTGATGGCAGCGTCTCCTGCACCCCTATCCTCCGTCGAGACCAGCCTTCCCTAGCCGATCGCTTTGTGCAATCCAACCGGCCCTTCTTTGCCAGACGGGCTCGTCGGGCACTCAATAACGGCATGCATCTGTGCGCCAGGGTGTGCTCTGCAGTTTGTCTCGTTTGTCGCCCGCACTTGTGTTTTGCCACCGGGGATCTTCCAGGCCATACACAGCACCGTGCGGAGCCGCCACTCATTGTTGAGAAAGCAGTGCGTGTGCTCTCTTTGCAACAACTCGTGCCTGACAGCAGCTCTGATGTTGGGCGACCCCCTACCCGCCATAGGCCCCTTCCTACGCCATGCCGCGCCGGTTCCGACGTCAACTTACTCGGTCTGCCCCGGACCTCTGATGGGGGGCGTACTGATGACACAGACTTGTCACCAATGCCAGAAATTGGGAACCAGGCTGAGCAACCAGTCGCGGAGCCTCCTGCTTTACTTCCGCCCCTACCCGCTGACGGTTCGGAGGCCGATGTCTCTATCGCTGCTTGGCCAGCTGGTCTGAGTGTTGCGGCATACCCCCAGGAAGCTGCCGAGGTTCTGGGGGCTGACATGGATCAAGAGCTTGCCTTTGATCAAGTGGCTTTGGGTTTTACTCCCAGGCAGATGCATGCACTATTCCGGCCTTCTTTCCAGAGTGCATCACTTGCCGACCTTCGGGACGGCATCCCTCCTGAGCAAGTCGCTCTCCGTGCCAAGCTCTCTGCTCTGCTGAGCAGTAATGGGGAAGAGCTGCCTGAGGGTTTGGTCTGTTACACTGATGGGTCCTTCACTCCCCATGTTCAAGTCGATAAGCAGAAGGCGGGGTGGGCCTGCGTCTTTTTCCATAAAGGCCGTTGCACCTGCGATGTCGTTGCCGGTATTCTACCGGATTGGTGCCACAACCCAACGGGGGTGTCTGCATTTCAGGCTGAATGTTGTGCGCTTATTGTTGGTTTGTGGTTGGGTGTTGCAGTGTCACATGGAGATGCTTTCACCATCCTCTCGGACTGCCAGGCTGCAATTTCTATCGCTTGCGGTGAAGGTATACCTCATACCGAGGGAGTTGCCACGATCTTGGGACATGTGGCTCGGTGCTGCCGCGCAGCAACCCTCTGCCCTCCTGCAGTCATCTACTCTCCTGGGCATGCCAGCGTCCTTGGAAATGAAATTGCTGATGTTGCAGCAAAGGCTGCTGCGGAAGGCCAATCTGTTGGTAGCCTGCAGTGGCACTCTCCCCAAGGCCCGGCTTGGTGGGCCAATCAAGGATATCTGTGGTCCTGGGGTGCCGTTGTCTGTAGTTGGGCGCAGGGTGACGAGGCCCTACCCTCGCCACTTGCAGACGATTTGCGAAGCGGTCGGCACATGAAGCAAATGGAAGCAGAGGAAGTATTGGCGCCTTTTCTTCCCAACCAGACTAGGGGCGAGACCGACCGCACACAGGGGCAGCTGTGGCTGCGTTTTGTCTCGTACAATGCACTTTCTTTGGCTACGGAGAAGCGAGGGCCTGCTGAGGAAGGTCTTTCCTTTCAGCCAGCCAGACCGGCCCTACTTGCGAATCAGCTCTCCCTGGCTGGTGTGACTTGTGCAGCTATCCAGGAGGCAAGAACTGAGGAGGGGCATCTCACGACAGGGCAGTATCTCCGCTACTGCTCAGGTGCCCAGAAAGGGCATCTTGGTGTGGAGCTGTGGTTCCAGCGCGGTGCTGTCTTGATACACTTCCCCGGTACGGACCGACAGCATGTTCGCTTTGATCCCAATCGCTTCGTTGTCCTTTTCAAAGACCCGCGCCGCCTTGGGGTTCTCTTCAAGCAAGGAGGTTTCCAGGTTGTCTTTGTTGCCCTGCATGCGCCACATCGGGGTATGACCCCGGAGGAGCTTAGCACCTGGTGGCGGGAGACAGAGGAACTTGTCTTTCGGGTTTCTGGCGGCCGCCTCTTGATAATAGGGGCCGACTGTAATGCTAGCCTAGGCTCAGTTGAATCAGCCCATGTGTCCTCACACGCAGCAGAGTTGCAAGATCTGTCTGGTGATTTGCTTCATTCATGCTTGAAGAAATGGGGTGTTTGGGCCCCGGCCACATGGGCCAGCATTCAGCGTGGTCCGACATGGACCTTTGTGCAGCGCCGGAATGGAGCTCGAGCCAGGCCGGATTTCGTTTTCTTGCCATGCGAATGGGCAGATGGGCATGTCACCACCTGGACCTCCCCAGATGTCGTAGCTGCGAACATGGTCATTGATCATGTGGCCACCGTTGCGGAGGTACGATTGCACCTCCGCTGCTCCGCTGGTGCCAAGCGTGCTGACACCAGGCGATTCCATGCCCCCTCTCTTGCCAAGCCGGAGAACCAGGCTGTTATCCGTGGCATCCTTGAGTCGGCCCCACGGCCCGATTGGTCCGTCTCGGCCCATGCACATGTCACAACGGTTACCAGCTACCTCCAAACCGAGCTTGCCGCGGCGTTCCCCCAGGAGTCGAGGACTCCCCTGCATCCCTACCTGTCTTCCGAAGCCTGGGATCTTCAAAAACAGGTCGCCTGGCTTCGGCGCAAATGCGCGGGTGTCCGTGACATGCTACGCCACCAGACCCTTCTTGCTGTCTTCCATGCCTGGTGTGGGTCCGGGGAAGCTGAGTCGCACAGTTCAGCCTGGTTACGTGACTGTCAGGTTGCCGAAGCCCTGTACGGATTCCGGCTAGGAGTCTTTGCCAAGGCTCTCAGGGCTAGGTGCAAGAGCGATCGTGTTGCATACATTGCTCAGCTTGCGGATGAGGTTCAGGACAACAAGGTCAGTTCCTTCCAGGCCGTCAACCGGCTCCTCTGCCGGCGTCGCAAAAAGCCCTACGCCCCGGCCGTGCTCCCTGCCATTGTTGGAAAGGACGGGAAGGTCTGCGACACGCCGGAAGCTGTTCAGCAGCGATGGCGTGACCATTTTAGCGCCCTTGAAGATGGCTTGGAGGTTACCCCCGAAACGCTCTTGGCCGGAGCGCTTGAGCATGATGTCCACAGTTGGCCTGATCCACCCTCTATTCGGGATATTCCTACGCCGCAAGATCTCCAATGCGCGCTTCTGTCCGCTAAGCGGGGGAAAGCGCCAGGTCCTGATGCACTTCCAGGTGAATTGGGGATCCTCTTCTCTTCTGATGTCGAGAGGATCCTCTTTCCTCTCATCCTCAAGCTGGGATTGCTCGGAGAAGAAGGCTTGGGCCACAAGTGTGGCGCTCTCACGTGGCTGTGGAAAGGTAGGGGGTCAAAGTCAGAGTGTGAGTCGTACCGTGGGATACTACTGCTTTCCAGTCTCGGAAAGGCGGTGCATCGAGCGTATCGGCCGCGCATACAGCAGCACTTCACCACCACTGCCTCTCCCTTACAGCTTGGGGGGCGTAAGGGTTGCAGCGTTGTGTTCGGATCACATGCTATGCGCACCTACATGCGTTGGTCTGCCAGCCAGGGTCAGACGTCAGCTGTGGTATTCGCAGATGTGTCCTCTGCCTACTACTCCACTGTTCGAAGTCTTGCTGCGAAGCTCCCCTCTTCCAGCAGTGCGGCTCTTCCTGAGACCGAGAATGCCGTCTTGGATCTGCAGGAGCAGCTACGCATGCCCAGTGCGATGGAAAGTTCGGGAGCCAGCCCTTGGCTCCGGGCCCTGACTGCTGAGCTGAACCATGGGACTTTCATGTGCCTGCAAGGTGATGATATCCCGATAGCTACCAGGAGGGGAACCCGACCGGGGTCGGCATGGGCCGATCTCACTTTCGGTGTCGTGATGGCCAGAATTCTCCGGCTTCGTGATCTGTGTAAGCAGGAGGCACGGGGAGCTGCCACCCAGCCCAAGGTTCCATGGGACGGCTACAGACATTGGGGACCACCGGGATCCCCACGACAGCATGTTTGTTTGTCCGACCTCATCTGGGCCGATGACCTGTCCACATGCCTCCACACACCACAGGCTGCAGGGGTGGCCACGGCAGTCACTGTGGAAACTGCTGCGCTGGCAGATGCCTTTGAGTCGCATGGGCTCAGCTTAACATTTGGTCCTCGCAAGACAGCCGCTTTGCTATGCCCCAAAGGACCAGGATCCAAGAGCGCAGCTCGCAGTTTGTTTCAAGGTCGATCAGAGCTCTGCGTTCTGCGTGAGCATTCTGGCGCAGCTGCACTTCCGCTTGTGGCTACCTACAAACACTTAGGAGTGCTACAGGCGAAAGAAGGACGCATTGGTCCCGAAATCCGGGCCCGAGTTGCTGCTGCCTGGAGTGCTTTTCGTGATGGACGCACCAAAATCTTCCGGTGCCGGCGCATATCGCTGGCCAGACGAGGTGCCCTCCTGCAGACACTGGTAATCAGCAAACTGGTTTTCGGTGCGGGAGCATGGCCACCTCTGTCAGTGGGCGATCGTAAGGTCTTTGCTGGTGCTCTTTTCTCTCTGTTTCGGGCGACCCTTGGGCTTCGAAATATTGATGATCAGCACGTTACAGTCGCCGAAGTTTGAGCGCTGCTCCAGCGACCGGACCATGAAACCACGCTCCGAATTGAGCAGCTCCGATATTTGCGCCAGTTATGCACCGATGCTCCAGATGCTGTTTGGGCGCTGCTGCGGCAAGACCCCAAATACCTGGAGGTTCTACGGGAAGCCCTTGATTGGCTCTTTGCACGTGTCCGTGCTACGTGTGATTTGGGGCACCCGCGTGACTGTGTGGAAACCTGGGTCGGGCTCATCAACAGCCGCCCAAACATCTACAAGGGCTTTGTCAAGCGAGCACAAGGGCTTGAGCAGTGTCGCATTGCTTGCTGGGCTGCTCTGCAGGCGTTTCATCGGGCCCTTCTGCACAGGAGCGCAGGTGAGAGCCTACAGCCAGACCTGCCCGAGGCACATTTCGTTGAGGCATGTCTGCTCTGTCGCAAGGGGTTTATGAGTCGGGCCGCCTGGGCCATGCATTCTTCTAAGAAGCACGGGTACAGGCTCGCTGCAACTGCCTTGGTTCGGGATTCCCGGAATTCCTTTTGCTCTGGCTGTGGAAGGCAGTACGCCAATGATGCTCGCCTTCGTCGACATTTGTTGCATGCCTCTGAGTGCCGTAGACGGTGGGGGTCGGCCATCCCTGCAGAGGGCAAATTGCGAAGTGCCCCTAATGTTGCTGAGCCACCTCGTGAGGTCTCATCCTCCTGGCTTGAGGGCGGGGTCGAGCTCGATCCGGCAAGTTACAACGATAGCCTTCTTCAGTCCCTCGTGGCCTTGCAGAACCCGACTGCCGAGGGGGCTTGGGACTTGGTGTCGAAATGTGTCGAGCCCCTATCTGTGCTGCGTGAGACACTCCGAATCTGGGTGCAGCGCTGCGGCCACGAGTCAGGCGTGACTTCAGCCGCAGAGGATGCTACGCTCATGCTAGATCCAATCCTTTGCTGTGACACCTTCTGCCGCACTAAGTCGGTTGCCCCAGTTGCGGACTGCTGTGCGGAGCTTCCAGGCCCACTGCCAGATACCATCCCCTTCATCCTTACCGGCCAATCTTCTGTCTTTCACATCGGGGCTCCACCTTGCCCAGCCTTCTGTCACCCTTTTATTGGGGGCGCTCCCCTTTCGGCGGCACGGAAGCAGGCTGCGTACGTGGAAGCCACACTCGATGTGTTAGGCGCGGCGGTACAACAAACTGCCATATCCCGTGTGCGCATTGACTTTTCCCAGAATGCCCTTGCGTGTCTCGAGCCAGCCCCCACCTGGCTGATCTCTGCCGGCTTTCGGAGCGGGAATGGTGGTCTGCACAGCCCACAGGATTAGTTTCACTTCCGAATTCGTTGTTTTGTGCAATAGGCGCGACTTATGGTCCCTAAGCCTGCGGAATGAAAAAAATGTCTGTCTGTAAGCATGCCTGCCTGGATGCATGAATGGATGAATGTATGTATAGACTCGTATAGACAGAATACTCATATGTTGATGTGTGGACACAGAGACAAGCAGTTCTGCGGCTGCCTGCACAGAGACATTTTTACTTGAAATGTGTGGTTTGTACGTTATACAGTAGGTCTTTGTAACTCTTCGTGCATATACAGCACACATACATAGACGTCGATTCTCGGGTTCTCTGCCATCAGGGTTTGCTCATATTTGTTGGGTACTTCGTAGGGTCTAGGACACTGGGCACTAGAGCCCACAAGCTGACTAGTGCTGCGCTAAACCTTACCCGCTAGGCTACATACGGAGCTCCTTCATATCCCCGGGCCTTGTTGCATCCTCTTTGCAACTTTGCAAACCAGTGCTCTGCCAATCCGCCTGACGACGTTGCGTCGGATTCGCAATTTCTAAGTACCGGCTCTTCGAGGCTCTCATCGGAAACGTCTACGGCTTCACTTTGGCTCACGCCAAGGCCGCCTGTCCATTCCTGTGCTTGCACCCTAAAGCTTTAGGGTTGAGGGTTTAGGGTTTAGGGTTTAGACCTATCCCTGATACTCGGAATGCTTGAAAGCCAAGCACCGCCTGTCCTTGCCCCGAGTCCGAAGCCTTGGGCCTGGGGCCTAGCACTAAGCTCCAAACCCTACAGACCAAGCCTAAACCTTACGAGTTAGCCTAAAACAAGGTTTTTTTCAAAAAAGCCAGGCCCAGAAACCCCAACCACTGAACTAAACCCCTATCTAAATCCAAAGCCCTAAACCCCTAAGCCCCAAGCCTTAAACCCAAAACCCCTAACCCCTAAACCCCAAGCCTTAAACCCTAAACCCCAAACCCCTAAACCCCAAGCCCTCCACCCTTGAGCCTCGGCTCCGCAGGTGGCAGAGAAGGCTCGGGATGAGTTGGAGCAGTTGGCCGCCCTTTTGGGACGATGCAACTGTCCGGCCCTTATGGGATTTTGCCCTAAACCCTAAACCTAAACTCCCTGAGGTTTGGGATTTTGGGGCTTGGGGCCTCATGGGGTTTTCGGGGTTTAGTTGGGGCATTTTGTTCCGGGTTTCGGGGTTTAGGGCCCAAGGTTTTGGGCTTTCCTTATTGTCCGGGACCCCTACCCTATAATGGGCTATATAATGGGTATATAGTATATAATAGCTATATTAAGGGTATAGACCTAGGGGTCCTTATTAAGGGTCCGGCCCCATGAGGTTTGGGATTCGCAGGAATCGGGCCCGGGAGTTTTGGGGTTCAGGGATTTTCGGGCTTAGGGCCTGGAAGTTTGGGGTTAAGGGTGTGAAGTGCATAGGGTTTGCTTAGGGGTTCTGGGTTTGGGGCTTACTGGATGTGGGGGGGGGGTTGGGTTTAGGGTTTTCGGGTTGGGGGGTGAGAGATAAGCAAGGGTGCGGGGCATGATAGGCGTTTTCGTGACATTTGGATGACAACGAAGTCGTTGCTGAATGTTGTTTCGATAGCATGGTGATGACGACGGGAACGATCATACGGAACGAGATTGTGGTGGTGACAGCTTGTGCACAGGACTAGACACCGCAACCCCCAAGAATCCCCCAAGCCCCACCACAAACCGTCAGGCATAAATTCCTCCTATACTACGGTTATTTATAGTACATTATACTTTTTTCACAGCATATCATAGCCTAGTCTTTAATAGTTTTTCATATACTATAGCATCGCATAGTATACTGATCGTGGACCTTTAGACCCCGGACATTGACATCCTGAAACCTCAAGCCCTGACTGAGGTTCGCAGAAGCAGAACTTAGCCTTCCTCCAACTTGAAGGTGCCCCGACACAGCGACCTAGACAGCCCAACACTCCTCAACTAAGCTATACAGTGTACCTTAACCCTAAACCCTAAACCCTTTTTTACATGGATCTAAACACCGTTACACTGTATACATTCAGGGTTTAGTGCTTTGGGGGCTCGGGCTTCGAATAATCTCAGGATCCCTCTTCAGTTTCAGGAACAGTCTTTGTGGGGAAGGGGTGTCTTGGGGCTCTTTCTTTTGGGAAGGCTTGCGGAGTTTAGGACTGCACATATTGGGAACATATTTTGTCTATAGTATATGTTGGGTTCAGGGTCTGGACGTAAGAGTTCAAGGCTTTGGCATCTGGGGCCTCGCAGTTCGGAGTTCGGGATATACGCTGTTGAGAAAGGGCTTTTGGATTGGGGTTTAGGATTGACTGTATATTATTAGCCCTTACATCGAGGCCCCGAACCCCTTGCCTTGTACACTGAATTTCTGTAGAACTCATATCTTCAATTCGGCATGGGAGGAAGACTTGGATTCGGTAAGTTGAGTGGTAGCACCAGTTTCAGCGGCGATGTTATTGACTCTGTCGTGTCCTGGGCTCGTCCCGTGTCTGAGTCGATCTTCTCTGAGGTTGTTTCCCACTGCGCCGCAACCTGAAGAGCCAAAACTGTCCAAGGCCAGCTTCATCTCCATAGAACCCTTGGCACTTAAGACAAGCAGCAGGGAAACTGCTCAGCCTTTCCCTTGAATTTCCCTCCAAACCTATGCCCTTTCGGGGCAGGGGCTACAGAGCTCCCTTGACCAGGTGTTACGCATCGGGCTCCGTTCCACCTATCAGAGGACCAGTCTTCCACGGTTTAGGGTTTAGGGTTACCCTTAAGGTCGTGGGAAGAATGGGGTTCCAGGACAGTAAGTTTACGGTTTCGAGCTCTCGTTGCGAAATTGAGTACAGGTTGCAACAACAGGGGTAGAGAATGGCTGGTATGCTTTCCTCATCATGGGAACTTAAGTTAAGTTCCTTACTGCCAGATGGGACTTTCCATGTGTCGGGAGCCGATTTCCGACTCGAAAATTAAGTTTGGATATCGGCATCGCAGGCCATGGGGCAAGTCTTGAGGCTCCGTTATGGGGGGATAGACCGTCGAGCCTGAGTCTATGTTGGACGAGCTCATGGATATGTGATGTGTCTTTGATCCTTCAGGGGAAGCAGGTTTACAGAGCCGGGAACTCCATCAACCATAACGCAAACTCAACTCGATGTCCGACCATGAGTCCGCCAGGACGAGATTGCAGCCATGGTCCAAGATCTGAATACAGGCCGATCGGCCTCATAGATTCTTTAAATGAGTTGTGGGAGAGGTTGGGGTCAATGTTGTTTTTGCGGGATTCACCGGGGCCGGTCACGGCCAGGGCCAGGGTTTAAAACAGTCAAAAGATACTTCTCCAGTCTTGTATCTTTTTCACCCGAGTCTACCGAAAGCCCCCGAAGATGCACTACCAAACCCTGCTCTTACTGCCCCTAAAGCGGCCCGGAAGCCTAGGAAGATGAAAGGAAGGGTATCGGTTGCTCCGGGACGGGCTCATATGCGGGAAGCAACCTTGGCTGCTCGAAAACATGACTTTTCCTTAGTAGCTGAGTGGATACACTTTACACTTTTTGGGATCATACTACCGCTATAAAACTGAAAGTGTACATTTTTTGGGGCATATGAACTCAGCAACTAGGTTTCTGTTGCCATGATTGTGTTTCTTGCCACTGTGCTTGTTATCGTCCTGTCTCGTACGGACAGAGTCTATCATCACCTCCTTCTGCGCTGCCTGGCTATAGGCATCGCTCATGACGAGATGACGAAATGGTTTGATCAAAGCCTGATGACGCTGAAGCTTGCTACTGTATCTTGGGCCCTTTCCTTACGGCCGTTTTTAGGGAGTGTCGCTCAAACGTGTTTAGGCCAAGATTGGAGCCTCAACAATGTCATAAATCATTATCCCATATTCCCTTGTCTAACCCTTTCATGAACGCGTCTCCGGAACCCAAGAGCTCTATTCCAAGATAAGGTTGAGGGACTCTCACCGAACTCCGAAAGACTTATGGTTTCGGGTTTGGTTGCAGATGCCAGACCCTAGACCCTAGCAGCAGCCCTTATACGAACCCTTGGAGTCAACTTTATACTAACCCTGGTGATATATAACCCTTACAGGAACCCTGGTAGACCGCACAGGAAGCCCAGGGTCCCGTGCTTCTGATGCCAGGCTTGGTATCCTCGGGCACCCAGGTGCAGGCAGATTCCGTCGCACGGCAAGGCAGGGCCGCAGCAAAGAGCCCGAAACCTAACGCCATTAACGCCACCAGCGTGGTTACCATGGGGAGTACAGGGTAACCCGATAGGTCTTACGGTAATCCCTGCAGTCGCCCTGCACCGAACAGCGATTTTCAGGGAGGCAGTCTTGCGATATGGTGGAGCAAACACGACTGCTTGTCTGTTTCGACGCATTGCTATTGAAACAATCGCCCCTGCCACACCATCACCACGGCCATGGCCCTGCATTCTGCCGCCGCCATCCACCATCATGACATGTCAAAACTTCACGATCACTATCAGTGTCATCCTAATCGTGATAATCATCAGCACCCGCTTGTCATCCACATTATCACCTTTTTCTTCCTCATCCTGAGAATCACCACCACCGCCACAATCAGAACCACGATTATTCGTGTTGGTGCTATTACCATGATGACGTTGAAGCCCTTGGTCTGGGAGTTGCCGCTTGGTCTCTTCGTGTTCAGGTGCAAGATCTCGACTCCACAGACTTGTCAGCGTGGGGTTTGGGGCGTAGCAGTCCATGGAATCTATGGAGCACGAAACCTGAACGCCCCACACCCCAAACCGAAAAGCCCAAACGTCAGACCACCATGCCCTAAACCCACAACTGCTGGACCTTCGGGGTGCGAAGAGCACTAGAAAAGGGTCCTAAACCGAAAAAGGGTTGTGAATCATTAATACTCCATTGTGGCTCATATGATCCCACACCTTCTTCCAATCAGTAAGAGCTTAAGAACTTATATACGGGCCTCTATACTACGTTTTCCCCGGAAGGCTTGGAGGATGACAGCGCCGTCGAAGACCTGGTCAGGCAGGTCGAGGACTCTTCTGCTCCCAGAAGTTTCGGGTTGGGGGATTTCGGGTAGGGTTCAGGGTTTAGGGTTTACGGTTCAGGGTTCAGGGTTCATGGTTTAGCGTTCGGGGTTGAGGCCTTGAAGGTGTCAAAGTGTCTGAGGTTCAGGGTTTGGGGTTCTTGGGCTTGGGATCAACATAGGATCTATGGGATTCGATCTTATCGATGCAAATGTCCGATGTCTGAGTTGGAGATGCTTCGTAGCCCTCCATGTTTATCCCAGGCCGTCAAGGCTTTGTCATGTTAACGCCACCGGCTTACAGCCCGTTGAGAGTATGTGTATGTATATATGTGTGTCGAACTCTCAGGAGTCGGTCTGCATCTACTAAAGGTATTGAAGTGTTTCAAAGGGGGGGTCATTGAGCACTTCGAGCATAAACACAGAGGGAGTCGCCCTGGACGTTGCATGCACAGACGTGCAAGCCGCAGCAACTGGAGGAACTCAAACATCCCCTGTCGAATGATGACCGTACACCCAAAGCCCCAAAACTCTAACCGTCGTGCCCCCAAACCCGTAGCTGTCGAAGACGGATGTAGCATTGCAGGAAGCATATCAACTTCCCAAGACACCAAGATTCTAAACCCAGACCCTGAACCCGAAATCCTCTACCCTGAACCCTAAACCTCTCTTCGCCTGTGAGGAGCTTGAGAGAAAGGTCGACGACCTAGAGGCTGCAAGCTTCGGGGTTGGCATGCGGGATTTGCGGTTTTTGGAAGTTCGGGCTTTGGTTTCGGGTTGTTGGGTGTAGGTTGGACTGTTGGGCTTAGAATCAGGGCTGGCCGAGACCTCTTTGAACATCTTTTGCCAAAGAAGAGGGCCTTCAAACTGCGGACGTCCGGCTTTCCAAGTGATCTGGGATTTCATGACAAGGGCTCAGCACCCGAGCTGCATCAGCAACGCAGAAGGCCTGCAGCCCATTTCCAGAGCCCTCCATCCGACATGGCTCAAACCCTGACCCCCAGAAGCCAAGACCCCAAAGCCCTAACTTCAAGCCAAACAAACCTCACACCTCAAGCCTGACCTGGACCCTAAGGAACCTACCTTTTTAAGGACTTATATCAAGAAATCAAATCAGGCAACCCTAAGAAGGTAGGTTCCTCAGGGTCCAGGGAAGCAACTAAAGCCCCGACTCTGACCCTGCAGGGACTCCCTGAAACCTCAAAGACACCCTGCGCTCCTGAACCCAAACCCTCAACCCCGCAATCCTATACCAGAAGCCCCTAACCCTAAACCCCAAACCCCTAAACCCCTAAACCCTAAAGCTTTACACCCTATACCCTAAACCTACTGAATCGCTAAACCCCCAAACCCCGTAAACCCCAAACCCACTAAACCCCGTAAGCCCCAAACCCACTAAATCCTAAACCCCAGAGACTCCTCGAAGGAGGCCAGGTCAGCAGCCGATCGCGGCTTTCGAGAGGCGCGAGGGTGGAACACTTTTTTCCTTTGAACTACGAAGGCTTGGTAGGAGGGTTTAGGGTTAGGGTTTGCGGTTTAGGGTTTAGAGTGTTCTGCAGGCTTTATAAAGGGTTCAAAGCGTGTAAGGTGCTTTCTAAGTATTTAAAATATGCAAGTCAACTCAAGCAGCACTGATTTCGTACGTAGGACATAGGGCTTAAGGTGCAGGAAGGTTCAGGATTTGGTATTCAAAATGTGGGGATGGGGGTTTAGGCTTTCTGAGGCTTCATCTTAGTAGTCGACTTGCAACTTGTGTTTACAGCCATTTCCTCATCTCACTCAACTGCTGCGGCATGGTGGTGCTTGTATCTCATGGGACTCATGGGTGCTTGCCAGCAGGGCTCGAAGTAAGACAACATGAGAAGTGACAGGGTATCAAGCCCGACTTACCTCTAAGTGGTCACGAGCCCTCTACGAAAGTCTATGCTTTTGGCCGTAGGAGTATAAGTACAGCTAGGTACCTCCACTACTGCAGCAATGCATGTTGCCAACCAAGCATCGCACAGGCATGGTCAAGTGGTGACTGCTTGCAAGCCTGCAGCGGTCCTTCAAACCCCTCCAAAATCTCAAACTCACGCCCCAAAAGGAAAGAAACCATGACCACGATGAGACAAGAGCTTTTTGAAGCCTCGAGCTTCGCCGGCAGTAGCGCCAGACGACCGGAAATTCTGAACCTGAACCCTGGACCAGAAAGCCCAAGCTTTGTTCTTTGAGCCCTAATGGTTTAGAATTTATGGTTTCGGGCTAGGGATTAGCCTCACGACCTGAACATCAACAGCGATGATAAACTCCGGGAGGCTCAGGCGAGCCTTGTGGAAAAGACGCGGGCATCCAGCAAAGAATTGCCCCATGGCCAAAGGAATTCATGGGCTGCAGTTTGTGGTTCTCCTGCGCGTGGTGTTAGGGTTCAGTGTTTGTCGAGACATGTCGAGTGAGAACAGTTTGAGTTGCTTCGAAGATCCTGTGGTGCTCTACTGCAAGCTTTACTAACACAGGAAGACCACTGCCTTTCCACATCCGCGGGAGAAGACCGAATCGTAGCCCACGTGCGGCTCTCACACCTCAAGCTCGAGTATAGGAGCCTTATAGTGCGAATAGGGTTTGAGAATGTTTGAGAGAATATACTAAGGATACGATCCTTCAAACGAGGTCTTCGAAAGCTGTAAATCCCCATGGCTCTAAGTTCCTGCAAGCCCATGTTGGTCCGTAAACTTCACCCCGAAGACCCCTAAGCTTAAACCCCAAGCCATCCTAAGCCCTAAACCCTAAACCCTAGAAAACAGGCGCTTCTTAAAAACCTAAACCGTAAGCCATCCTAAATCCTAACCCTTAGCCCCAGAGGTTTGCAGCCAAGATGAAGGCGGCACGGGCAGAAGAAGATGCCGCGAAGCGCGCCAGGCTCTGCTTTGTTTTGAAGGCTTAGGTTTCAGACTTCAGGGTCTAGGGTTCAAGGCTTCGGCTTCAAGGTCGGGGTCAGCAGTATAAGTATATGTAAGGGTTCCTTATTGTGTATATAATGCAAGGGATCCTTCTTCTGTTTATACTGTATAGTATCAAATCCTTGCTAATCAGGTGTAACATCCCCCTTCGCAACAGGCACAAACAATTTTGATTCTTAAGGCCCCTATGTATAGTATTGGGTTTGGCGGCAGTTGAGAGGGCTCATGTCTGTTTGTTTTTGAGTGCTGAGCCGAGCCTGAGAGAAGGCCTTGCAACTAAAGGACCTCGTAAATACCTCCGACCTCTAAATACCTCCTGGACTGAATCTACATAGGGACAGCAAGCAACCTCCAAGCTCAGACCCGAAATATGAAGATCCCGCTTGAAGAAGGGGGTTTAGGGTTTAGGGTTTAGGATCTGAGGGTTGATATGCAGGGTTCCAAGCTTTAGGTTCTAAGGCGTCAAGGTCAGGACTTGGCGTCTCCCAGGACAGGACCTACTTCGAGTCGCGGCGCATTGGCTTTAAGGGTCATGGAGCCTCCATTACAAAGGGTTCCAGGGTTGAAGATCGGAATCGGAGGGCTAGCATGAGACCTCAGAGTCGCAGGCCTATTGCCCCGGCCGCAGTAGCTCTTGACCCCGGGGTCAAGTTCTGATGTGGCCCCATGAGCTAAAGAGCTGAACAACACTCAGCACAAATCGGAGCCTCGGTTCGGGATACCAGATCACTACAGCAACCACCAATGCTTGCTTTGGCTTAGGCACTCTGGGGTCTGAATTCTGGAGCTTAAAAGCAAACCCTGATCTCTGAAGCCGAAAGCCTCTGACAACGCCACCATTCTTGGAGGGCGCTGGTGCGGCAGCAGGAGTATGCCTCCGCGATGCTGGCGGAGCAGGCCCCGACGGAGCAACATCAAGTTGAGTGCTACGAGTTGCCGTGTTCTCATGGCTGGATCATGATCCTGACGTCGACGAAAATTACGATGGCGATGATGATGGTGATGACATGATCTTCTTGAGGGTTTACCCGGGGTTTGGGGGTGTATGGTCTAACCCACCGCACCGGCCCCAAAAAGGCAAATCCCACTTGTTTAAAGTCGGATTCCCAATCCGAAGTTTCATTTCGTACTGCAGGTACTTGTTGCTCTTGGTATTGTTCAGCAAGCTCATGTCGATGCTCATTGTTTTCAAATGGCTATACTTCTTGCTACAGACAGTTTGATGATCTTGTTCGGTGACTACGCTCTAAGACTACACTCCCACCGCGAATTTCCATGGGAGTCAGGACTAAGAGCTGAAATCTCTACTTTTAGCCCTGAGCCCTAAAGCCAAAACCCCCGAGGCCCAGCCCTAACCCTGACCCTAAAACCTGAACCATAAACTCCAAGCCCTGTTGTGGAGGAAGCCAGGCTCAAGCGAGTCAAGGACCACATCGGCAACTATGCAGTCAGGAGCCAGCTGAGGGCTGCGTTCAAGGTACTCACTGCAGCAGTCGTTCAACTTTCGCAATAGTCGTTCATGAGTGGTAGCAATGATCCATGATGGCAGCGGCAAGCCCGCGGCTGTTGTTGCTCAGACCACGTCTTAGAGCTGCAAGCCAAAAGCCGTGAAGCCCTAAAGCCGGAAACCCAAAGCCCTCGAATCCTGAAGCCGTAAGACGAGGCTGCGCATCGTTATAAGGTTCGGGCTCGGGATCAGTAGGATGTACGGGCTTCGGCGGCGACAAGGCTTTTGGACTTTTCCGGCTCAGAATCCTCTTTTCCTCGAGTTAGGTTTGTGGTTTAGGAGCGTTGGGGTGCACGGTTTGGAGTTTCGGGAGCCTAGAAAACATGCTCGCAGCGCAGCAGCTCCAAAACTACAAATGAAGCAGCACTTTCTCGAAGCGCAGTTCTGCAACCTTACTCCGACAAGGTATTTCCGAACACTAGCCTCTCCCAAACATTTGGGGCGTCCCGGCAAATCTGTCGAGATCTGTTGCGCATTTACAATATGCAGGTATCTGACGAGTTTGCAGAACCGTGGAATTGACAGATTTCCGGCTGAAGCAGCATTGCAAACATTGTTGCCAAGAATTTGCCCAAGACCTGATGCACCTAAATTCCCTACACAAGAGCGTTCCAAAACAATACTAGCTTCTACACTATTCCAAAGCAGTATGCCTAACCACTAGTCTTTGCGACTCAGTTCAACACGGCTCCTAATCACTATGCATGTTGGCGACCAGACCTAGGAACATAGCGTAGCAGGTGCACAGGATACCGTTTGTGCTACGTCATCACAAGTTGAACAGAAGCCCTAAACCCTAAAATGGGTAATCCCTAAATCAGAACCCTAGACCCGAAAACCCAGATCCTAAGCCCTAGCCCGGACACTCATGGCCAAATGCTGATCGCCCAAGAGGATCCGAAAAGCTGCAGCCTTGATCGAAGAGTGTAGCTGCCTGCAGAAGGCGCGCGAGAACTCCAGCCGGGAGTTTCCGAAAGAATCAGGGGTACCTTATTTCGGGGTCCTTATAATAAGGATCTTTTTTGGGGTATCATAGAAGGGTCCCCTATTTTTGGCAACTCCCAGCCGGGTGTTCGGGGTTTGTTTCAGGTTTAGGGTTCCAGGCTTTGGGGCGCAGATGAGGAGTTTAATGTTCCGGGTCAGGATGTCGGAGGCTATCTTTTTGCGTTCGAAGGTTTGGGGCTTGCGGCCGTGGGTTTCGAGGTTTTGGGTTTGGTTAGGGGATCGGGTTTAGTTTAGGCTTACTGGTACAAGGCTGGGGGTTTGGCTCAGAGTCTTGGATTGGATTTCCAGCCTTGAGGGCCTCTGCTTTAGGTGTTTGCTTTGGGGTTTACTGGCCAAGACTTATCCTGAGTGCTCCCTGCCTTGCGATTCTGGAGGCTGCCATGATGCTGTGTACCTTCCCTGTTGCCTCTCCCTAAGCCCTTATCCCACAATCTCAAGACCACAACCCACAATCCCCATGCCCGAAACTCTAAACCCTAAACTCCAAGACCTGAATTCTAAAACGCTAACGACCTAAAACCCCAAAGCCCTAAGACTCCTCAGGGGCAGGAGCTCAAGATCTGGGAGCCGCCAGAGGCTCCGGCGTGAGCGCACAAGGGGGGGATTTCGGGAAGAGAGGCGAGGGTTGTTAATATAGGGGCCTCAATATAATGAGAATAGGATTTTGGGGCCCATTATGCTATAACTATAATACGGAACCCCCAAAATGGTATAGGTAATTATTTAGGCCCTTACAGTAGGTTTTTGTAGTTCTTGTTTTGTGGAGGGGCGTCTTTCTGGAGTTGAGGGTTCAACCCCTGGGGACGTCTTGCCGCAGCTTTCACGTGATAGACTGGATTGTAATTGGGGTGTCCAGGTGAGCGTCTAAGACGTCTAAGAGCAGGAGGGAGGGGTGGGGTGTAGGCCAATGCCTCCAGAAGGTTGGGGGTCGTTTCTCGGGTTGAGTACATATAATTGGGGCTTGGGATCTTTCTTGTCGTCACTTGCTGAGGCAAGTAAGCATGGGCCTATCCAGTACTCAGAGGCAGTAGAAGTAGCAGTATCGAGGGTCCAAGGGGTACTGGCAGTAGTACCGGTCTCATAATCATGGTACTGGTCGCAAGACTTGCTATACCAGCGCGATTCGCAATCGTAAGCAGAGGCAATCGTCCTAGAACTGCAAGCCCGGCTTTGCACTCCGCAGAACTCAGAACCACCCAAACGCTTCCATCTTGAGGTCGAAGTCCAGGGGCCAACGGAAGCCTAGGGCCTAGGGTTCAGGGAAGCACAAGGTTAGGGGAAGCCCAGGTTTCAGAGCTTAGGGTAGGCTCAGGGCTTCTGGGGTGTCGGGAAGCTCGGACAGCAATATGGGAGGTCACGTCCACAACGACTACCACGACCGCAGCCAAGGCCACTGTTGGTGCTTCGATTTCCCGCTTCGGGTTGTTAATTCTATCCAGGGCATGAGACGGTATGGTGTCAATCTTGCAAGTCCGCGCCCTCAACCCGGCTCATGGCTGCTGCAAGGACGAAGACAAGGATGACGAAAAGGATGACGACAAGAATGACGACAAGGACGATGCCAAGGATGAAGGGAAAGATGATGGGAAGCCAAAAGACAGCGGCAAGAGCGCTGGTTCTGCGACCGCAACGAATAGCGCTCGGAACTCAGTCGAGTGGACAGCCAATCGGTGAATTCTGCTCATAATCTTTTCGCGTTCTAGCCCAGGCATTTGCAACAACTACGTACAATTCTTGGGATGCAGACATGGAGAATGGCAAGCTGGGTGACGCGGACATCAAGCTGTACGAGGCTGAAGCGCCGACCTCAGCACCGAAGAGCGCGGAGTTGGGATGGCGGTTATTGGCGATCGGCTGCCTTTGGACTGTTTCTTTTGCCCCGCGTTATTTGTCACATGTTGCCTTTTCTGGGGACGTTCCGGTTCCGGCAGTTGTTGTCTCCGTTAGTTGGCGTGACACCAATGTAGATGTAGTTCCAGCTAGCCACTGGGGCTAGGACCGATTTTTGCCAAGCCCTAGACCCAATATCCCAAAACCCAAAAGTCAAAAAGTCAAAGAAGCACAGGGTTTTTCGTTGAAGACGCAAGCGACCCCCAAATGAAGAACTAGTGACCCAGGGGCCCGAATCTGCCCAGACCAAGTTTCAAGGGCCAATGACGGAAGACCTACAGTCTAGTAGTAGTAGTAGTAGTAGTAGTAGTAGTAGTAGTAGTAGTAGTAGTAATAATAGTAGTAATAGTAGTAATAGTTGTAATAGTCGTAATACTAGTAACTAGTAATAGTAGTAATAGTAGACCCTCAACCCAAATCCCAAAAACTTACTTTCGGCACCCCAAACCCAAAACTGCAAGCCTTGAACCCCTTGGCCCTGAACAAACCTACGACTTATGTCCTGAAACCCCAGAGCCCGAGCCCTGCCCTGTGCAAAATCATGTTGGCCAAGGCCAGCAGCCCAAGCTCGGTAAAGAAGGAGTGTCTCTTTACAGCCTCCTGGATGCCTTGAATCTTACTACTACTGTACTACAATTGCACTACTGTACCAATATTGTACTACTATTGAAAGGGGTGTCTCTTTACAGCCTCCTGGATGCCTTGAATCTTACTACTACTGTACTACTACTGTACTACAATTGTACTACTGTACTATGATTTTACTACTATTGAAAAGAGTGTCTCTTTACAGCCTCCTGGATGCCTTGAATCTTACTACTACTGTACTACTACTGTACTACAAGTGTACTACTGTACTATTATTGTACTACTATTGAAAGAAAGGAGTGTCTCTTTACAGCCTCCTGGATGCCTTGAATCTTACTACTACTGTACTACTACTGTACTGCAAGTGTACTACTGTACTATTATTGTACTACTATTGAAAGGAGTGTCTCTTTACAGCCTCCTGGATGCCTTGAATCTTACTACTACTGTACTACTACTGTACTACAAGTGTACTACTGTACTATTATTGTACTACTATTGAAAGAAAGGAGTGTCTCTTTACAGCCTCCTGGATGCCTTGAATCTTACTACTACTGTACTACTACTGTACTACAATTGTACTACTGTACTATGATTGTACTCTGTTGAAAGGAGTGTCTCTTTACAGCCTCCTGGATGCCTTGAATCTTACTACTACTGTACTACTACTGTACTACAATTGTACTACTGTACTATTATTGTATTACTATTGAAAGGAGTGTCTCTTTACAGCCTCCTGGATGCCTTGAATCTTACTACTACTGTACTACAATTGCACTACTGTGCTATTATTGTACTACTATTGAAAGGAGTGTCTCTTTACAGCCTCCTGGATGCCTTGAATCTTACTACTACTGTACTACTACTGTACCACAATTGTACTACTGTACTATTATTGTACTACTATTGAAAGGAGTGTCTCTTTACAGCCTCCTGGATGCCTTGAACCTTACTACTACTGTACTACTACTATTATTGTACTTGTACTTACTGTACTGTACTGTACTACTACTGAAAGGAGTGTCTCTTTACAGCCTCCTGGATGCCTTGAATCTTACTACTACTGTACTACTACTGTACTACAATTGCACTACTGTACCATTATTGTACTACTATTGAAAGGAGTGTCTCTTTACAGCCTCCTGGATGCCTTGAATCTTACTACTACTGTACTACTCCTGTACTACAATTGTACTACTGTACTATTATTGTACTACTATTGAAAGGAGTGTCTCTTTACAGCCTCCTGGATGCCTTGAATCTTGCTCCTACTGTACCACTACTGTACTACAATTGCACTACTGTACTATTATTGTACTACTATTGAAAGGAGTGTCTCTTTACAGCCTCCTGGATGCCTTGAATCTTACTACTACTGTACTACTACTGTACTACAATTGTACTACTGTACTATGATTGTACTTCTGTTGAAAGGAGTGTCTCTTTACAGCCTCCTGGATGCCTTGAATCTTACTACTACTGTACTACTACTGTACTACAATTGTACTACTGTACTATTATTGTACTACTATTGAAAGGAGTGTCTCTTTACAGCCTCCTGGATGCCTTGAATGTACTACTGTACTATTGCATACTGTACTATTATTGTACTACTATTGAAAGGAGTGTCTCTTTACAGCCTCCTGCCTTGATGTACTACTACTGTACTTGAATTGCACTACTGTACTACTACTGAAAGGAGTGTCTCTTTACAGCCTCCTGGATGCCTTGAATCTTACTACTACTGTACTCCTACTGTACTACAATTGTACTACTGTACTATTATTGTATTATTATTGTACTACTGTTGAAAGGAGTGTCTCTTTACAGCCTCCTGGATGCCTTGAATCTTACTACTACTACTGTACTACTACTGTACTACTACTGTACTACTACTGTACTACAATTGCACTACTGTACTATTATTGTAGTACTATTGAAAGGAGTGTCTCTTTACAGCCTCCTGGATGCCTTGAATCTTGCTACTACTGTACTACTACTGTACTACAATTGCACTACTGTACTATTATTGTACTACTATTGAAAGGAGTGTCTCTTTACAGCCTCCTGGATGCCTTGAATCTTACTACTACTGTACTACTACTGTACTACAATTGTACTACTGTACTATTCTTGTACTACTATTGAAAGGAGTGTCTCTTTACAGCCTCCTGGATGCCTTGAATCTTACTACTACTGTACTACTACTGTACTACAATTGCACTACTGTACTATTATTGTACTACTATTGAAAGGAGTGTCTCTTTACAGCCTCCTGGATGCCTTGAATCTTACTACTACTGTACTACCACTGTACTACAATTGCACTACTGTACGATTATTGTACTACTATTGAAAGGAGTGTCTCTTTACAGCCTCCTGGACGAGTTGAAAGCCGTCTTAGGGTTTGGACGGAGATCCGTGGTTCTTCTTGTGTTCGGTTTCAGGATTTAGGACTTACTTAAAGGATCATGGGACTTAGTAAGTGGGTTATAAGTAAGGTAACTGTATTTATAATTACCTAAAGCCCCACTTCGGGAACCTATAACCTTACTTACTAAGTCCCATGATCCTCCAAGCAGGCCCGAGGGTGTGGAGTACTCTTCTTGCTGCTGGTTACAGTATAGTGTAGTACTAGATTATTGTGGTATGGCATATAATGGGCTACTCCATGTATTGAAGCATGACAAACTAAGAGTACTTTCATTGCTCGTCAGGATTAGAGAGCTAGTTGTGTTGCCTGCTGCTACTTCTACTGCTACTCCTGCGACACTCACTGCTACGACTACTGCTGCTACACCTACTGCTGACACTACCACTAGTAGTAGTAGTCGTCGTCGTCGTAGTAGTAGTAGTTCAACAACTACCGCGACGACGACGACGACTACTACTACTACTACTACTGTACTACTACTACTACTACTACTACTACTACTACTACTACTACTACTACTACTACTACTACTACTACTACTACTACTACTACTACTACTACTACTACTACTATTACTACCTCTCCTACGATGACGACGACTACTACCACTGCTGCGGCTGCTGCTGCTACTACTACCACTGCCACTACGATTACAACTACCACTAGGAGGACTTCTCGTATTACTAGTACTACTATTCAATTACTACGAATACTACTCGTACTACTTGTACGATGGAGCTAATACTAGTACAGGCACCAGCACCAGGACCAGTTCTAGTCCCAGTGTACTTGCAGTGCCGTTGCCCTGAAACCCAAACCTGAAATGCAAACACGGTTCTGAGGCAGGATCCCACACCAGAGCTCGCGCTGATGTACACAAGATGTGGTGCTGCGTGGCCAAGTTAAGCAGAGTCGGATTGGACTCACGGACGGAAGTCAACACCAACGAGGGCCGGTCGAAGCCTGAGCCCCTAAATCCCAACATGCAAATCATGGTTTAACTCGTAACGTTCGCATCAAGCATGTCAGTCACCCTAAACCTGAAACCCTCGAACCCCAGGCCCTAAACTCTGCAACCCGAAAGCCCGCAAGCCCCGAACCCCAAAGCCTCACCCCAAACCCTAAGTTCATAATTCAGCATCTCCGAAATTTTGGAGCTCAAGCCTGATCTGGGTTGAGTGCCAAGGAGTCCAACTCTCTGATGGTCTTTCCAGGGTTCCCCTAAGAGGGGTGAAAGATTCCGGGGTCTGCAGGTGCAAGATTTTGGTTTCAGAGTTCATCATCTACCATCATTTCGGGTCTTGAGGCTTTCGAGTGCGGCCTTCGTGCTTTCAGAATTCCGGGTTTCACAGTTTGGGGGGTTATTTAGTCTATTATTTAGTCTGTGGCACACATGCCTTCACAGCCAGCAAGAGGCACACCATGACCCCCGTAAGCCCGAATGCTGCTGCCTTCAATCCACAAGCCCCAACCTGTTGTGCCAAAGCTCTATGGCCTAACCCTGAAGCCCGAAAGCTCTGAAGCAGTGAAGCCCAAATGCCTGGGCCTAGACCCTAATAGGCCCCAACTGCAGCCCCAACGCAACCCCATAGCCTAAAGCCCCAATTCGTGAGCCCCGACCCTACAGCGAACCCTACCACTCTGAGCCGCAAGAGCCACCACCACGTCGTCGCCTAGATGTGCCCTCCAAGGCTATCCTGGTGCCTACTGGGGTGTCTCGGAGAAGGAGAGCTTGAGCGTTTTTGGTAGTATAGGTTCTACTTATTCTAGGCTTGATCCGGTTTGGGGTTGACTCAGTGTTTATCGGATTTCAGGTTCAGAATTTTGGGCTCGGGTTTATCGAACAGGGTTTCGTTTTCTGCCAGTGTTACACGTAGTTACGTAGTTTTTCATACGTGCTATGGCTGTTCTTGTATCATTATTTACCTGACTCTGGTGAGTGCATTATCGCACCTTCGTCTGCGCATGACTGGGAGCTTCTTGAACAAAAGCTGGAGTTCTGCGTAGAGTACAGCCGACAACAGGAGCAAAAACATTTGGGAGTTTCCGATAATGTGGGACCCTGATATAGTACCCTAAATAGTAGGATCCTGATTATAAGGACCCCAATATAAGGTACCCCGAATTTTCGGAAACTCCCATTTGACTGTGCCCTAAAGAACTGCCCTTCACTTTTGCAGGAGAGCTCGGACGATCCGCTTGGCAAGGGAACTCTGGCAGGGAAGCGAGAGCTGGTGGGCTTTGTAGCAAAGGCCCAGGCTTATATGGGTGGTTGTCAAAAGTATGGTCCCTTTTTAGGTACCCTAACTAATACGTACTATAATAGGGACCCGAAAAGGGACCCTCATTTTGACAACCACCCATATAACGGCTCAGGGCTTCAGGTTGAAGGCTTGTGGTTTCGGTTGCGAGAGGCCCGCCAGCACCCAGAACCACGGCATTGGCAGGTTTGGGGTTCGATTGCACATTGTGACCGTGCCTCAGCCCTAGATAGTGTAGAAGCCTAAATGCTTGCCAATATTAATCCTAGGGTTCCTTATTATAGCTATACTATAATTTACCCCCAACACCCTATTCTAATTATTAAGACATGCCTTCACAGCCAGCAAAAGGCACTCCATGACCCCCGTAAGCCCGAATGCTGCTGGATATGTGATATGACTCGTATGGCCTTACATCCTTACATGTGCCAAAGCTCTAAGGCCTAACCCTGAAGCCCGAAAGCTCTGAAGCAGTGAAGCCCCAAAGCCTAGATCCTAAAGGCCCCAACTGCAACCTAAAGCCCCAATTCGTGAACCCCGACCCTACAGCGAACCCTACCCCCTGCAGATAGACCCTAACACCCGAAGCTGCCAAATGAGCCTAGTCCGCAGAAGAGCCGCAAGCTCACGAAAGCCTGAAAACATGAATTGAAGCCCGCAACTCTTACGCCTTACAAACCTTAACACCCTTGTACCCAGAGACTCCAATATCCCTTAATTAAAGAATATACCTTAGATTGTAGTAGGATCCCGAATATGATTTAAGGAATATTCCTTAGTTGAGGAATATTGGAGTCCTAAAGCCTAAACCCTATAGATCCCTTACAGAAGCCCTTAAAGGAACCCTAACACATCCCCTTAAAGGGAGTCTCTGGGTTCCCCCATGGAGCCCCTAAGGCGCCGTCCACGACCTCTCCCTCCTTCCTCCGTCGGACGATTTGGGGCAGCAGTCGATTGTTTTCCGTGCCTTGGGCTGCTCTGAGGGCCTCCAAAGCTCCCAACTTTTGGGTTTGGGAAAGTTTGGGTTTAAAGGGAACTC
Source organism: Symbiodinium sp. CCMP2592 (assembly GCA_905221615.1). Lineage (NCBI taxonomy): Eukaryota > Dinophyceae > Suessiales > Symbiodiniaceae > Symbiodinium > Symbiodinium sp. CCMP2592. The sequence goes on along the minus strand of CAJNDT010001224.1, from coordinate 446,121 downwards.
CAGAAAGTTGGAATATGGATTAATGGTAGGATCCCCTATAATTTACCTTAAAGGGGTTACGATAATGATATTCCAACTTTCTGGCTTCTACTGTAGGGGTTTGGAGTTTGGGGTTGAGGGTAGGGGTTGAGCATTTACGGTAGAGCGGGTTTGAATTTTGGGTTGAAGGTTGGCCCGACCTCAAGTCCTACACAACAGACCTTGACGGGGCTTGTGGGGTGTAGAAGTACGGCCGGTGCGGAGATCAACACCAATAGTATGAATGACGGAGGTGTTGGCGTTGGATTTGGTCGATTTGGTGGTGCGAAGGTTGCACCGGCGGGGGCTACGGTGGTAGTCTGCACTTGTCTGGGTTGCCGTCGTTGCCTGATTGTGGTGTTCTAATCATCCGTCCTCTCCTTGTTTTGTGTTCTTTAGAATATGAGGGGGGAGCTGCTGCTGCTGCCGTGGTTATTTTTGTGGTGATGGTGGTGGTGGTGGAGTACCTCCTAGACATGATGTTTATGCAAGCTGATGATCGTATGATCACGAGCATGGGCAGGCTAAGAGGGCGGAGAGCATACTTCCCTTAAGCTCATATGGGTGGTTGTCAAAATTAGGGTCCCTTTTTGGGTCCCTATTATACTACGGCACCTCATATTTAGGGTACCCACAAAGGGACCATCATTTTGACAACTACCCATATACTTTTCCTACACTTCTATACGTTTCTGCACGGTTGGCTTCCGTAGCTCTTCAAGGCTTTCGAGTGCCGCGGGCCGGCAGATATACCCTGGACCTCTTCGGGGCCAAGCGCTTCCGTGGAGGCTTTTATGGGTTTTGAAATGTGGGGGCTGCTCTTTCCGAGTCGGGGATCCATCTCAGCTGCCGATTGTCAAGATCTGCTTGGAGGTTCATGGGTAGTTATAAATGAGGACAAGGTTTCGAACAACCAGCTTTTTGTTGGCTTGTCGTGGTAGAGCCGTGAAGTTCCGAGTTCACGACTGTAGCCCCTTTGAGGTTTCGTTGCAGGGTCTGGTTCCAATTTTCCTTCATGTGGCTCAGGCAGGGGTCTCCTGGCTCGTCAAGTTAGTAGGGCTTTCATGCAGGTAAGGGCTTCGTCAACGCGGCAGTGTATGCCAACGATGCCGAGAAGGTTATGGCGCGAAAGCTCAGCATCGGGATGGTAGGTTACCCTCTCTTTCCGACCCAAGAGTTCCTATCCGCATGTTCCTTAAAGGGATCTATAGGGTTCCTTTAAGGGATCTATAGGGTTCCTTAAACGCCCCAATAAGCTTGGAATCCTTTTTGGAAAGCAGGCTTGTTACTCTGCATCAGATCGTTTTTTTTCTGCTGGGGTTTTAGGAGGCCGGGGAATTTCAGAGTGCGGCCCAGTTGAAGCATGTCTCGGACGCCACGCTGCCGACGACCGACAATGGAGAGAACAAGGCCGGTTTGTGGTTTAGGGCTTATAGGGGTCCCTTTTTAGGGATCTATAGTTACAGGGGTACTAGAAGGGTTTAGGGTTTAGGGTCTACTTGGAGGATCATGGGACTTAGTAAGTGGGGATACAGGTACCTTAATTGGGGCTATAAGTAAGTTTTAATTGTAGTTACCTTACTTATAACCGCAATTACTAAGTCCCATGACCCCTTTAAGTGGGGTATCAGAGCTTCGGGGCAGAAGGTGTTTAGGATGTGTTTAGGATTTAGAGTGACTTGGGTTCAAGAGACTTAGTTTGGACATAGAAGTTAAGTATGCCAGAATTGGGATTATGAGTACTCTTTCACTTTGTCATGATCGTGTTTGACAGCTGTATGCTGAGTCCCTTGATCCTGTCCTTCACGTATCCTTGCACAGCCACGCCGCTGCCCAAAGCCATTAAATCTAAAACCCTAAACCCTAAACCCTCAAACCCTTAAACCCTAAACCCTAAACCCTTTAAACCCTAAACCCTTAACCCTTGAACCCTAAACCCTATGCCGAACCCAAGTTCTAATCTCTGAACCCCAAAGTCTGAAGCCTGAATCCATTCCTTTTACACTCCCGGACCATTCAGACGTTCGGTTTACGGTACATAGGGTTTAGGGCTTTAGGCCTTAGGCGGGCTTAGGTGATTATTATTGTAGGGTTGATGGCGTCAGAAGCCTGCGAACCCCTGTACGGATGCATCCTACCCTAAACTCGTGGAGCAATGAACTCGAAGCCCTCAAGCACTAATTGAGAAGGGCTGCGCCCAGGTCTACCCACTGGGGAGCCTGGAGGAGGGTGACTTCATCTTCTTCGCTTGCAACAATGCAGGCGATGGTGTCGATGACGACGACACGAGGATCCGCTTTCGGATCCAGGCCGTCGTTCAGGCGCATCACTGAGGGTTTCGCAGCTTTTCCTTATGACCCTTTCTGGAGTGTGTGCTGATTGATTGCTGTAGTACTTGTAATCGATCATTCAACTCACGAGTTTCGCTCGGCTTTGGCACATGCTATATTGAGGGCAATGCCTCGGCAAATGTGGCTCAACGGCCACAGCTTGGCAGCAACCCGAATCTGTAGCAGAATCAGAAGCTGCAGTAGGATACTTAAGGGAGTATCTGACCCACGCTATGGGGTTTCAGCTGCGAGCGAGTGCCAGGGCGGTTGCAAATTAGAGGAGAGTGCCTGCGCAATGTACGGGCTGTCCGTCTCCTCACGTGCCATCCTCCTTGCAACTTGGCCTTCTTCAGAGGTTTCCGAAAAGAACGGAACATGTCATTATCCGCCGTTTGTCTTTTGAAGCAATGAGCAGTGTGTAGTTATATTGGAGATACGACAGAGTGACAGGGTGGTGTGCACCCGTCGGAAGTAGAAGCCAAGGCCATGGAGACCAAAGTGAAGAAGATGGCGGAGTTGAACTCACTGAGAGACAGGCATGTGGAGAAGGTGCTCGCAGAGAATCCAAACTCGGTGAGCAGAGTCTCTGTTGCCATGGACAAGCGCCTGGGTTGCATCTACTACTACTACTACTACTACTACTGCTGCTACTACTACTACTACTACTACTACTACTTCTGCTACTACTACTACTGCTACTACTACTACTACTACTACTACTACTACTACTACTACTACTACTACTACTGCTACTGCTACATCTCGCAGGCGTTCGTTGTTGGAGCCTCTCTAGGCGTGCACTCGGAGCAAGAAGCCAGCAAAGTTCCGTAGACTGTATGTGCACTCACTCATACAGAAGGTTCCGATTTCAACAATTCTGCACAAACTTACAAGATTAGCTGCAAGACATCCTAGTCTCAGGACGGTATTTCGCTTGTCGGAGACAGTAACACTTCTTAGCAGGATATAAAGATGCTCGTGACCTCAGAGCATTTCAGGAACGACGTCCCAGCCATTCTCATTGGCATCGATGCTTCCAGCGACAGAGGCTCGGTGATCTTACCAGATGAGCTCCGCGACGTGAATGTGATCTTTGAGACTACGGCCCGAACCACGGAAGTCGGGCGTGCCTAACGAGCAAGGATGGAGTACCATAGGGGCCTTTATAATTACCTATACTATCTGGGGCTTCCTTGTTGTAGTGATAGTATAATGGGCACCAAAGCCCTGCTGTAATTATGAAGGCCCCTATAGTAGCCATGCACCGGGACCAGGGCCATGTCTCGAAACTTCGGGCCCAACTTATTGGAAGGTCTGTGGCATCACGTCGCTGCAACTGTGACACGCGCCCGCTGCCACTCGATACGCATACTACAGGGGCCCAAATAATTACCAGTACTATTCTGGGGGCTCCTTATTATGAATAGTAGTTTTATGGGCCCCAAAACCCTATTCTATTTATGCAGGCCCCTATTTTACACATTGAGGCTTCGACCCAGACACCTCTCTGAGGAGACTGTGCGAGCCATCTGGGGGGTTTCAGAAAACTGTCTTTATTGCGCTCTCGTGTTTATGATCCTAGTAATACGGACTTATCTTGATGTCTTATCTTCTGAAACTCCCAAATTCAATTCTTACATCTCAGTGTTTCACTGCTCATGGCTCCTGAGAATCCCGCCGCTTCTTCTGTGATGCGTTTGAAGCGACTGGGTTCCTGGCGTTCGCGAGTAATTGTACAGGTGACTGCTTGGATCTGCACAGGACCGTCCAAGTGAACGACAAATCGCAAGATCCAGAGTGGTCGGCAAAGTCTCATGCAGTGGGCTTCCTCTACATTGGAGTCCCCTTTCTGGGATCGGTAGTGTGGTAGCGCTGGGAGAGCCAGCAGAAACGGCACGCTGGCATAGAACAACCCTAAGCCCGAAACCCTGACGACCAAATCCGAAGTCCTCAGCCGTAACACGCCCCAGCCGTAAACCCGACGAGATAAGACCGACATCAAGCAGTTCAATCCCACTGTATGCAAACCATAGGTAGCGCTATAGAACCTTGATAATAAAAGCCTGATAGCACCTTCAATAAGCCTCATAGAACTGTTCTGATACCCATGTAGAAACCATTTGGAGCACCTTATGGCGAAGCCAACAAGGCGCCGACACCAAGCACCAGCACCGCTCGTCAGGGCTCAGCTGAGGTTTTGGTAGGCTTGGGTTTCGAAGTTCGGCTATCGGGTTCAGTAGTTCGCAGTAAGTTAAGGATGTAGACTTTGTTTGGAGGTTCAAAAGTTCTTGTTATAATGAAGTCGATGTTGATCCAAGAGCTGTTTCTGGGGTTGTGGCTTTAAGTTATGCGGTTGAAGGCTTTCGTTTGGATCATGCAGCTTTCTTTGACCTCACCCTAACCTCACCCTAAGCCCTCAATGTACACCATCCCTCACACCTCATGCCCGGAATCCCACCCTAAGCCCTAAACCCTAAACCCTCAAAACCCTAAAGCCCTAAAGCCCCGAAACTCCCAGAGCCCCGAAACCCCTAGAAGAGCCCTGAAACCCCTGAAGCCCCGAAACAACGCGAGAGCCCCGAAATCCCTAGAGCCCGAAAGCCCTAGAGTCCTTTAAGTAACCTTATAAAACCCCTCTTATAGATCCCTTTTAAGGAACCCTTTAAGGAACCCTAGTTACTAAGGCCCATGATCCTTTAAGAGCCCGAAATCACGGGAATCGCAGACTGGCGGCGTGTCCACCGAGCTCAAAGCTGCCTTGGTAGCTCGTCCTATGGAGGGGAATTGACAAAACTGTTGGGTTGGGGGCCCCTTTAAGGGATCCCTTTAAGGGATCTATAGGGGTGCTATAAGGGTTTAGGACCATGGGAGTTAGAAATTGGGGTTATGCATAAGGTAACCATAGGTATAGCTACTTATAGTCCCAATCGTTCAGGGTTGAGGCTTCAGAAGTTCAGAGTCTGCCGGGTGAGGGGTTTGGAAGCTTCCTGTAGCACTGCTTGCCACGGTTTAGGCTCAAGGGTTCGGGGTTCCTTCAAGGGATCCTTTAAGGGATCACGGGGCAAACATTACAGGGTCTGGATGTTTTTGATTCGATCGTCGGGTGCAAACACTGGGGAAGATTGAGACATCCAGTCGAGATGTAAGTAATATAGGGGCCTAATTAACTAATTACCAATACTAGGTTGGGTTTCCTTTTCAAAAATAGTCTTTGTATGATGTACCCAAAACCTGACTCTAGTGATTAAGGCCTGTACAGTATCGCGTCGGCAGGCACCAAGTCCATCCCCGCGCTTGTGGGGTAAATCACCAGAACTACGCTTCGCATACCTCGGAATTGTATGCCGAGAATCCCAAGTCGCAGATCCAAAACCCTAAACCCGAGTCCCCAGAGCCGAAGCCGCGAATCCCTAAAGCACGGGGACCGTGTTCGAAGCCCCATACGTCTTGAGGAACATGAATCTTTTTGGCACCATCGTGCTGCTTCGCTTCGACCAAAACCCGAAACCCTCAGCCCAACACCCTAAACCCAGGCGAAGAGTTCCGAGCTCGCCAAAGACTCCTCCCAGCTGGTCGGCATTTCGACAAAGATCCTCTCAACGGAGGCTCTTGGGGTTTGGGATTTGCGGTTAGGGTTTAGGGGGTGTGGGGTTTAGGGGGTTCAGCGGTTTGGGGTTGGACGGTTTATGGAGGCTTGGGGCCAAGTTTGTGTGCCAAGTCCATGCCTTGTGGGAATATTCATGTCTATGTATATATATATATATAGATATAGGTATATGTATATGTATATTTATATATACATATATATATATATATATATATATATATATATACATATGCATATGTATAAGTACGTGTGCGTGTGTGTGTGTGTGTGTGTGTGTGTGTGTGTCTGTGTGTGTGTGTGTGTGCATGTGTATGTGTGTATGTAGATGTATAGGTATATATATATATACATATATATATATATATGTACATAAGTACATATGTATATTTCTATACAGATACATAGGTAGATAGGGACAGATAGGTTCTTAGCTAGCTATGTTAATGGGTAGGTGGATAGATACACAGATAGGCAGGCTTGCCGGTGGATCGACCGATGGACGCAGGTAGATAGGTAGATGGGCACACCAGTTTCGCGTTTGTTGTATGTTGTCTCTGTGTGTGTGTGTGTGTGTGTGTGTGTTTGCGCAGTGCGGATTCGGCAGGCATCGGCTTCAGTAAATGGGATGTGCAAATGAAACTGTTTGCTCATATTCGTTTTATGTCTACGCTCGTGTATTTGTATATGTGTAGATGTGCAAAAAGTGCAAGCAGTCATTAATTAAACAACAAGTACGCGCATCGAATATGCAATTACGTTACATCCGCAAAATTACACACATGTATATTTACATACACACATACACAACAAATAGGTGTTTCAAATCATATATACACGAACTTATTCATTCCGTCAAGCTGGGGAGGTTGGACCGACGCCCCAGACAAGCTGAGCTGCGAATGGAGTGAGACTTGTGTCGGCCGTTGATAGGTTGTCACAAGGCATTAGGGTTCAGGGCTTGTGGCTTGGGGATTAGGTTTTGCGGAATTCGGGTTCAGAGTTTAGGGTGGTGGGGTTGAGGTTTAGCACAAGTTCAGCAATCAGTCGTGCTAGCAATCGCCATAGTTAAGTCCAATTGCAGCGAATCTTTCATTGCACGGCTTTGAAGGGAGACATAATATGTTTAGCTGGCAGTGCGACATGCAGCCGCACAGCGCAGTGCGGACACCTGGGTGACGAGCTTGCTTCGTAGCAAGGAGCAAAACGGGCGTGCGTCTCACAGGTAACTGGGCATGACGGGCAGAGCTTGGAAGGTTGATTCGAGGCTTTTTGATTCGTTTTATGATGCCTTCCCAAGTAATGCCCTTAACCCTGCAATTGAGTTTTATTTGCTCACCTCGTTCGTGTCTTGGACGAAGTGCTTGCTAATTGAAGCCTTGCTGACTTGAACTTCCCTCCTTATTCGTCTTGGTGCGACTATGCGACGTCTTCACAGTTCTCTTCGTACATATTCACGACGTCATCCAAAGCATATTTTACGATGTGTTGTGTTCTACTATTTTGGAGGGTTCCTTGTTATGATTATAGTATAATTGGCCAAAAAACCCTATTCTAATGATTAAGGCCCCGTATATTAGGCGCTAAACCAGCCTACCCTAAAACCTAAACCCTCTCTCTCTCTCTCTCTCTCTCTCTCTCTCTCTCTATATATATATATATATACATATGCCCGAAACCTACCCTGGATCCAGTCTTCATCTATTTGAATGACCTGCCGGAGAACGACGGCGGGGAGACTTTCTTCCCGGAGCTGGGACTGCCGCTGAAGCCCGCACGAAGCTGAATGAGGGACCCCAACAAGGACACAACATAAGCATTTTCTAGGGATATCCCTACCTTACTGGGCTTCAATATAAGAGGCTGTATATGGGATATCCCTATCCTTCTTTTTTGCTTATGTGCTTGTTAGGGGCCCTACTGAAGCTGCTCAAGACAGGGTCTGCAAGGAGTGTGCAGTGTTTAACTTCCGGGCTGGGAAGGTCACCCTCAACCCTCTTGGGCATAAAAAATCCTATATACCATAATTTTGAGGACGATCTTTTTTGGGCTGGAGTGCTCAGCCACTGAGTTCAAGATATGGGTTAGCAGTTCAGTTCCAGGCAAAAGGTGCTCCAGCATGAAACTGTACATGGCGGCTTCAGCAATCGGCGGTTTCTGTTTTCACCATGACCCTTGGTTCGTGTGTGAGCGTTTGGGATTTGAGTTTAAGGTTCGTGAGTCCAAATCCCAGGCTTTGGTTTTGTTGTTCTGAGCGGCATAAGTGGCTGTGTGAAGCTGCCTTCCATGCCACTTCTCTTTTGGCGTTCAGCCGTACGTACAGTTCTATGAACTGAACAAGCCGTAGGTGTTTTGATCATTCACTTCTGTACTCATGGGAATGCACAGTCATGGGCCCGCAGCCCATAAGCCCGGCACGACTGTGAATCCCACGAGAACCAAGGAAATTCGTACCACGCATCTCGATTGCAAGGAGACACAGCGAGCAATTCCTGCAGCCTAGATCATCGGCAATACAATACCATGACAATGTCGACAGTACACAAGGCAATGCTCATAAGAGATGCTTCTACGGGGCATTGACTCCAGAATAGCAAATTAGTTAATAACGACGTAGCTACAAGTGTGAGGCAAGAGTCAGTTCTCACACGAATGCCGTTTATAGTCTGACACAATGGGTGAAAAGTACAATGCAGGCATTCGCTGGGGAATGCGAAGGACAAAAGAAAAGTCGTTACTAGAAGCCACTAGCAACGATCGTGGGCAGCGCCTCATACGTAATTTTGATGCACCTTTGTAGTTTGAGGAAGACCTCTTGAGCAAGGTCTGCTGGGCTGCGCCCATAATGTTACTTGACATTGACACGGAGAGAAGTAGACTATTGGCGAGACAAGGTTCAAGAAACTGGTGTGAGCAATACACACGAAATGCAATGTCAGATACAGCTTGTCGCCTCCCTTACAAATGGAGCATGTGTCCATGAGACAAGATTGCCTCTAAGAGCTTGCCATTAAGTTGCGAAAAGCCCAAACCTCCAAAGTACCAAGGCAAGGCACGTCCCGGTGGGGAACTGGGAGGTTGCGAATGGCTTGGCACCGGTAAGTACGCTGTCATACTGCTAGAGTCGCCGGTTTGGGTTCGGGGTTGGGAAGTGGCATTTAAAGTTTGAGGTTTAAAGCTTTAAGGTGTCAGTCGTGTGCTTTGGACTTCGAGCTGTGGCTGACAAGGAAAGGAGTCTTCTGAACCCTAAACCCTCAACCCTAAAACTCAAGACTCTACACGTCCCTAAACATTTGAACTCCTACGGAAGCGAAAGCTATGTTGGCACTCGACCTGCAAAGCTTCTATAGAGCCCGAAATCCGAAGCAACCCAAAGGCTTTGAAACCCACAGCTCCGCTGCTTGGGAGTTTCAGAGACAAGGGATCCCATTATATGCTACGTAGTACTAGGATCGTTGTTATACAAAGCCCTCAACAAGGTACTCCTTACTTTTCGAAACTCCCCACGCCCCTCCTCCCCAGAAGGGCAGAGCACCATATCCTGCATGGCAGGGTGCGGCGGTGATGTGGTCCAACATCCTATCACCGGGTGTGGATGACCAGCGCACCATCCACCTGGGCCTGCCACCCAGGAGCACATGTAGGGCCTCGTTAGAGGCAGGAGTTTTCCTTGACTTCCGAGCTGAATTCGAGGACTTTGGAGCCTTGGGCTCGAGGTACAGGCCTTGCGATCGGCAGAGAGGTGCGCCAGGTACTGCCTGTGGTAGGGGCTCGGAGAAATAATAGAATCTCCGAACCTGTCGGCCACTACGTATGCTCGCTGTGATGGCCTATGCACACTGGACCCCAAATCGAAACTGAAGATGTGACTGTTGCACAGACATCCACAAGGACACAAGAGCATGACCTGGTTTATAGCAACTCACAGTCGTAGGTAGGAGGCCATGCAGTTCAAAGCTTCAAAGCGGTGGTTGCATTGTGATTCTGAGTGAAGTTGCGCGGTTTAAATATCCAAGCTTTAGAGCTTGCAAAACTCACCTGCCTCCGCCGAAACTCGCTATACAACTTTCGGGCAAGCCTCTCCCTTGATAAAGCCCAAAGCTTAAAGCTTAAAAACCCTCAGCTTATAGCTCGGCGCCTACATGTTCCAGAAATCCCAAACTCCCTATTTGAGTCAGCCCCTTCTGGGTTCAGCCTCGGGACACAGGACCTCCACAAAGTTTGGAGTGAATTGCTTCTTCAATGACAAGCCGCTTCGGGAGTGGGAGGCCGTGGGCAAAAAAGGGCTCAAAGAGCTGGGAGAATCCTAGGGCTTTGGGGGTTTAGGGCTTTTAGGGTTGAGGGTTTGATTATAGGATTTAGGCTCAATATCATCGCTTCAAGAATTACTGTTTTCTCACTTCTTCGTACTTTGCCCCCCCCCCACCCGCCAGCCTTACCCTCCCCTCAGAAAGCAAACACTTATTCTAAATACTAGGGTTCAGGGTTTGTCCATTGCGGTTGGGGGAGGAGTCACGGCGGCTTTGCCCCAGAAGCAGGGCGGTGCTGAACTCCGAACTCTGGACTGACACGTTTAGGCTTAAGAGTGTAGGGTTGAGGGTCCACCCCCATTTGGGGCCAGTTCCAGGGCGCTTTCTGACTGCGTCACAAGGCAGGTAGTTTAGAAAAACATGGAAGTTTTAGACACTGCGGAAAGACAGTCTATACTTGCTATAAGGAATTTAAACAAACCATCTCAGTAGCTGCTTGCACATGGGAACGACTCACTGTGATCCCAAGTACGAGAAGTTACCTCCCAACTGGCGAGCTGTGGCCATCGCCAGGCAGAAAACGATGCCGCCTTAGGTGCTGCAGGCAGGGCGCCCCATCACCCCAAGGCCGTCTTCTCCAGCAGGTCATCCCAAAGTTCTGAACCATACCCTAGAAACCTATTCTTCTTGTAAGTGCGTCGTCGTCCGCCCCGGCCCCGCTCTGCAGCGGGGAAGGAAGATGGCGGTTGGGGCGGGGGTTGGGAGGTTTCGAGGGGGGTGGGCCTCCGTACCGCTTCGACCGTATACCCGAAACCCCAAACCGAGCAAACCCCAAACCCTAAGCCTGTGAACCCTAAACCCGTAGACCCTAAACCCCAAACCGACTAAGCCCTTGTGAAGCCCACAGCAATCACCTCAAAACCCTAGACCCCAAACCGACTATATAGACCCTTGTCAAGCCCAAAACAATCACCCGAAACCCCGCACCCGACACTGCGAAAGTCCCAAGCGCAGGGCCTATGCCCCTGAGCTGCCTGGATCCTTTGGAGCTCAAGAAGGAGACTGTCATTTGAAATAATGACTCTAACAGCAATAGTACCACTAGCAATAATAATGATAGTAATAGCCATAGTAGTGATAATCATAGTAATACTGCGAAGGGTCATAATGTAGAAGCCTAAGCAATTGCCATATCGTTCCACAGGGTTCCTCATTACAACTTTAAACTTTAAACCGGCGCCCAAGACCCTATTCCAATTAAGTTTTGCCCCCTACACTAGGGTTCAGGATTTAGCATACGATTCAGTGTGGTTTAGGACTGAGGCAGGATTCAGGGTTTAGGGTTTGTTGTTTAGGATTGAGGATTTACGATATGGTGTTCTGGGAAGGCATTGCATGTGAGATTCCCTGCTTCAGCAGAACAACTCCTTAAGTCCTCGCTTTGGGGTACACTTTAGTTGTATGTTTGTGTATTTTTGGAGGTTCAGCGGAGCTAGAATCACCAGGGTGTATTTGTGTAAGGCCGTCACAGCGACGTTAACCGCAGAAGACTCGTCTCGTCACTGTTGGATTCTTGCGGCAATGATTGTAGGCGCAGGTTCCAGTCGGATAGGAGGCAGAGAAGTTCAACACTTACTGCAACCTTGCCGCTCTACGCTTTGGGAAAGCCCGAAATCCTACGCCCTAAACCCTCATCAACCTACTTCCTCAAGCATGCTGCAGAGGACGCGACCGAAGTGAGCACTGGTCAGCTAAAGTCTTTCGTTTTGTGCGAGGACCCGGGCCGAAGAGACTTCGGAGCTTGGCATACTTTGAGGTTCATGGTCGTCCGGAGGCTTTGTAGGTGTTTAGGGTTTAGGTCTTAGGGCTTAGGGTTTAGGGTTTAGGGTGTAGAGTCACGTGTTCGTATAGGTTTGTGGGAACATGTTCAGCGTTGGGGCTTACAAGTTCCTCGGAGAGCACTCGCGAGAACTCTACACAAGAGAAGTTCACCCTAAAATCATTTGAGCCAGAATCTGTAGAAACCCCTTCACCCTCCAAGCCAAAAACACCTCTCCAAAACTCCTTTTGCCGTGAGGACCCAAAGCTGCGGGTTATCCCATCTTTTCTCTCCGAAGATGAGGCCTTTCAACATCCAGAACGAGATTCTGGGGGTTTCCGAAAATGAGGGACCCAAATATAGTATCAAATGGTAGGATCCTTATTGTAAGGACCCTAAAAAGAGGGTATCCCTAATATAGGGGCCTCAAGAATTACCTATACTATTCCTGGGGGTTCCTAATGATAACTGTAGTATACTGGGCCCCAAACCCCTGTTTTAATGAGCTTTAGGCTTTCTGGGTCGGCGCGTACGGGACGGGGAGGGGGTGGAGGGGTACGGGTGGGGGGGGAATGGCTCTTTTCTTGTGGTTAAGTATGCCCTGACAGCCGCCGTTGAAAGGACCCTTGATAGGAACCCGATTCTAGATGCCAAAGGTGAAGACACTGCTGGCCATCCTGAAGCCTGCGGAAAATCAGCAGGTGCGAAGTTCAACCCTGGAGGGGTTTGAGGGGTTTAAGGTCTAGGTTTTAGGGTTGAGGGGTTTGGGGTAGGGTGTAAGGTTAGGATGCATGAAGCCTTGACCCTCAGCCCTTATCCTACCCCCTGTAAAGATTCAAAAGGCGGCACAAGAGTCAATCGTATTAATGTGTGTATACATGTTGCTTATGCACATACACACATATGTATATGTGTATGCTTTTCGATATGAGCGGCGTTCTAAACTCCGGCTGTGGGAGTTTATATAAACGTTAAGATTTGTCTGGTCCGCGTCAGCTGGGACTCGGTGCGCGTCAGTGCGCGTCAGTGAAACTATAACTTTGCTCATGCGCTAGCTGACGCGTCAGTGGCCTAGAAACGAGTGTTAACTTCTGCCATGTCGTGCTCGTTAGGCGCAGCTCAAGAGTCGTGGAAGCTCTGGGTGATTGGATGAGGCACATATTCTACGACAAGCTTCTTATTTTGTATAATATAGAAATCTTAATGTTTATGTCTATGGGTCTATGAGTGTGCCTTACTACGTCGTATTGCTGCGATACACACTGTTGCGGAACTCGTGAGGCCACGAGGTTTCTCCCCAGGACTCATGCGCTTTCACAGGCGACATGACGCGAGGTTTCATTCACGTATCTCTCAACTTTCCCTCGCGTTCATAAACGAAACTTGCAAGATACTGTATCTACATGAACACACAGACAAGATCGGAAACTTAAAGGACTACACAGCTTACATCGCAGTCTGTAAGCTTTGCTTATTGGGGGATGTTTGTCCAGACCATGTCCGAGACTTCGCAGTCTGCAAGCTTTGCTTATTGGGGGATCTTTGTCCACACTATGTCCGAGACTTCTCAGTCTGCAAACTTTGCTTGTTGGGGGATCATGTCCGTATACTACGACTGCTGCTGCTTCTGCAAGAAAGGAACACACCGACATAGCAAGCAAGAACAAGTAGATCCGAAAATTTTGTTTTACATGCAGTAGTGCGCGCTAGCTGCGCGACAGCTTCGCGACAGTGGCGCGTCAGTGAAGGGTCGGTTTGGCCACCCATTCCCCTTCCTTCCCTCAGCCCCGCTCTTCCCGAAGCGAGCTGCTCAAACATCCTAGTGGGGTTGAAGCGTAATGGCTGCCAAAGGCATACGCTGGAACGACCTCACCAAGCAGTACAAGTCCAGTATTGTTAGTTCCGTTTTGAAAACTTTGCTACCGCACATTCACGATGAGTCGGACTTCAAGAATATGATGAAGCATATTCTGGGGAGCATGGCGCGTGAACAACCCGAAGTGAAAGCTTCCGTGGAGTCTTTTTCTGAGAATTTGGACATGCAGTGTATTGTCTCTGTTGTTGGTGGTTTATCGAGCTTGCGGCAGCAGCATGGTGTAAGGAAAGAAAACCGTGTTTCCGGCGAAGCTTTTTCTTGCCGTCCCATACAACCCCGAAACAGCAGTGGTAAAGAAGGACGTGTTCTGGGAATTCCGGGAGTCTGGTTCTGTCTCGGGCTTTAACATCCGTTACGCGGTGATAGTACCGGTGTGCTGCAGCATGGTCTGTTGAGCTTGTCTTCTTTTCGAATCCATAACGTCGTATACTAGAATCTGGGTGACACAGTCCGTTTTGGAGTGTTTTCCTGTGTGTGCGTCAGTAAAGTTGGTTTCAAACTCCGAAAACTGCAACGCGTCAGTGCGCGTCAGTCAACATAGCTGAAAATGTCTGCGCGTCAGCTCCTCTGCAGCGCGCGGCAGCAATGCGACAGATTTGGCGCCAGCTGCACATTTTAGAACAGCATGACCAAAGGGTTTAGACCACCGCACATATGTGTATGTGCAGTATGCATGTATATATATATATATATATATATAAGCATATAGCCGTTCTCTCCACAGGATGTGCAGTCCCGGGGGTGTGGGGCTTAGGATCTTCAGACCTTCGCATCCACAAAGGCCGCTTAGAGGAATGCAGGGGCCGGGTCTTGGCGCATATTGTGTTTGGCTTTTGAGTCTAAGCATCCGGAGTCCTAGTAACCTTCACCCTCATCCCAAGTGCAGAAGCCCGTGGCATAGATCTATGTGGAAGAATTATATATATATATATATGTATATATATATATATATATATATATATATATAAATTGGATTGTGTGCCAGAGATGTACAAGTGAGAGCGAAGCCGCGTGCAACACCTAGCAACTAGGCCCGGCCAATAGTTTCAATGGGCTCCCAGACGCAGGAACCAGACTTGGACAGCATTGCCAGGCCAGACTTTTGCTACGAGCTTTGAGTTTGCAGACCTTCGAGCTGTCACACAAACTAGCAGGTTCAGAGCTCAGTAGTGTGGGATTGTGCGCCTTTGGATTGTTCAGGGTTGGCTGGAACTAGGCCTGATAGCTTGTTCCTGTATTTATGGCTTCTTTCGGATTGTAGTGACCTTCGGGATTCGGCAAGTCCTTGCTTCACTGAGAAGAACATCTCGTGGACCCTGTGTCCCAGCTTCGGGGTTCAGGGCTGTCCTTGTCGTTACAGTATGTTACAGTTACTCTTTCGGTCTCACTAGTCGCGTTTTACTGTAGGTACTGCTACGGCTACTCGTGCTGTTATCTTGAAATGCAGCCCACGCCCAAACACCTCGAACTGCCGCAGAATCGAGCAGCGCATGGCCAACGTGGCGGGCTACCCTGTTCGCCACATGGAGCCGCTGAAAGGCAAGAGAATTCTCGCAAGCGTTGTCTTCGTAGCTGAGTGGGCAACAGTTATAGTCGTTTAAGCGCTTTGGGTATATGTAATCCTCCCATAGAGTTATGGTGCAGTGTGTAGGGCGTACGATATGTTTCTCCTAGTGGTGGTGTGTTTCTGGGGTCTCAGGTTCACGACGACGAGTCGACGAGCTTTTGGTCTGTTGCTTGATGGCTCGAGCTTAGCTTGACAAGGCATGCTGCTCACAAGCAGGAACATCGCCCTCCCACCCCAAACGAAGGCGGAGATTCCGGGTAGAAGGCATAGAAGGCTGTACAGGTTGAGCGAACAAGCAGAAGAAAAAGCCAGTTGGCAGTGTTTCGAGATCGAAGGCAGCAATTCGCCAGCCTACAGGAGAAACAAGTCATGGGAACAAGGCATGTTTTGAACAAAGAACATGCTTTCGCGTGGATACATCCAAGCTTCATCTCCAAACTTCGCGACCACCGGTCGGTTTTAGATGCCTGTAATCTCTCCTCGCTGAGCATTCGGGAACTGCTGAACAGCTGGAGCCTAAGTGGACCATCTCGAGTTTTTGGGCTCACTATAGGGGCCTAGATCAATTACCAATACTACGGTGGGGGTTCCTTTTTTTTGGGCTATAGTATACTAGACACTGAAATCCTATTCCAGTTATTCAGGCCCCTCATGATGGCGTCTAGAGGTTTCGGAGTGGGGGCGTTTGATTTTGTGGGTTTCAGTGGCGTGCAGGGCTCGAAGGTACATGATGAAGGCATCAGGCCTAGCGCGTATGGCTCAGGTTGTAGGATCTGTGATTTCAGCACTAGACTGTCTGGTTGTGAGTAGGGAATGGGGGAGTGGGTTATGAGGGATATTATTGGGGATTACTTGGAGGGGCAGGGGACTTAGTAAGTAGGTTATAAGTAGAGTTATAAGTACCCCAAATGGAGTTACCACAATTATAACCCTACTTATAACCCTACTTACTAAGTCCCATGCCCTTCCAAGTATATAGGGGCTACCAGGGATCCATTCCCTCATTCCCTACTAAGAACCAGACAGTAAGTTACGATAATCAGGAAACCACAATATTTACTATAGATCCCTATTATGGTAACCCTTAAACCTTAAGCCTTATAGGGATCCATTCCCTCATTCCCTACCAAGCACCAGACCGAAGGGGCTGATGGGTTGAGTTCTCGCTTCTTGCAAGAAGGGGCGGCTCCTGGACTTTTGCCCAGGAGAGGTCCGAGAGCTTAATAAGAATAGGCTTCCTTTAAAGGGGTCTAAAAGGGCTACTATAAGGGCTCTACAAGGGATCGATAAGGGCTCAACAAAAGAGCCTCGATATTTTAGGGCCCAAAGTACCAGGTAGTTATGGTGAGGAACCCCGCAAAACAGTATTGGGCCCTAGCTGAGGCGATGGATGATGAGGAGGTGCTCATCGAGGAAGTGCCCAGAGAGGCTCAAGCAACCCGTTCTGGGTCCCCTAAATATTAGGTGCCGTATTAAAATAAGGACCCAAAAAGGGATACTCATTTTGACAGCCACCCATATGTGCCCCTTCACTCCGGAATTCGCAGCACACGGCTCCGGATTCTGGGATCGTGACAGTGCGATGCGAGTTTTGAGTCAAAGCTCAAAAGTTGTTCTTGCCACTGGCCCGAAGCTGAACAACGACGCAAACAGGCGGTTCATGTACCCGAAGCCCTACACCCCACCCTAAATACCAAGACCCGAAACCCTCAACCCCAAGCTGAACGCGAAACAGTTCAACCCCAAGCTGAAGCCGGCAGTGCTGTGACCAGGCACCAAGTAGCGCCGACGCCAAAATGGTCGAAGGACTGCAGTTCTGCTCCTTGGTCTTCTCCGTAAAATCCGAAGCCACAAAGCCTTACCCAAATCCCCAAACCCTAAACCCTAGGCCCTAAACCCTGGAAGGAATTCCAGATTCCTAAAACTTCTTAGGCGGACGGAAAAGGTGTTCAAAAAAAAACTTTGGAAGGACCAAAGCCAAGTAAATCCCGAACTAGCTGGACAGGAGCCCCAGAGGAGGGAGGGCCTGCCGAGGAGGCTGAGGCCCGTTGAGGGCTTCAGGGTCCTAGGCTTTTTTCTTGAGGGTTTAGGGTTTAGGGAGTTTGGAGTTTAGGGTTTAGGGTCTATAGGGCTTGGGGTAGACAGTTTAGAGTTTTTTCGGGTTTTCGCGTTGGAGGGGTTGAGGGTTTGGATAGGATGCTGAATATAAGGAAACCCCCGAAGAGGCCCCGTAGTTGAAGAAGCCCTAAGCCCCTAAACCCCTAAACCCCTAAGCCCATAAGCCCCTAAGCCCCTAAGCGCCTAAACCCCTAAACCTCAAAGCCCCTAAACCCCTAAGCGCCTAAACCCCTAAACCCCAAAGCCCCTAAACCCCTAAGCCCCTAAGCCCATGTCGGCTGCAACGGCAGGCCGACGACGCAGAAAACGGAGAGGAAGAGGCGCTCAGCCTGCTCCGGAGCCATCATTTCTCGGATTCTATATGGGAGTTTTCGAAAATAGGGGTACCAAATTTTGGGGTCCTAATAATAAGGGTCCTACAATTTGGGGTACCATATTAGGGTCCCCTATGGGTGGTTGTCAAAATTCTGGTCCCTTTTTGGGTCCCTATTATAATACGGCACCTAATATTTAGGGTACCCAATTAGGGACCATCATTTTGACAACTACCCATTTGTCGGACTCTATATCTACATAAACGAAAGTAACAAATGTAAGAACAGACGGTACTTACTTACGTGTGTTTTGGGTCGTGATTCTGCGTGTCGGTCATATCCTCAGCAACATGTCCCTCGTATAGGATGGATCCAGCTAGCTAGCTAGCTATCTAACTATCTATCTGTCTATCTCTCTGTCTATGCATCTATCTATCTGTCTGTCTGTCTATGTGTCTTGTCTGGCTATCTATCTATCTAACATTTCAGAGCCCTTCCTGCTGTGATCTGCACAGGATACTCGGAGTGCATCAGACAAGGCGCTGGATGCAATCGAAGCTGCTGGCACCTCAGGGGTGAGCTCTAGACCGTCCCTTGAGCTAGCCGGCTTACAGCTTCCAATGCATGAAGAAAGCAGTCAATATGTGATTGCATCTAGCAAAACAGTATGCGACATAGTAAATCCGCATATCACGCTGGGTAACCTGGTGTGGATATGCCAGACATGCACAGACACCACATACTTGCATACAAACATACATCATGCATCCATGTTTACTTACTGACAACTGACAACCTCCCCCCTTGTTTGAGGAAAAGAAGAAGCTGAACGCACTTGAGCAGCTGGAAACAGCGCTGCTGTGGAAGGCGCTGCTTTGGCTTCACTCCGCGCAATGCGACACAAACGAGAAAAGCCTTGGCATGTAGGGCTTCGGTTTAGGCTGGAGGGTTTAGGGTTTGGGGTTTAGCGCATTCTAGGGCTCGCAGCGGTCGCAGCTGCAATGCGGGTTGTAGCTGATCCCTAATCTGATACACTGAGTTGGGAGGGGGGCCCACAGAAGCAGGCGGAGGGCAACGACTTCTTCAAGAAGGGCGAACTGTTCAAAGCAGCAGACTGCCAGATTCCCAGTTAACGAGCCCATCCTCGGGTTCATGGTTTGTTTTCGGGTTTTGGGATTTAGCGTCTTTTGGATCCCTGGAAGAATGCTACCTGTTGCGATGTGACCAAGGCTACTACCATGCCATCGTTTTTGCGCGGGCGCGGGGACCGAGATTCAGGGGGTTTGTAATTTCTATTGGTGGACAAGCGTGCGGACAAGCAACTGCCGATCGCTGCGACCGCAGCAAGCACTGGAGTCATTCCTGAAATTGTTCAGCTCGGTAGCCTGGGCATTCAGTAGCATAAAGAGTGTGCAGCATGTAGGTTCATCTCTGAGGCGTGAACTCTGAGCCTCAGACTTGACACTTATGTTTACCCTAGACCTTCCTTGGGGTAAGGATTTGACAAAGAATCCCGACCACTACCCAGAGATCAAGCACACGCGCCGACCTCAGAAAGGCAAGCTCCCATATTCCCTCTGGGGTTCTTCAAGAAGAGTGTTGTGCAGCTGAGGCAAACGAGCCCTTAAACTTGACCAGGAGTTTGATGTTCTCGACGGGGTCCATGGTTCAGGCTTGATTTCGGGTAGCCGCATCCCAAGGAGTCGCCAGATCGGCTTGCTCAGAGCCATGGAAGGGCAAGGCATGTAAAGAGAAAGGAGCTAAGTGCTGATGGGTATGGTGGAACTCGTTGTTGTCAGCGACATACCACCATCGTCCATACTGGCCATACTATAGCCCCCATTCGGGGAGGGTGGCTTGTGCTTTTTGGAGCTTCCGCGCAGCGACTTCCGAGCCAAGGCAGTTCGAGAGAGGCAAGGCTCAGGACGCGCCCCCGTGGCTCGTTGGATGCGTAGGGTTTAGGGAGTCTGGGGAGTTTAGGGTTTAGGGTTTTTTGGAGTTTAAGGAGATTCGAGAGTTTAGGGTTTAGGCTTTCCGGATCATTTATGCTTGTGTACGACCATGATCATAGCCCTGGTCACTGCTGTGTTTCAAGACCCTAAACCCTGAATCCAAACCCTGAGGAAGGGCACGAGACCTCATGCGGAAGTAAGAGGTAGCACAGCAGCACGTAACACCCTAATGCAAATCCCAAGTCCTAACCACCTATTCAGGCCCCGAATCCTAAACAACCAAACCACCGAAAATCCCAAAACACTCAGGCAGAGCAGAACTTTCGAGTTTGGTCTGCAGGAGATGTGCGAATCAGTCTTTACCAACTTGGCGTGCCGACCTCGGCTTCGAATCTCAAGCCATGAGAATCTATCTGGGTGGTTGAGAAAATCAGGGTCCTTTCTTGGGTCTCTAATATAGTACGAGACAATAATTTTGACAACCAGTCATCTGAGTCTGTCTGAGCTTCAAATCGTCCGACGTCACACCATCCTCGGCGTGTCCTTCGCCGGTCACAGGTTCCAGGAATTCGGCGGAGTCCGAAATCGTGCTTCCACCACCTCACACATTTTGGAGTTCGACTCGTGTTCCCTCCGCAGTGCGGTGGGTGATCTGGGGTGCCGATCGTCCTCCCGGCAAAGTGTGTCAATTTCAGACTTCTGGGCTTCTTGGGCATACGAAGCTTGGACAGCTTCCGTAGTCTCCCCATGCCCCAAACTCTAAACGCTTGCAGATCTTCATATCTTCACATCTCAATGCCCGGCAGTTCATCACAGCGACAACAGCATCCGTGAGAATAGAAGACAATCTTGAAGTCTCCCTAAGCCCTTACATGCCGTAAGTGCCCTCTCGTTCAAAGTCGGAGGCTTGTACAGCTAAAGTACGGCAACAGCCTCGACAAGGAAAGCGCGGAACGGCCCAAGGTGGGTTCTTTCCAGACTCTGTACATCTTCGGGTGTATATGCTTGGGCATATAAGGTAAAAGCCAGAAAGTTGGAATATGATTATCCTAACCCTTCTATGGTAAACTATAGGGTATCCTACCATGAAACCATATTCCATGTAGGGTTTGGAGCTTCTGCTGGGGTCTGGGATGCAGAGTGTGGGAGAGTTTTCACTGCGAGCTTCGGAGCGAGCTCTGTCTGTGCTGTTGTGATATGACCGGCATTGCCATGCCTTTTTCCCATTTTGAAAGCTCTTCTGAGAACGGTCCTCATAATGAGATGACAAACATCAAGCACTAGGTTCCGAGAAGCTCTGCATCTCCAAAGCAAGCAGCCAGACTTGAGCACATGCCACTAACCAAGAAGCAAAGCTCAAGTACCCTAAACCCTAAACCCTTAACCCTAAATCCTAAACCCTAAACCCTTAAATCTTAAATCCTAAACCCTAAACCCTTAAATCTTAAACCCTAAACCCTAAAGCTTTCAAAGAGCCCTTTAAAGAAGCCGCAGGTCTTCCGAGAGGGAATCAAATCTGCCTCCGAAGCCTTGAAGATGAACTCCAACAACGCCGGCTTCCTCAGGGCTCTAGGTTTAGGGTTATGGTTTAGGGTTATGGTTTAGGGTTTAGGGTTTGGGGTTTAGGGTTTGGGGTTTAGGGTTTAGGGTTTGGGGGATTTAGGGGTTCAGGTTTGGGGGGGCTTTGAGTTGGGTTTAGAGTTCCGGGGTTTGGGAGTAGAGAGTTTTGGGGGGCTTGCTTCAGTTTCTAGTCAGAGGTTACAGGGTTCAGGCCGCGTTCTTGGGTTCCAGGGTTTTGTTAGGTTTTCAAGTCGTCGGCTCCTGGGGGGGGGTATGGATTATATCGGGGTTTCTACCTGTGCAATTCTGAGGAGTTTCAGGCTCCAGGGACCCTTGGGCAGACCTTTGGGCCTTCGGGCTTTATCATTTTAGGTTGTAGCCTACCCCAAACCCTAAACCCTTAAGCCTTAGGCCAGAGCAGCCTGCCCTAAACCCTAAACCTTTAGTAGCCTACCCTAAATCCTGAACCCTCAGGGTCTTGACCAACCGGTTTCGCTGCTTACAGGCGTCGGGGTTTTAACTTGTGGAGGCCTCCGGTGTCAAGTCAGGGCCCTAAGCCCTAAACTTGATGCTTAAACGCTAAAAACTAAACCCTAGAACCCTGAATCCTACAACGTAAACCTGAATTGAACTCCAAACTCTGACACCCTGCAAGGAACTCAGCCTGTCAGTGCAGGCTAAGTCTGCGCATCACGCCTGTAAAACGGTATATGTGAGGCTTATGATATAGAGCAGCGGGATGATAGCCGGAAAGCAGGCACAAGCACTTACCTTGCAAGCTCTTGCTATTCCTCCTGGCGGTTTTGTTTGCCCTCAAGCTGTAAACGGGTTTATAGTTTCAAAACTGACGCAATAAAAGCCTATAAACGGGTTGCGGGTTTCGAACCCTAAACCCTATACAAGCTAAGACCTTAAACCCTAAACCCTAAGCCTTAAACCCAAACCCTTTGAGCTCTTCACCCTAGACCGTAAACCCTACTTGGAGGATCATGGGACTTACTAAGTAGGGTTATAAGTACTTTAATGGGGGTTACAAGTAATTAGAACTGTAGTTACCTGGCTTATAACCCCACTTACTAAGTCCCATGATCCTTCAAGTAGACCCTAAACCCTAAACCCCTATAGTACCCCTATAGATTCCCTTAAAGGGACCCCAATTACTAGGCCCGAAAAGCTAAAACAACGCAGCTTCCCAACTCCCAGGCAAAGGCGCTCTTCCGCCGGGCAGCCATCAATGCTGTGCTGGCCAAGGACGCCGCGAACTCTGAGGCTGGGGAGTAGGGTTTTTAGGGTTTTTAGGGTTTAGGGTTTTTAGGGTTTTTAGGGTTTTGAGGGTTTTGGCTTTAGGGTTTTGAGGGTTTAGGGTTTAGGGTTCAGGGCGAGATCAGGGATACTCTAGAAAGGAATGCTGCCAGCCGTTGATTGAACAGTTTCATACCCTGAGCCAGCAACCTCAAGGCCTGAACCTGAAGCTCAAGGCATCCAGTAGCCTAAACCCTAAACCCCTAAACACCCTAAACCCATGCCTTCGAATCCGGGAGTCCAGCGCAAAACTCCAGAGCCTGAACCCCTGTCCGAAGCTTCGAAATCCCGAAAGCCAGCCGGACGTGGCTTTCAGGAGGGTGGGATTCTAGGAAGGTCTTTTTTTATTGCGACAGGATCAACCGGATCCCTGAAGTGTTGTCACCCCAGGCAAAATTCCCAGCCCTCATGGTTGAAGCTTTATCTTTCATCATTTCCAGATCAAAGGCGGCATAAGGCTACTCCCGTACCCCCCACGAAGACGCTCGCAGTCTTCGGGCGTAAGCTCAGAGCCTCTGGTAGCCACGATGGATTTCACGCGATGTTCCTTCAACCATAAACCCTGAGCCAGGCCCTAATCCCTAACCGTTAAGAGCGACCGAAGGCGCAGGCGCTCTGCGCCGAGAGCAAGGCGGACCTCATGAAGGTTATCGAGGCAACCAGTGTGTGTTTACGGCTGTCTTGTCGTGGTGATGCAAGAAGGAAGAACTCTGGGACTCTAGAGTGTTCTAGAAGTGGGCTTTCGCTTTTGGTAAACAGAGTGGTGGCAGAAGAAAGTAGAAACATGCTGAGACTCAGGAAAATGTCAAAGAAACGTGGATTCGAAAGCGAGTTATCCTCGGATCTTGGTTGTGGTAATAGTTAATCATAATATCCACTTGCCCCGATTATGCTCACCTGCAGTCTTAGTAAAACATATACCCCAAACCCATATTCCAATTATTCCTCCCGACTGCTCATACCAGCGGTAGCTTGGGTCTTGAGAGGAATTGAAGCTTTTGGGACGGACACCTTTGAAAAAGCCTTCTGATTCGCGAAATGTTCTCAGAAGGAGGAGGACACCTGAAGGGAGCAGGATGCGGAACACAAACCCGCGTCAGATTGAAGGAAGCGCTATACTTTGTCATATTTGGGTACAATCCTTACGGGTACTTAGAGCCCAGCGAGGAATATACATCCACACCACGAACTAGTCTTGTTTGCTTGAGGGAGTTGAAGCAGCCACATGCAGAAGTAGGAGTTTGGAGATTGTTGGCTTTTCAGGGTCTAAGTGGGTCAAAGCAGGCAGGAGCCTTGACACAGGAGCCTACGTACTTACTGTAGCTCATTTGTGATGCATTGCAGTAACGGAGCGGACTCATTGCATCTTGCCCCCTCGCTAAACTAAGCCTGCCCCGAAAGACCTGGAGCCACCTCATTTTCGGCTGTTCTTGGCCTCTTTCTTGCTAGTGCTCCTGAAACTGTTTCATTGTTTGTGTCCTGAACATGGCTGTATTAGTGATGCCTTCCGTCATTGTCGCTGCTGATTGGGTTGCGGCTGGAAGTGCAAAACTATTTCTTTGGCATAGCGAGGCTTCGCTTCGCTCGCAGAAGGCAACAACCCGAAAGTCCAAATCCCATTTCTGGAACTTTCCGTTGGGGGGTACACCGAACACCCAGACCCCACACACTTGACCCCTAGAAACGCCGAACAACCGAAACCCAAACCCCAGACCCTGAACACTTGGCCCTGTCTTCCTAAACCCTGAACCCGTAGCGCTAAAACCCTATAAACCCTAAACCCCTAAGCCCTAAACCCCTAAGCCCCTAAACCCCTGAACCCTCAAGCCTCTAAACCCCTTAAACCCTTAAACCCCTAAACCCCCAAGCCCCTAGACCCCTGAGCCCCTAAACCCCTAAACCCTTAAAACCCCCAAGCCCCTACACCCCTGACCCCCAAAACCCCCAAGCCCCTAAACCCCTAAAACCCTAAACCCCTAAACCCCCAAGCCCCTAGACCCCTGAGCCCCTAAACTTCCCAAGCCCCCAAGCCCCTAAACCCCTAAACCCCTCCTAAACCCCTAAACCCCTAAACCCCCAAACCCCTAAACCCCTAAACCCCCAAGCCCCTAGACCCCTGAGCCCCTAAACTTCCCAAGCCCCTAAGCCCCTAAACCCCTAAACCCCTAAACCCCCAAGCCCCTAGACCCAAGCCCCTAAACCCCTAAACCCCTAAACCCCTAAACCCCTAAACCCCTAGACCCCTGAGCCCCTAAACCCCTAAGCCCCTAAACCCCCAACTTTGAGCCCCTAAGCCCCTAAGCCCCTAAACCCCTAAACCCCTAAACCCCTAAACCCCTAAACCCCTAAACCCCTAAACCCCTAAACCCCTAAACCCCTAAACCCCTAAACCCCCAAGCCCCTGGACCCCTGAGCCCCTAAACCCCTGAGCCCCTAAACCCTGAACCCGAAAAGCCTAAGCCCTGAGCATGCAGCCCTGGGCCTCTGCAAGGCCGACCCTCAGAATAAAGAGGCGCGAGCGGAGCTGAAAGCCGTCCAGGCCATGGCTGTGAGGATGTACCTTCAATGGGGAGTTTCCGAAAATTAGGGGTACCTTATTTTGGGATCCCAATAATAATGATCCTACCATTTAGGGTACTATATTACGAAACTTGGGACTTTCCGAAACTAGGGGACCCTAATCTAGTACCCTAAATAGTAGGATTCTTACTCTAAGGACCCCCAAACAAGATACCCTCAATTTTCGGAAACTCCCATATACCTTCAATGAACTCGATCCATACGGTTGATGATATAAATCCTGCATGACCTTAAGGACCCTAAACTATGGGAATTATGGTATACTCCTTATTATGGGTAATGCAGGATCTATACCATCAACAGTAGTATGTGTTGAAGTATATTCCGACATCGAGGTGTGTGGGAGTCTCCTGGTGCGTCCTCGGTCCAAGGAAGACGCGGGTTATGTAGGGGCCTGAATCATGTCGTAATTTAGCGCTACTTCAAATCCAGTTACCTACAGAATCGCGACAACAAATACACAGACTCTCTCTGTGCCGGCTTCCTTGCATCGTTCGTCAAAAGGAATCCTCGAGCTCAGGTTTAGCGGCGTGGGCTCGCGGTTTGGGGTCGGTGATCAGAATAGGGTTTTGGGGTTGTGTTTCGTAAAAGCCTAACAGGGACTACAAGGGAATACCGTCTCTGGCTTTAGGTTGTAGCCTCGGGCCTAGCTAACTTAGGGGACTTCTCTTG
Source organism: Symbiodinium sp. CCMP2592 (assembly GCA_905221615.1). Classification (NCBI taxonomy): domain Eukaryota; class Dinophyceae; order Suessiales; family Symbiodiniaceae; genus Symbiodinium; species Symbiodinium sp. CCMP2592. Next base: position 420,159 of record CAJNDT010001224.1, on the reverse strand, counting down.
CAAGTAGGCCGAGGCAAAGAAGGTTTTGGGGTTAAGGGTTCAGGATTTAGGTTTTAGGATTTGGGGTTTGGGGTTTTGGATTCAGGGTTTAGGATTTTGGACTTAGGCTTTAGGATTTGGGGTTCAGGGGAGAGGCACACGGCCACGGTAAAGTGAGGCACTGGGGCAAGGCTTGCGGAGGTCGCACTCACGAGCGGCTTCCCCATCTTTGCCTCCCATAATGAGTGCCACCGCAACATCTGACTTCCCAAAGCCTCCCGCAGTAGTCCGCGAACGAGAACGTAGCGATAGCACGTGCTTGTACCATTCAAGACAGCTGGTCACAACATCGTAGTATAACCTTGAAAGTCGCGAATCCTACTCGCATCATGTCCATTTCTCGCATCCTCGCGGTCGTGGTGGCAGCAGCAGTAGTAGTAGCAGGAGGAGGAGGCCCCGAAGGCGGAGCATCTCATGTTGCGCTTTTTTATGCGTCGGACACTACCATTGCTCAGGAAATTGCACAGCATGGCACTCCCTCCACGAACCCGAGACCTCAGCTCACACCCAAAACCGCAACTCCACCCGTGGAAGTTGATGAGATAACCTTATGGGGGTTTCCGAAAGTTAGGGGCACCTTATTTTGGGGTCCTTCAAACCAGGATCCTACTATTTAGGGTACTAAATTAGGGTCCCAGAATTTTGGAAACTCCCCTATGACCAGGAGCATCTGAAGCAGTTGAGGAGGGAAGAGCGGGAAGGCTGCCGGGTCTCGAGTTTTGCGTCATCCTGGGTTGCGGTTTATGGTTTATGGGTTGGAGAAGTGTCATTGGTTCTGTTTTGAGAGGATATTGGGGGATGATGGGAATGACAGTTTTGAAGCAGGACGTTCCCATTTCCTGGTACAGAAGTGGATGGGTTGCTTGTCTGGGCGTTTTTTTACGTTATTTTCCCGATATGTCGGAAGTCGCGAGCACCTCAGCAATCAGAGTTTCCTTATCGCTACCGGCTTCGGAGGGGTTTCCGGGAGTGAGAAACAACGAGACATGTTGGGCCAGTCGAATCAAGCCTGCAACAGTCTCAACTGTCGAGCTTCAGGGCAACAGTCTCTGTCTTTCTTTGGAGTTATGATTTGCTCGTTTTCAGCTGAGAAGGCAGCCTGGGATTTTCGTGGCGATCGCGAGGGCGAGGATTCGGCTGATGATGTGTCGCCGGTGATGATGATGCGGGTGCTTTTGCTGGTGCTGGTGATTGTGCCGGTGCTGGTGGTGGCACCTGAAGTGTCGATGTCCCCGCAATCGGGAGGCTACTGAGTATACCGCAGATGAGAAGCCTCCCGCCAAGCCTTAATCCTAAACCCAAGCTTCAAGCCACCCTCGACCGCACTGCGCGCACCAGATGAGAAGAAAGAGTTCTCCTTTGCTTCCACCCTCTCCGGCCTCGGCTTCAAGGAGATTGGATCTAGATGGCTAGTGGGGTTTAGGATTCAGGGTTTAAGGGTTCCAGATGTAGGTTGAGTAGGGTTTTGTGGTTCGGGGTTTGGGGTTAAGATTGAATCTTAAAATCTATCCCATAAGGGGCTTGCGGTGTTTTTACTCAAAGTTGTACGGCTGTTCATGCTTCTTTTGACTGGAGATCGATCAGCCTAGCTAACGGGAGCTCGTAGCCGCTGCTTCTTTCGGAATTCTTTGCCGTTACTGCTGGTCCTCTCTCTCGTGGTAAGCTGCAGTACCCAGAATCCCTGGCTGCAGCCCTGAATCTCCATGGCACGGGTTCCTGCAACCCGAAAGCCCCGAAAAGCCAGCGAAGAGCGAACCGAAACCAGGAGAAGGATTTGCTGGGAGATGGATCCGTCCGGAAGCAGCAGGTCTCTGCGGGGGATGGTGGCAAGTGGCTGAACGAGGCGGCACGTTTCAGAACTCGCGCAGGGACCTGGGAATGGGTGGTTCGAGTTGTGCGGCGGTGGATCTGTAAACTTAGGGATCGCAATTGTTTTGTTGTCTTGTCTCAGACTGTGCGGTTAAGGCAGGTCTTCAGGGTATCAGGTTTTGACATGAGAAAAACCTCAGAAACCCACATGAGGGCTCTGAAACCCCGAGCTGTGGTTTTGGTTACTTTGGTTTACGGGTAGACGCAGCTTGAGGACTGCAACGAGCCTCCGACAAGAAATCCAATGCTCTGACCTGAAGCACTAAGCAACTTAAGCCCCTTGGCCTCTGAAGCCCAGTCCCAAACTGCCCATATCCCGGATGCAAGGGATTTTCTTGTTTGTAGGTACTTGCGAGTAAGGTTTTGAGTACGTCTGAGTAGTCGTCACACCGATGAATGCCAATCAATGCAACGGGGTCACGTATGGCCACTCATCAACCGTGGAACCTGTAAATAAAGAGATACTCACACATGTTGTTATGTACATGCTTGTAAGCTTGTATGCATATGTACACGAACAAGTATCTATGTGTGTGTATGAATGTACGTATGTATGTCTGTATGTACGTATGTATGTACATACGTACACACATACGTACATACATACATAAGTAGATACATACATCATACATACATACATACATACACACACACACACACACATAGGTAGATTGACAAATCGATAGATACATAGATAGAGCACGGCTAGAACCAAAGTCGAGCATCTGTACCAGCCAGAAGCCTCCAAGCAGGACTGGCTGAATTGGAAAGCAGGCACGAAGTGCTCCGGGCTTATCTGTGGACTGAGATTGCATTGTCGGCTTGCATACGAGCAAGCAGGAGTAGCAGTTGTCGTCGTAGTAACAGTAGCAAAGTAGTTGTCGTCGTAGTCTTAGTCGTTGCCGTAGTCGTAGTCGTCGTCGCAGTAGTAGTAGTAGTAGTAGTAGTAGTAGTAGTAGTAGTAGTAGTAGTAGTAGTAGTAGTAGTAGTAGTAGTAGTAGTACTAGTAGTAGTAGTAGTAGTACACTGAGAACGGGTGTCCCGCCCAAACCTTCCCCAACGAGGACCCTGCAGACAACAAGCAAGCACCTGACAAAATCCTGCCAAACTCCAGAGCAGGCAAGCATTCCCCGAGCTTCCACCAAAATCACGATTGCTGCCACCATCGTATATTTTTGACCTGCATACATGGCTTGCTCCGCCTTGAGCGATCTTGAGCGCACTTGTATGTGCTGCAACGAGACAGCTCCTGCGCAGACCTAATGTAGTATAGTATTAGTAGCGTAAATACTTACAAGTAACGCTTCTTTTGGGGGCCTTATTTTAAATTTCGTATAATGGGCCCCAAAACCCTATTCTAATTTTTAAGACCCCTACAGCACTCGTGCTTCTTCGACGACGGCCGGACTGAGGTGTGGTACACTTGGCCGTGCACATCGCAGGTGTGGGGCCTCGGATGCTTTTAAACAGATACAAATATAAGCAACAAATAGTTGTTTTTCTAAATCCGACAGTGGGCTTTTGCATCTCATATTTTGTTACATTACGGCCCATCATGGAGAGCTTGCGTTCCTTTACTTGGTCGTCTGTTGTGCTTGTGTCCCCTGGAGCACCCTATTACAGTAGTCCTCAACGGCTTCAATCGTCCACTTCAGCACAAACTTTTTTGCTGGACCCGCGCAAAACGCGCAAAGACTGCGCTATGCGTCTACCTTATGATATACTGTAGCACAATACCCTATGATATCGTATCACAATGTAAAACTTAGTACATTTTGGTTACTGTGCATAATGTATTATGATCTCTCTACATATATAGATATTACAGACTATAGCATGGGGTACTGCATTATAGCACCATGAAAAGTCCACGATATAAGATACTAAAACATGCGATGATGTGGTAGTGCCACGGTCCGAACATCATGCTCCAACCCCGGCAGCACAAGCCAACATAAACACAACCGACACGGACCAAGAGTCTTAGGGCCAACTTTCTCACCAATGGCGACCCGAAACAAGCGGACCGCTTGCATGTCTTCGTCTTTCCTCGATAAATTTTACCAAGTCGGCGGGTTTCAGCCTGCGAGACCGTCGGAGCGCTACCTGCCCTACAGACTATGGAGCCTGCACCCCGACAATCTTCGCACCCTGCGTGCGCCCGTGACCTTTTATCCTGAGTCCGAGCCTCCCGCAAAACAATGGACCCGCAGTACCTAGAATAGAGTCTTAGGGTACATCATCCTATACCGTATATTTATGCTAAGCTACTAAGGCTTCCTATAAGGAGTCGTAAGGAATTTACATAGCTAGTTGTTTAGGCATCTATAGCGAGTGCACGGAGTAAGAGGCCAAACCAGACCTACGGCATCTGCCATACAAATAATACCCGAAAAGCTTCCTTTTATGCACTGTGTACTACTTGTTAATCATCCGAATAGTCCTTCTACAGTTTCCAACCTTTTGGGGCTCCCAAATTCATGATACAGGGTTGCGGGTGTAAGTTTAAGGTTTAAACGTTTACGGTACAAGCCCCAGACCCCAAATGCTAAATTGGTCCCCAACCCTAAGCAGCTAATCACCGCCAAGGCAGCTTCATCAAAGGCCAAGCCGCATTTTACAGGGTGGTGAAGTAAGCTAATGACGGCTGATATGTTTCGGGATTCGGGGCTTGTTTGGATTTGTTAGGTTTACGGCTTAAGTTCTGAAGCCATTGAGGTTGGGGCATAAACGAGTCTTAGGCAGTCTCGGCGAGTCTGGAACCCTGCATGTATCGCTGTAGGGCTCGGGGTTTCGGCGCCCTCCTGAATCAGCGTCCATTGTGGTCTTGGCACGGGGTCGAACCGCCTTCGTTATGATTCGGGCAAGTCACGCGACCTCCGCATGTCATCACCGGGTTGTCTTCCTGCCTTCATGCCACCGGGCCATCTCGGGGTGTTTGCCTAAAGCCTTCATGCGTCCTGGCTGGTGCTAATAGGAGGGGTGTAGGGCAACATGGACCAGATCCCTACGAATTGTGTGAGAGAGGCACATGCATAGCCCGATCACTTTCTGTTGCTCTACACTACACGGTTACATGATGATGAAGATGATGACGACCACGGTGATGGACACAATGATGGGCATCATCGTCGCCACGATGAAGATGAAGAAGATGATGACGGTGCTGGTGATGCTGCTGCTGATGATGACGGGTATGGTGGTGCGCTTGAATATGAGGATGGTGTCGACGACAGCGAAGATGAGTTTGAGGACGGAAGGAGATGTTGTGGTGGTGGTTGCTGTTGCTGAACGATGTGACGAATCAGCAGCAGGAGGATGGCTGGAAGTGGTTTCACAAAGCCATGATCCCTTCATTCCCGTGCAAGCCATCCGCGAGGTCGGTCCGAGCCGACTCCAGCGACTTGGGTCCGTTTCAGGGTCTTTAGAACCAGGGTCCTACTATGCAGGGGCTTTCGAAGAGTGTCTCATTTTCTGAAGCGTCCAGCGAGTTGCGTGAAGACATGTGTGTCCAAAGTGTCGAAGCCCAACTCCGCGGCAGTGGCCATGCAGATGCCAGTAGCATTTGTTGTTGGCGTAGAACCATCATGTTCTTCAAAGCCAATGCATTCCCAGTGAGCCACTCCTCAAGCTATCCCCGAATTCCGAGCCCGACGACCCACATTCAAGCCCCTAAGCCGACATGCTAAATGTCGTTCCCGAAGCCCTGTTGTGCCCATACGAAGACGAGGCTTACGTTTCCTTCATCCTGGGAGATCCCGACATGCATGAGGGTCCCGGGCTCGGAAGGGCTCTTCTGCAAAGAGGACGTCTCCGACACAGACGACAGCGACACTTGACACTAGCATTTCTTCCTCGCCCCACAGTCCTTTCGGAAGAGCGTGTCGTCAACTGCAGACCTTGTCAATTGCCGTGCAGGCGAAACTTCTTCGTTTGAGCAGGGTTGGAAAAAGATTTGGCTCTTTACAGCTGGCAGCCAACCTCTGCGCTGCAAAGCTCCGACCCTGAACCCTGACCTCGTAGGTGAAAGCGAAGGGCCCTTACCACAGCAACCAAACGTAAGGAAAACGGAAGGCCCTGCCCCAAATGCTTCCACTTTCGGGCTCGCCAAGTTTCAACAAGTTTATCGGACGGTTCATCGACACCCGGGCTTTAGACGCCATGCACGAAGAGTGCCTGAATCGCTCTGAGCGGTCTCGCACTTCCATGTTGCATACAGACCCACATCAAGACGAGTTGCACAGTCGTCCCTGTTGCGAAGTAGGGTCGACGGTTCAGGGTATTTTGCACCCCAAGCCCCTTGTTCTGATTGTTCGGAGCCATGCATCTCTCAGCTTGCTGAAGGTGTGAATGTCGCGGTGAAATCCATGACGAAGGGGGAGGCCCTAGGGTTTGGGGCATACGAGACCCGAAAGCTTCCCAACAAGTTCTCCTATGCCTGGTATGATGCAAGAGGTAACTCGTGCGAAGCACCGAACCTGAACCTGAGCTCCCCGGCTTTTGACTCGCAAGACTCCTGATCCTGCCAGGCTGGCGGTGGTAGGTTCGAAACCTGATTAAGAAACCCTGGGGTTAAACCCCAAACTAGTAGGATTCATATAAGGAACCCTAACAATAAAGGCCCAAGGTTACAGGTTACTACATTACTGTCCTCGTTTCTCCGAATCCTCTGCCTGCTATACACATGGACTCGTGCTGGCAAACGCCCGACGCCCAGCTCCTTCAGCCCAAGGCCCTGAAGCCAAGAGTTTTTGGAGCTCCTGACACTCCCCAAAACCCACCGAAAATTCTGGAATCCTACACGCGCCAAAGGCCCCAACAGAGCCCCTGAAGCCCTACTTACACCCCGAAGATGAAGACCCTAAAATGCCCTGAGCCGCTGTGTAGGCAGCTGACTTATGAACATCTCTTTGTCAAGGGCTCTAATACTCTATAGGGTTTAGGGTTTAAGCCTTAGGGGAGATATTTCCGTATTCAGGGGGAGAAGTTTGTTGATCAGGGATCTGCATAAAAGCTTTCGAAGTCTGGAAGGTTGCCAACTTCACCTTTACCAGCCAGCGGCTTTCTGCCAGCAGCAGCCTCACGAAGCTTTTGCCCAAGGTTCAGGCCGGCTGCTTTGCGGGGATTGTGGTTTAGGGTTTGGGGTTTAGGCTCCCTATATGGAGGGTTTCAAATTTTCGAATTTGGGTTTTGACGGTCTGGGCTTCAGCTTTTGTGGGTTGAGGTTGCAGAGGTTTGTTGTTTGGAGTTTCCGAAACTGAACTACGACAATTGTCTGGATGCGCCATTTTGACTGATCTGGCCTCTGTTGCCGTTGGTATTTGCCCGCAAATCCCCGGATGTGCAGCTTGGACAGCCACGAATTCCAAAGCAATCCGAGCCTGTCTCGTAGATGTGTCTCTGGACTCTGCGCAACAGCTTGTCGCAGAAAAAGCAGGGCCCGCTAGCAGGATCTTTTTCAGAGGCTTTGGGATTCCGAGCCCTGAAACTCTGCAAAAACCCTAGACCCTAAAGCCTGAACCCTAAACCCTGAACCCTAAACCCTAAACCCTGAAGACGCCAGGGGGATTCTTGCAGCTGGCGGATCGAGTTTCAGAAGTTTGTAACCTGGGAAGATCTCGATCGAAATGGAGAGAGGCAGGGCTGGGTTGAAGTCCGCTTGGCCATTTTGGGGTTGGGTCTGGTGACATTTGGGCAAGAAAGAAAAGCGAGCAACTACTACCGCAACCTACAAGCAGTTCCTCTGCCGAAGTCTACTTTAAAATGCTCCAAACTCCATTCGTACTGTCAGGGCCGTCAAGACCCCCCAAAGTATGAAGCTGCTTGGTTAGGTCTTTGGGGTCTGGTTTGTCCTCTGGGTTGGTGCGGGCTTTCGGGGTCCTGAATAATTGGAATTGGGTTTGGGGGTATGCAATATTATTGCTGTAGTTACATTGTGGACTATACGGCATTCTTGTTGCTAACTCAGCATTGCCGACCACTCTATCAGGGAAGGCTCATTTCTTGTTCAGTTTAGTCGCCTTCTTGCTGTCCGTCTAGGAGGGCCAACTGCTAGCAGCAGTTATTCCATTGGGTGCCCCTGCGCTGTGCTTTCACTGGGAAGGAGCAAAACTAGACGCGACAATCAGTGGATAGGTCGGTGCCAAGTCTGAACCCTGTTCGCTGAAGCATAAATTTTAAATCCTAACCCCTAGGAGCTAAACTCGGAACCCTAATCTAAACCCAAGCCCAACATTATAAACCCTAAGCCCTAAATCATAAACCCTAATCTTGGCGTATTTCTGGTTGGCTCTTTAAACTTTAACTTTTTGGGTTTCTATATGAACTATAATAAGGAGTCGAAAAGTTTAACTTTTAGGAGGGGTTCCGAAGTCAGCCAAGTAATCCGAGAGGTTGCAGAAGATCCAGGAAGAAGGGTACGGGGCCGATGTCGCCGAAGACCTGTCAGAGGCGACGGATTCTGCTTGCGAGCATTGGGGCCTTACTCAAATTCTGGGTTCCTTTAAAGGGATCTATAAGGGTACTCTTCAAGGGCTTCCTTAAGGGTTCTAGAGGGTTTTAGGGTTTAGGGTTTAGGTTGATGAAGCGAATAGCTGTTCCGTCGTCAATGCCTCTGAGACCGAACAGCGGCCTTCGGAATAAGGATTGTCCGCTTGATGTGTGTGTATGTATGTATGTATATATATATATATATACACATGTGTATATATATATATATATATATATTTATTTATATATATACACACATATTCACATGTATATCCTATGTGCACATGTTCTCTCGCTGTTGATAGATGGCGGCTTTAATGCTCTCAGCTGCACTTCTTGCGATGGGAGCTATCCCGCAGGTTTTCGTGCACTGGAGGGTCCTGGGCCCCGACAACCAGCTCATCCATTCCTCGAGGCACCAGGGAACTCCTGGGTTTAGGGTTTAGGGTTTAGGGTTTAGGGGTTTAGGGTTTAGGGGTTTAGGGTTTAGGGTTTTTGAAACAGCGCTCGCCATGCAGAGGTCGAGGATGAGGTCGGAGGCTACAGCTTCTCTGGGCTTTGGAGTACCACACTTGAATACTTTTTTCTTAAAGGAACCGTTCTGAAATAAAAGTGTAGACTTTTTCCTCCCGGCTCTTTGAAGCTCAAAGTCTAGAATGCCGGGCTCGGGTGTTGGAGATACCTCCTGCTGTGCAGGTACTTAAAAGGGAAGCCTATTGCTATAAGAGACTTATAGTACCCTGAAAAGGATGGGACCGGCAGGTACACCGTGAAGATGGCAGGTGGGCAGGACATGAAGCAAGTCGAGGACGAGGCCGAGCCGGATTCGCGAGTTTCCCTTAAGCAGCAGTTTGAAACATAGGGGCCTTAATAATTACCTATACTACTCTGGGGGCTCCTTATTGTAATTATAGCATAACAGGCCCCACGACCCTGTTCTAATCGTATTGCAGTGCCGGCCTGGCTTCACCTCCAAGGTAGATACTAGAAAGAATAGATTTGGGAGGACAAAGTGGCCCCCTCCTACATCATGGGCGAGACAGCGCGGGCGCTTAATGTGTGTCTGGCACGAAGTCTAGGCAACGGATCTTTGAGGCGTGAGCCTTGATCAAGCCTAGAGGGAGGGATGCGGAAATGGAGAGCTCGGATAGTGCCATTGAAGCAGGCGTAGCAGCAGCCGTATCAGTAACTGTAGCAGTCGCAGCCGGAGTCGTAGTCGCATTCGCAGTGGCACCGGCAGTTGCAGAAGCACTAGCAGCAACGGTAGTGGTAATGACGTAGTGGTAGCACTGGCAGTAGTAGCAGGAGTAGCAGCAGTAGCAATAGTAGCAGCAGGTGCAGGTGCAGGAGTAGTAGTAGTAATAATAATAGTAGTAGTAGTGGTAGTAGTAGCAGTAGCGGGAGTAGTCGTAGTAGTAGTAGTAGCAGCAGTAGTAGTAGTAGTAGTAGTCGCCGTCGTCGTCGTAGTTGTAGTAGACGACTGGTACTGGCACTGGCATTGGCACTTGTGCTTGTGCCCTGAGCCCTCTGCCTCAACAGCTAAGCTCTTGACCCCTAAACTCTAAAGTCCAAAAACTACGGCTCAAGCATCTCGGCTGACAGGTGAGGGTCTTTCTTTGCCCTTGGGACTTTCCTTTGCGCCTATTCGGGGCCAGTTCTCTGCCCTCTTCTACCTGATTCTGCGAATCTTGCACGTGACGGGGCGGCCAGTTGCTTCTTCGCCCTTCTTGTGATCCTGGAGTACATCATCAATAAGTGGCGGCCAGTTGCTCTTGCTCTTCTGGGTGATTCTGTGGGGTGACTACGGCAAGTGGCGGCCAGTCGCTCTTCACCTACTAAACGATCCTACGGGGAGACTTCGAGCGAGAGTTGGGCAAGGGTTGACGCTTCTCAGGGGAGGGGGTGATCTTACCTCTGGGTGAGTTCAATGACTTCTCATGGCGGAATGGAGGAGGAGATGCAGGTGGACCCACATTCGCCGACTGAGCTTGCTGAAGGTCCCGACGTCTCCGACGTTGAGTTTGTTGGTGATGCCAAGCGGAAACGCGATCCCGCTGCCAGCCCCTCTGCCAGCCTTCGCGCCGCTGCTGCTCGTGCGGCTCTTCGTAATCTTCCTGGGGACGGTGACACGGACGATGACGAGAGTGACAGTCAAGAGAGTCCGACAAAGCGGCCCCATGCAGCTAGTTCGTCCACTGATGCACCTGTCTCTGGTCGTGAGCTTCGCAGTCTCCTCAAGGGCCATGTCAGGAGCATGAAAGAGGCTTGGTCTGAGTTTGAAGGGCGACTTTCCAAGGTTGAGTCACAGCAGAGACGTCACAAGGGTGATGTTGAGTCGCTGAAGGGACGCACGAAGGTTGTTGAACGGGACCTTGTCACCAATAAGAAGGACCAAGAGTTGTGCAACCGGAAGGTGGGTGAACTTGCTGAGGAAGTGAAAAATCTCAAGGTACAATGGGAGGACTTGAAGATGAAAGGCCCTTTCCTCCCGGACCCTGATCCACAAGCGCCTTTGCATCCACCCGTGCCGTTTGACCCCTGGGGTGACTATATCCGCAAGCAACAAGACTGGCCTGCCCCCTTTGGACCTCCACAACGATCTAAGCCGTCTGGTGCAAAGGGTGAAGCTGCTCGTCCTGGCAACCCTCGTGATCCTCGTCCCCTTCCTGCAGAGTCACTTTCTGAGGATGAAAAACGTACACTCGTTATTGGAGGGTGGCTTGCCGACACCAGAAGAGCACTGATCGAAGAAGAAAGTGACGCTCTCCTTCAGCATCCCACGATTCGCCCCCTTTTGGACAATGCAAAGCTGTCGGTATTTGGGCCCCGCAGAAGCGTAGGCATGCTCCGTTTTGCCCAACGTGAGGATGAACCACATTTTGAGGCGGTGAAGGAGAGGATGTGGAAGGTCATCAAGGCAGTGTCGGAACTCAAGCACCAGCTGGACAGCACGAGATCTGGGGGCGACGTTAAAATTGCTTGGGCAGGCTTTGTCAAGACTCGCGCGGCTCGCCAGCGCACGTCGCACATCAGCATGGTTCGACGAGTCACCATCATGCTAGTCGAGGACACTAAGGATGAGGCGGGTGGCATCAAGAACATCATGAATCAGCTGACCACGGCCTACGACATGGACTGGGCGGCGGGCACCATTTGGTGTGGGGCATATAAGCTCGCTTCGTCCACTCACCGGGCTCCACGGACATCAGAGACCGTGCTTATGACGGGAGGCTGGGTTGATCTTGACGGGGTTGCAGCCACTGCAGGATGTACGGTTGACGCTGCCAAGGCAGCTTTCGAACGTGAGCTTTGAAGCAAGAGGTGCAGTTTCACTCCTTCGACCGATGGGGATGAACTTCCTAAGGAATGTCCACTCTCGTTGGTCGCTGATGAGCCCTGCCTGAATGAAAGTCACAGATGGGGGAAGTTTGCATGCTGGAATTTAGGAGGTCAAGCCCTTGACACCCTTGACCTTGCTCTTCGTGATGCTGAGATTGCTGCTGTACAAGAAGTTTCGCGTGAAAGCTTTGCTGATGGATGGGATACCTATGACACGGACCTCTTCCACTGGGTCACACATCGTCATGAAGGCCAATGGCGTGGGACAGCAATTGGGATAGCCCAAGATAGACTTGATGCAGTGATTGACAGACGTGCATCCTCGCGTGGCCTGTGGGTACTGGCACGGATACGTGGTCTTGGACGAGTTGTCATTGGTTCCTTGCATTGTCACACTGGGGTGACTTCTAAGACCTACGCTTCCTCCGTGTGCTCCTTCCTCGCTGCACTACCTGGCAAGTGGCGACAATATCCTGCTCTTCTAGGTTCAGACGCGAATGAGTGCCCACCGTGGATGCATACAGAGGGCGAAGTTCACATTGCGATGTCTGGTACCAACCTCAACAACTTGGTTGACGCTGTGACGAAGCCTGGATTTCGAGCCTGTGCGCCTCACGAGAACCAATGGCACACTCCCACTCATTATCCTCGTGACACCGAACGACAAGGGAGACAGATTGACATTGTCTGGAGCCGCCAACTTGCTACGTCGAATGTTCTCATCGAGCCAGATCGCCGACACACCATTGGATCTGATCATGCGCCTCTCACCATTGAAATCTTCACTCGTCAGAAACTTGCGCCTGCCCGGTGGAACAACGACTCTCGAGCTCGATGGGTTGTTCAGTCTCTGCCGAAATGCGACTTGGTTGATGCTGATGATGTGGAGGCGCTGGCCCGACAATATAGTCGACCACGGAAAAGTCTTGCATATCATGATCCTGATGAAGTACAGAACCTTGTTCGTGAAGCCAAGAGCGATGGCAGTTCGCGAGCGTGGAAAAAAGTACATCGGGCACGTCGTGCAGCACGTCGACAATGGCAGCAAGAACGGCTTGAACGAGTTGTCAGGGGCGACTGGGATGCTTATCGATGTCTACAAAATGAGAAGAAGCGTGCTAAAGGATGGTGGGGGAGAATGCTTGATGATCGCAGCTCGTTGCAATTGACTAAGGAGGTCACTGAACACTTCGTCTCGAAAATGGGAGGTGATGACCAACAAGAATGGTCTACGCGCCTTGAGACCCTCTTATCCTCCTTGTCCGTTACCACTGACTTCGTGCCCTTCACACAGTTGGATGTTCGTGAGCAACTTGTTGGGATGAAGGCTAAGAGTGCTGTTGGTCCTGATGCCATTGGGGTGAGCCTCTTAAGGGAGATCATGAATCATGATGACCTTGCTCCGCAACTTGTCGACATTATCAATCAGATTGTTTCGGAACTACAGCCCCCGGAGAAATGGTCGGTCAGCTACCTGGCTCTCTTGGCCAAGTGCCACACGCCATTGCAACCGGGTGACTTGCGCCCGATTTGTGTCAGTAGTGCATTTAACAAGCTCGTCAATCGACTTGTGTGTCACCGTGCTCTTCCCCTTATGAGACGTGGCTCCCGTATCTCCTCGTGTGGGAAAGGGCGGCAATGTGCAGACCTCATCGGTGCAGCAGGGAGAGTTCGGGATGTAGTTCGGGAATGGCGAGTACCTGCCCTTCTGTGCAAGCTTGATGTGGCAGGCGCATTTGACAGGATCAATCGCAGCAAAGTTGCAGATGTCTTACTTCAACGACTTCAGAATCAATCGTGTGATCATGAACTCAAATATCTTCTTGCTCAACTTCGACCGCACCATCTCGTTGGTGATGTTCCGGGAGGAGGAAGGGTTGAGTTTGATACCTTTGTCGGGATTAAACAGGGGGCACCTGAAAGCGCGGAAGTTTTTGGACTTGTGATGGATGATGTGTTGAGCCGGCTCACCTTGGATCCGCGATGGCGGAGGTATGGGGAGGCACTCCCCGGGTTGGATTTGGACTTGATGTTCTACCAGGATGACGTGTTCATCCTTGAGGACGACTTCTCCTCTCTCATCCGCCGCATTCGCCTGGTGGGTACAGCCCTGCGCGAAATTGGATTGGAGCTAGCTGTGGCAAAAACCAAAATCATCGCCAGTCCCAAGTATAGAGGCCCTCGCAAAGCGAAAGTTGGCGATGACATCTATGCCATCGCACCTTGGAGTGAGTCCGTCAAGATCTTGGGGTTGAACTTCTCCTTCTTCGAACCTCCTTCCCAACAAGCCAGAGAATTACTTGGGCGAGCTCGCGCAGCGGCTGCGCAACATCGTGATATACTGCGGGCAAATGGACCTTGGCAAGGCAAGCTCAAGCTCGTCCGCTCCTTGGTGGAAGGGACCTTCGCTTGGACAGCTGGGGCAGTTCACTGGAGTTCTACTGACTTGAAGGCAGCCAACACCCTGCAACTGCATATCCTCCGTGATGCCTTTGGAATCAAACGTCGCCAGGGTGAAGATTGGGTTCAGTGGAATGCTCGTAGTATGCGGTTCTGTCGCCTTTGGATGTGTACGCATTCGATCACTAGATGGTCTACTAAGGTGCTCACATTGCAACACACACTGCATGGTCATTGGGCCAGAAGGACTGAAGACTGTGGTCATGGAGTCTTCCCGGACCTGTGTCTGGCTATGCGTGCCTTGAAATGGAAAAACATGATGTGGTGGCGAAATGAACAAGAACAGACAAATGGCCTCCGTCACCCACAGCGCTTTCATGCTGGTTGCATCGAACGTCAACTGGCTGAATGTCACGGCACTGATTGGTTTATTGTGGCACTCGATCGAAACTGGTGGAGTCACTGTAGACCTCTCTATCTCGAAACGTGGGATGTGTTGTGGACTAAAAACCGACAGCTAGCTTTGACGGCCTGAAGCAGTACGGTCTTGACAGCAGGAAAATGAAGTCATCTCGCGCGAGGGGGCTGACATCCTGCTGCATATGATCGCCTCTGTCGATGCCTTCACTGGCTTCTTCTTGTTTCTTCTACTCACTCTACAGATGGACATGTTACTTGCATGAGATCTAACACTGGTATGTCATGACGCTTCTGTCAAAGATGGATATGATGTTCGCACAAGACCTGCATGTTCGCCTTCGGCATGTCACTCTGCGCTTTCGTGCTGTAATTGGTTGGTTACTTCTGCAGGCCTCTCCCCGCAGCCGCTCTCCCGTGCCAAGTTGACCCTGCCCCACACTGTTGCGCCCTGGCACACCATGGTCGTCGCCGTCCCTGGGCGCGTTCTTCTGGTGCTCCTCCTCGTCTTCCTCGGTGACCAGCTTTCGGTAACGCCAGGCAGCTCATGGACCTCAACTATGTCTCTGTCACGGAGTACCTGGCGCGCACCGTGGACTATGAGATGGTGGACAGCCTCGGCTTTGGTCTGCACCCTGGGTTTGGAAGCCCACCCTGACATTCTGACCTCTCGTCCCTTCACATGGATGAACTTCGTCATGGCCTCCGAGGCCGTTGCAGACCTGAGTTCAATATCTTCCTGTTTCTCAACATCGCCCTCCACCACCTCCTCGACTTCTACGACCTCGCTGTCTGTGGCCTGGCTGACTACTTGGGGGACATCTTCGACAAGTCAAGCTTCGACAAGTTCCACGGCTTCACCCTCTTCGACAAGTTCTATGGCTTCAGCCTCGTCGACCTCCACGTCTACTTTGACCTCGACTTCGTTGACCTGGTGGACAGACTCGAGGGTGGTGCCGCTGAACTCTACCACGACCACATCGATGTCTCATGGGGATGACTTGCTGGGGAATGCGTCTTTGACCTCGACCTCCTCCACGTGGTGGACAACGTCAGGGGTGACATTGTTGAGCTCTACTACAACCACAATGGTGCCTCCTGGAGATGACTTGCTCTGGGTGACATTATTCGGGCTCTGCACTATCACCACGACCACGACCAGTGAGGCTCCCTTGAACCCGGCGGAGGAATTACCTCTCAGTGCGCTACTCGTTGAGCCTGATAACAGCAGCCTTCTTCTGCAACTTCAGACTGGAATGAACGAGCCGATCCACATCCCGGAAACCCAGTTGGCTGTACCATCCTCCTTAGAACCATATAGAGCCGACTCAGTTCGGCATCTGTTGCTGTCGCTGGTCTCAGAGGCTGCCAGGGAGCTTGCTAGCAAAACTCAGGTTGCTTTTGGGCCTGGACTACGATGGGCGATGTATTTGCACCTCCAGCTGGTCCAGGCAGTCGTGGACTCCCTTGCGGCTTATCGAGAAGGACTACTACGTCAAATTTCGGTACCTGCACATGAACCTCGCACAGTACCTCCTCGGTCGGCTGGCGAACGCAGTGCTCTCTTGCAATGGATGGCTGCCTTCGCCCCTAACATAGAGACAGTGGTCACGGCAGTGATTGCGCAACAACGTGAACTCATGCAACAAGGGTTGACAGCGCATGAAGCTCGGGAAGAACGTGACCGTGGTCTGGAAGAATTGAGAGATCTGGGACGACGTTGGCAAGCACGACCACATGCACCGCCACCGGGACCACCAGCGAACTCTGGAGCCAGGGTTACTCCCCGTCCTTTCCTTAAACGGACCATATCCCAAATGGAGGGGAATGGCTCGTCGGGAGTGTTGCAAGGGATGCCTGTCTCCACTGGCTCAGGGGCGAGTTCTTCTTGGCAGTCTTGCCCTACTTCTTCGCTTGCTACGCCCACGCCGTGCTCTTCAACTACGCCTGGGAGTATGCCCCCGCCTCTGAGACCGCCAAGTCGTACGTCACGACCACCTCCTCGCGCACATCGAGAACCTCGTCAACCTCCTGGACGTGCCTCTGGTTTGCCCACACTGGAAAGTTGGGCAGCTATGATGTGGGGGTGGAGTCCGTCAAATCCTGCTACCCCTGATGGTGTGCCGCGACCTCTCCCTGGGCAAGCTCCTCAATCGCCAGCTCCTCAATCGCCATCACCGTGGGCCACTGCACCAGCTACACCACTTCGTCCCTCGGATGACAACCGTTCTCTACTGACTATTCCAGCTCATCCTGTCTTTCGGCCTGGTGCACCAGAGACACCTCTTGAACCTGCCGGGCCTTCGACTCCATTAATACCCACAGCTCCTATTCCGGTGCCCGGGGCGCCAACAACGCCATTTGATGAACTTGAAGGTGACGGATATGTAAGCGCTTCGTATGTGGATGAGTTGCTGGCGGGTGACTTTGTTGAACAGCCTACATCGACCTCGACCACGATGACTTCACTATGGACGTCTACTACCTCGACTACTTGGAGCTCTCTGTCGTTGACCACTTCAATGCCAAGTTGTTCTTCGTGCTTGTGCTCCTCCTTGTCCTGGACCATGACTTTCAATACGAGTTGGGTCTCCGAGTTATCCTGGGCACTGACCTTGACCACAACAACTACGACGAGCACCTGGACATGTGGCACAACTTCGTCTCCCTCGTCCTCTTTTGCTCATGCTGAAAGCACCGGGGTCGAAGGTGGCATTGGAGCGTGGGAGGAGAACTTCAGCATCCAGGTTTCGCCCAACACCTTGGCCGAATTGATTACGCGGGAAGTCCGGCGACAGCTTGCAACTTGGCCAACCCGAAGTCGTTCTCGCAGCCCCCGACGAGCCACCTCGACATCACCTCCACGGGACTACATTGACCTTGGGGGTGACTATGTATGGGTTATTATTCCTGGAGATGGAGATTTGACACAAGATCCTGGGGCTGAGATGGAAGAGGTCGACGAGCATGCGCAGTCTGAGGACCTTGCTGTTGACTTTGCTGCTGAGCCCTTGCTGCCTGTTGAGCCCTTGGTGCCTGAGGATGAGGATGCGCTTGCCGAGCTCTACAGCCCAGTGTTGAATCTGAGTCCGGAGCCTTGTCAAGACCTTGAACAAGACGATTGTATTGCTGAACCTGAAGTGGCCGAGGCTGAGGAGTACCTGGGTGAGTGGCATGGTGATACTGATGTTGAGGGGGAACCTGTGGCGGTTTTCGTGGAGGTTGAGTCCGATGGTGCACATGAGAGTGTCTTGGACGACTTTTCTGTGTCTTCTGTGGGGGTGTCTGCCCAAAATGATGATGCTCCTCTGAGGAACTTAGATTGTGAGGGTAGAAACTATAGCTCTTGGAGAGAACTTTGAATGTAACCTGAAGGCCAAATGAAGCCTTTTGACATTGCCCATGAGACGGCAGTGGTTTCACCGCATGCTCCGTTGTGGGAGAGACTTGGTGGGATGGGCTAGGTCTAGCATGTGCAAAAAAAAAAAACTAACAGAGCCTCAAATTTGTTGTTTGGAAGAAGGATGTTTAATCGTGGTCTTCTAGACAAAATGTGCAGCCGATACTCGAAGCTCTGAGACCTGGGGCCCTGTGGCGACGATCTGCCGGAGCCTTCGGCAAGGCGGAGCCCGGCACTCAGTGGCCAGGGTTGCCCTCAACTCTAGCCCTAAACCGCAGGCGTTCTCCAGAAATCTGCTGTGTTTATATTTCGGGGTCCATGCAGACTTCAGCCTTTTCTGTTTTAGTGACAGTCTTTGGGTCATTTCAGGCTTCAGATCTTCTCGCGTCCCAAGACCTTAAGCCTCAGAAACCCCAAATCCTGAAACTCTGGGTTCTGAGACCTGAGACTCCAACACCGTAGGCCCTAACAACTCCCAAGCCCGAAATCTTCAGCCCTGATATAGCCCTAATCCTGGAGCCCTAAATCCCACCAAGAAGCTCCTAGGGCTATAGCCTGAACATCGATCTTGCGAGGTGGGTGAGCTCCGACTAAAACAAGTCCCTGAGCTCCCGAAGGAGCCAGTTTTCATGAGCTTGTTTTTTTTGGGGTTCCTCCACGATGTTGTAGGGTTTTGTGGCGGTCTCTCTAGGTAGGGTTTGACAAGGGTTGATATAGGTTTTTTTGTGCAGTGACTGGGTCCTTAGAACGACGACCTTGATGCATGCAATGTAAGTGTGTTTATGACTTTATGATATTACATGCAAAACATGACGTGCAGTCTACTTGTATGTGAATACGTAAACAACCAAGTATGTAAGTGTAGGGGTGTCAGTCAGTACGTAAGAAGCAAGTGTACACATAATTATGCAAGTATACAATTATGTAAGTATGTAAGTATGTAAGTATTTAGGTGTTTGCGGATGAACGTTAGTATGCATGTGAGTTTGTAAGAATGTGTGTGTAGGCAAGCAAGTAAGCATGTACGCAGGTAAGTACTGTATGTATGTATGTACATATGTAAATATGTAAGTCTGTAAGTATGTTAGTCTGTTAGTATGTGAGTATGTTAGTATGTGAGTATGTAAGTGTGTGAGTATGTAAGTATGTAAGCAAGTACGTATATGTGTATGCATGTATGTATGTATGCATGTATGTAGGTATCTATGTCTGTCTGTATGTATGTATGGGTGTATAGTAGGTCTGGTGGTAGTAGTAGTAGCAGCACGGAAAACTAATAATGACAGCGGTAATGAATAGCATCACATTGATACTACTGCACAGAAGCTTGATTCTGGACAAAGCCGCCTTGAATTGCTAGACAAAAATACATAATGCGAGGATCCCAACGGCGACGATGTTTCAGCCAAGCTCTCCTTGATGCTGAATCGCGGCTCCACGGTTGGGCGCCAAGTTATTCTCGAGTCTTGCAGAGCCTGGTCTTCCGACGTCGAATAGTACAGTAACAAAGTATACGTAATGTGATATACAGTATACTTTAATACAGCATGGAGCTTAAGCAAGTGCCCGAAACGCTGTTTCCAAAGACATAAGACGCCCCCTAAACCCTAAACCCTAAACCCCCAAACCCTAAACCCCTATATAAACCCTAAACCCTAAACCCCTAAACCCTAAACCCTAAACCCCTAAACCCTAAACCCCTAAACCCTAAACCGTTCAGGAGAAGCTTACGCATTGCACCATCCGAGCAGAGCTGGAAAGAGTGGCTCGGGGCCTCGGAGAAAAGAACTTCGGGTTCCTTAAAGGGGATTTATAAGGGTTCCTTAAAGTTCCCTTAAAGGGATCTATAGGGGATTTATAAGGGTTCCTTAAAGTTCCCTTAAAGGGATCTATAGGGGATTTATAAGGGTTTAGGGTTCAGGGCTTCTAGGGGTTTTAGGGGTGTTTTGGGGATCCCAAGTTCCCGGAATCTAGGGTTGTCGGCGTTTAGGGTTCAGGGTTTAGGGCTCACGGTTTTCGAGCTCAGGGCTGCATGGTCGTGGTTCCAAGGTTGGGGTTCAGGTGGGCTTTGTGGTGGTTTTGAGGTTTGGGCTTAAAGATGCTGAAAGAACCCTGAGTTTGTTGGCCTAAGCCAAACCCATTTCACTTCAGTTTTGGGGCGCTGCTGATCCTAAACGCAACGCAAACCCTAGACCAAGGAACCTTACCCTAGGAGTGTCGGGTTTCGGGTTCTAGGGTCCATAGGGATTTCGGGGACAGGACTGTCGCAGGAGTTATCAGTATTAAAGCACCCAGAAACAGGTCGTTCCAAATCCAGATCAAGTCAGTCTTACTTTGATTGTTGATATTATTATCACTCTTCAAAATCATTACCATTATTGGTAGTATTACTGTGATTATTTGTTATGTTTCGTTGTTTATGATTGTTTTTTCCTGCTTTACTACTACTATCAAGGTGCCGGCACTTACCGGTCCGGACGACCCTCGGTGGCAGGGCGCTGGAACCCTGGTGCAGGATGTGGGGGAAAGTGTATATCATACTTGTACATGAGGTCGTTGTGCTTGGGTGAGTGCATTCCATTGCTACTGCAATTTTCTTCATTCTCCTTGCAACTGTGTAATATACTGACTCTATCAGTTTGTTACTTTGATCTGCTCTTCTATGCCATGCGCCATTCTGCTTGACGACTGCTGACTTGCTCATAAAGCCTCAGGCAGCATCGTCGCACGTTGGGTTTCTGCGCAGACCCTGCAGTTCCCACCTGACTTGTTACGCAGTCGTTCTTCCAGATCGTTAGTTCGTTGTTGCACGAGTGGGGAACGCGGCTCGATGTTGCCACAGACTAAACAGACCCTAGACCATGAATCACGTGAATCCCAAAACCCGACCTGAAACCCTAAAGCGCTCCACCCTGAAACCCCTGAGCGCTAGAACCGTAATGACTCTAAAACTACCTAAGCAGGAAACTGTTGCGATGATGGCAGGAGCGCTTTCGCGGGGAGCACCTCCTTGAGCAAGGTCCGAGATAGACAGACCAAGCAACCGCAGGTTTGCTTTAAATGGAGTGTTTGCAGGATTTGCATCCGTTTCATCGATTTTTTTGACATAGTCCTTGAAGCTTCAGGTTCCTTGGCAGTTTCAAGTTGAGGGGGCAGATCTCCAGGTTAAGGGCTCAGGGTTTAGGGATTAGGGTTTCAGGGTTACAGTCCAGAGTTCAAAATCAGAGGTGTCAGAGTGCCTTCATGCCTTCGGTCTCTACGGTTTAACATGTAGGATGCTCTCATTGCGGGTTTCCCACAGAAATCCTTTTCAGCAGTTTAAGATGATCAGATTCCGGGCTTAGGAGACAGTCGGTTTCCCTTCCCATGTCATGCTGGCTACATCTGAGGGTGAAGTCGGGTTTTGCTCCCCAGAGACTCCAATATGCCTTAATTAAGGAATATTCCTTAAATCAAATTAGGGATCCTACTATAGTTTAAAGTATATTCCTTAATTAAGGGACATTGGAGTCTCTGGGTGTTGATGGTTGGAGGGAATCAACCGCAGAGTGGGGTCTGCTGTTAGACTCTCGATGCAGAGGTTGCATCAAGTCGGAGGGAAGATTTCTCTAGATCTTATGCTTGGGCCATCCAAACAACAAGGCCTTGTTGAGTTGGACAATACCGACGTTGTTACTTTTGGGGTCTTGGGGTTAATGCTCTTCAAAATGATGTTGTCAACCTGGATTTGGGTTAGGCTTGTTCTAGGCTAAGAATATGCTAAGGATCCCCTTCAGATGTGTTCATGGCTGGAACCGTCGGGGAAGGATGCCAGTGTGGGACTGTCGCAACGTTGTGGATTCCCTCCTTTCTCAATCTCGGAGCTCCTACAAGGACCGAAACCCCAAGTCGTAGGACTTCCGGGTACCACAACGCCTTCATCCCACCCTTTGAAGCCCCTACCCAGAGCCTCCAAAACCCCTTAATTAAGGAATATACCTTAAATTATAATAGGACCCCTAATATGATTTTAAGGTATATTCCTTAATGAAGGGGTTTTGGAGGCTCTGGGTATCTCGGCCCTGGACCCAAAACACCGACTCCAAGTTCGAGCAGTAAACCAACCCAGGCTCAGATTTTTCGGGCAGTAGCGCTAGGGGCGATAGGGGATAAGCGGTTTGGGGGTTGCCAGTTTGGGGATTTAGATGTTCGGGGTCAGTGCACCCCGCGACTGAGATTTCTGAATCCCACAAGCCGTGAAGTCTGCTCGCAGAAGCTCTGCAGATATAGGCAGCCAGCCTTCTCTTGGCTGTCGGGGCAACAGGTATGCTATACTGCTTGCTAGCTGTTGCAGACCTAGTTTAGACAAGCCCTCCATGCGAAACCCTACAAAACCACTCTTCCAACCTAGGCACTAAACCCCAAGCCCTAGGCCCAGGCCCAGACCCTTGTAGTAGGCTTTTCGGCCCATGATACTATAATCATCATAGATAGAGAACCCCCCCAAATAGTACAGGAAATACAATCATAAGAAGGAACCCTAAGGAACCCCAAAATAGTAAAGGGTTATTAAGGCTCTCTAAGCAGAGGCTACGAGGCCGCTGCATTGGCGCGATTACGCCGCGCCCGCACCCCAGAAGAGGGTTCGATTGTCAGACATGCATGAGGTTGAGGGTTTGAATTAGGGTCTTACTCAGGATTCCTTGCCCTACTTCGAGAACCGCCATATCGCAAGTCCTACGATTTGAAAAAGGCTAGTGAGCTGAGGCTCTAAACACCGGATTCGGCTTTTGGATGAACTCTAAACCCGAAACCCCAAAGACTAACCCGAAAGGAGAACACAAAGGCATGAAAACTCAAGGTTCCCTTCCCGTCCTCTGCTTGCTCAACCTTTGTAACACTTTGAGAAGATTTCGGTTGAATCTGCCTTGTCCAGCGAGCGCTCGTGGTTCGTCCCTTTAGTTTGCCCCAAGCCCAAAGGAAGGCCCCCATGTGAAGACTTGCCTTTCTGAAGTGTGAGAAGTATATTGAACCCTCGACCGTGGAAATACCATCTGAGGTCGTCGAGT
This sequence comes from Symbiodinium sp. CCMP2592, assembly GCA_905221615.1. Lineage (NCBI taxonomy): Eukaryota > Dinophyceae > Suessiales > Symbiodiniaceae > Symbiodinium > Symbiodinium sp. CCMP2592. The sequence goes on along the minus strand of CAJNDT010001224.1, from coordinate 397,158 downwards.
GGTCTCAGCGAGTTCCAGAAGATCAGGCGCTGAGCCTTCCTCCAGCTTTTCGATCACCTGGCCGTAGCCGGGCTTTCGAGATTGCAGGTTTTAAGGGCTCTTGGATGTAAAGTTTTTGATTGTTCTTTCAAACCCGTGCCGTGGCCTCAACATGAAAAGCCTGCGAGTTTCGAATCTGTGGAACTTCAATCCCAAAGCCGTACCGAATCCTGAAGCCGCAGTGCAGCAATCCCGGAGTCTCTAGCACAAGTGAGCACCGCAAGGCTTCCACACTTCGGGACGTGGCGGCTGCCAAAGCCTCCATAGGCCTCGACGCTTGGGACAGAGTGATGCCGCAGCGACACCCTAAACCCTAAACCCTAAACCCTAAACCCCAAACCCTAAACCCCAAACCCTAAACCCTAAACCCTAAACCCCAACCATGGTGATGAAGGCTATTGTAGTTGAAGCAGCAGCTGTATCAGTCGTCCTTGTGCTCGCATTCCTCCAGGTTGAACTTTCAGAGCTCGTTAGAATAGGGTTTTGGAGCCCATTGAACGAAAATGATAAAAAGGAAATCCCAAGATAGCATTGGTAATTCTACTGAAGCTTCAATTTTCTAAAGTTTGAGCCGAAGGCTGGACTCTCGCCGCGCGGGCTGCGCCCATATTGGACTCCGGTAGCGCGTGGAAGCCCGGTGACTGCTTGTTGGATCTAGGTTAGGATCCATATTTGAGTGTGTCACTGCTTCGAGTTCCGGAGTGCATGCAGGGTTCCTTTGCTGGAGTTTTGAGTTCTGGGATGTAGAATTCAGGGTTTCGCATTGAGGTGAGCAGGCCTTTAGTGCTTTCGCGTGTTCCTTTGTGGCGGACCTGGCCGGAATCCTTCCGGTGATAGACTGTCATGCCGTGAGCTTGCGCCGACACGCCATTCCAAAGTATCGTTGATACATTGTACATCACTTGCTCTTGCAGGCGCCGCCATTCTGCCTCAGCATCCTAGATCATTTCGTGTTTTCAGCACTCTTCGAAGTCCTGACAGCATGGCAGGCATGAAGGCAGCCATTGCCACCCTTCTGACGCTTATCACCCAAGTTCGTGCCTGGGGAGAAGTTGCTCTGCCCACATGCAAGATCAACGGCAAGAAAGAGTTTGCAACTGGACGTGACTGCGTAGCAAAAGTCGAACAGCTTGCAGATGACGCGGTGAAGTTCTCAGTTGCTGTACGAGCTGATGACACTGACACATTGTCAGAGGTGTTGGATGTCGCGAAGAAGTATGGTGACACGGCTGTTGTCGCACCTCTCGCGGCAGCTGCCAAACAGGGATGGAAGCAATTCCAGCATCAACTGGAATCGCAGATGCGAGATGGCAGGGTTGTCGGCTGGCAAGTTGGACATGCGGTGGGGAGTACTGTTGGCAAGCTTGCTGGTGGTGCGAGCCTCGGATCTCTCGGATTCGCCGTCGGCGCTCAGATTGGTGGCTTGACTGGCCTGGCTGCTGGGCTGGTACCATATGCAGCTTCCGCAACCCTTTGCCCACAGTGCGCACTTACCGGGCTCTTTGCAGCTTCTGCAGTAGTCTCAACGTCACTGGGCACAGTCGCCGGTGCATACAAAGGTACGGAGCTTGGTGTTTCAACAGGGGCAGCGCTTGGCGAAGTCGTTGGTGGCGCGGTCATGGGCTTCATTGGGAAGGAGCTGGGTGGGACGCTTGGAGCCGGTTCTGCCATTGCTCAGGGCGTTCTCTTCCAACTCCCGCAAGGCTTGTCCCTTGCGATCGATTATGTGCGTGAGGTGGATGGTACCATGAAGCTGCTTACATATCATGTTGTCTTTACTCCTGACGGCAGCGAGCTGTGATTGAGGTGCCTGCTCAAGGGTGTCACCCACTGTATATAAGATACTGCAGGCACGAAAAGCCACAAGCGCTTCATAAAGGTACAAGGTCTCATTGGGCACTGCGGCTTCTTCGGGAGTCCTTAACTGCCTGAGGCGAGTGTGTCTTCATGTTGTCGTACCAACATAGACAAACAGGGCCTTTGAAGCTCAGGCAGAGCTTGCAAGCCAGTTCAGGGTCGCAGAGAATCGGAGGAAAGTTTCGGAGGCCAGATATGAACCGCGTACCCTGCGGATTCTAAGGGACCTGGTGGCTGTGCATCGTTCGGAGTATTTTTGGAGTTGTGGCCATGGCCTGAACATCGATCCTGGGCTTCGTCGTTCATGTCCCAGCTACTTCGTCTGCAAGCGCACTCCGCGGGGCAACGGCTTCTGTCGCTTTGTAGGGCAATCGTTTCGGGCAGTGATAGGAAGTACCACTTGAGGCCCTGCAAGTCCGGAGATCTGCCTTTCAACGGCTTCAGTGCTACTCGTAACAGTAACTTCTCTCACTCCAACCCCCAAGCCCTAAACCCCGAACCCTGCAAAAACTGGAGTCGCACTCCCTCAAACTCTGAGCTCTTGGACACGCCTTAGACACGAATCTCAGGTCTCTTCCGAGGTCCTCAAGTCCGCTCGAAAAGATCTAGCCGAGGCGGAGGTTCGTCTTGCGTCTGGCTGGGATAGTGTTGGGCCCTTGCTTTGTACGACAGTTTGGGGCGGGCTCGTTATTTTTATTGTTATCATGATTATGTTATTATGCTTATGATTAGTACTATTGTCATTATTAGTGTTATGATGATGATGATTATTATTAGTATTGTTTGAAGCGATGGCTGATGCTAAATGAAAGTGGTATCTTAGCTGCAGTCTCATTTAACAAGCTGCAGACTTCTGAACCAGAGCAAGCAGCCATCCCACAAGATATCGATCAGCTCTGAGTGTTGACCAGCTGTTGGAATAGTGGTCAAAATCAAATTCATCATCGTGTTGACCAACAGCACAAGTATAACACACATTCCCACTACCATCACCATCATCGTCATCATCCTCGTCACGACCACCCTCATCATCACCATCATCACCATCATGAAAGTTATTCTCGTTGTTCTGATTTTTATTAGGATTCGTGTTCCAAGCTATCTCTATCACAGCAGCTGACAGGGTGTGTCTGCCCCCGAGCTGCAAAGTGTTCTTCAAGACATCTTTGGTTCTGCCCTGGCAATCTGCTTATGGGGTTGGAGGGTTTGGGAATGTCGGGTTTAAGAGTTGCCTTTTACGTTGTTGTCCGCTGTCTGCGAAAGCTAGTATTTTCCCATTTTCTCCATTACAAGTCTCAGTTCATCCACGAAACGCCATGCCCCCTGCAGCCGTTGGTTGAGGTGAGGTCGAAGCTGTTTACCCCCGGATCCCCTCTGTGACAGGAGCTTTGTGACTGGCTGGAGCAGAATGCCGGCCAAGATGCAGGCACCCCCAAGTCCAACAGCATGTAGGGCCGGTAGCTAAGACTTTTCCGGATCACTGACGGACTACTTCTTTCAGGCCTGTTTGCTCTCTCTGTCTCAGTCTCGGTCTCTGTCTATGTTTCTCTCTCTCTCTCTCTCTCTCTCTGTCTCTCTCTCTCTTCTCACGCTTTCGGGTTACAGGACTCTTTGTATGGAACCCGCAAGCGCGGAGTCTTTCAGGTCAAAGGGGGGTTAGGAGTTGGACACCTATCAGACATTCCTAGGTTTCGAGATTATGGAACTTACCGGCTTTGGTTTTCGGTGTTTAAGACTTAAGGTTTGCTAGGGGTTTGGGTTTGGCGTGTAGGGTTTTTGAGGATACGACTGGGGCACTGGTTTAAACACATGGGTGGTTGTCAAAATTACGGTCCCTTTATGGGTACGTGTTATAGTACGGCACCTATTATTTAGGGTACCCCAAAAGGGGCCCTAATTTTGACAATCACCCACATGACGCCCTCGGATGGCAGGGTGCAGGGTTCAGGGCCACACCTCCTCGAACCTCGGCCGGACGGCCGAAGTGGCAGACCGCCGAAGTCTGAAAAAAGAAGTCCGAAGCCCAAAAAGGAGGGCCAGAACCGAGGGATACAGTCATACGGTTGATGATATAAACCCTGCATTACCCAGAATAAGGAATATACCATTATTCCCATAGTTTATGGTCCTTAAGGTAATGCAGGATATATATCATCAGCCGTACTAAAGTAGCAAGTATCTCGAACAATCTGGTTCTAGCGTCCACGGTGGAAGTCTACTCCCGATCTGTTCTGATCTCTGCCGAGTGCAGATCACAGGCACCAAGCTCTTACGGGCCAAGATCCTCGTTGCCAACGACGACGACTTTGCCGGAGCTGGGTTCTCACGTTTTAGGGCTTTGGGGTTCATTTTGATGTCTGCCATCTCATAGCCGCGTCTGGGGCTTGTCTTGTTGTCGCCTTCTTTTGGGAGTTCATACCTCAAAGTAAGCTGCTGAGAAAAAGGTTCAGGGGAGCTGCTTGTGGAGCAGCCCTGGTGCTTGCATCCAATTCCTGATTGCTAGCAGCCAAGCATTCTTCATTCTTGCCGTTAAAAATGCCCTTGCTGGTGTGATGGTCACCGCATTGCAGGCTTTTGCTCCCAGGATCTAGAGCCAGTTGCCCTGGCGCCATCTTCCCCATTCAATGCGGCTGCTTGCTTTCGTTGCGTTCTCAGCTGCATGGCGCCTCGCTGCATCGACAGGCTCCGGAAACATGAACGGAAAGTTCCTGAGCCAAGACTAATCGGCATGGTGTGAAGGGCCTTTTGATTTGAGTTTAACT
>CAJNDT010001224.1:22500-390000 GCA_905221615.1 Symbiodinium sp. CCMP2592 | reverse complement strand
CTCTGCGTGCAGCCATCTGCATCGGAGGGACAGTTGGGACGATGCTAGGGCGAAACAGGGGTGCAGTGCTTGCTCTGCAACAGCGTAGTAGTGCGAGAAATTCTTCCACCTGAAGTTCTGATGCCGGTGCAAGTCCTACTGGTCTTAGTGACAGAAAAATAGCAGCCACATTCCCACTACCACTGCCGCGACCGCTACCACCACCGCTAACACCACCACCGCCGCCGCCACCACCATCACCGCCACTACCACTTCCACGCTCACTCTAAGCACCACTACCACTACCACTGCCACTGCCGCCAGTGATATTACAACGACGAGGACTTCTACTACCACCACCACCACCATCATGACTACCATGACTACCGTTACTACCATTGCTACCACTATTACCACTACTACCACTACCACCGCTGCTACCACTCCTACCTGGGCTTCGAAAGCATAACTTAAACCCCAGATCCCGAACGACCCACCCAGCCCTTGGCACGCATAAACCCTAAACCCTCAAGCCGTAGACCCCAGGCCCTAAACCCTAAAACCCTAAACCCTAAACCCTAAACGCTAAAAAAGCTAGCTTCCAAGCTCCTGAGGTCATGGTGGAGCCGGTTGGCCAACCAGGTCTCCATCCCGAGAAAGATGTCTCCGTGCCAATCAACTGGGCCTACAACCATCACTACATGGCCCCTTGGTTTAGGAGTTAGGGCTTGGACTTTAGGGTTCAGTGGAACAGCCATCGCACGATGTCGGGCTACCCAAGGCCGTACCTATTCTGTAAGACGTGTAAACCTGAAACCTGTAATCCTAAACCCTAAACCCGAAACCCTGAAACCGTAAAACCCTAAGCCTGAAACTCTCAGCCCTGAAAATCCTGAACCTTCAACACTAAACTCCTAAACCCTGAAACCCTAAACCCTGAGCCCTCAGAGGCCTTCATGACCGGTGTCCACTCGGAGATTCGAAGGGTGGCGGCAGCCCCAGGAGCAGCGCAGTGCTTAGGCTTGTGGATGGCGGCCCAAATGGGACTTTCCGAAAATGGGGGACCCTAATATAGTACCCTAAACCCTAATCTTCGGAAACTCCCAAATTGGCTCCTAAACTTTGAAAGCCTCAGAGAGGGTTTAGGCTTTAGGGTTCCGGGTGTAGGGTTTAGGGTTTTTAGGGCCCTTGGATGCTGAAGCCGTAGATGCAGCCGTTGCAACGCGGACATGTGAAGGGCTGTTGACATTTGTGCAGATTCGATCTCCTCGCCCGCCTCTACTCAGCGACTCCAATATCGCTTAATTAAGGAATATGCCTTAAATCATAGTAGGATCCCCAATAGGATTTAAGGAATGTTTCTTAATTTTGGGATATTGGAGTCTCTGGGAAACTGCCAGATAGGAGCTGTTCCACTGCACCCTAACTCCTTAAGCCTGAAGCCCAACACCTTAGATCCTCGCCAGAGACTCCTATATCCCTTAATTAAGGGCTATTCCTTAAATCCTATTCGGGATCCTACTACACTTGAAACTATATTCCTAAATTAAGGGATGGTGGAGTTTCTGGGTCCCTCCAGTCAGCCAGGAGATCCGATGGCCCATGGGGCCAGCAGCAAACTGATTGCGGTGGATAGGCCGTCTGCTGCATCCCGCGAGGATCCTTCCATTCCGACCTCTCAGTTCTTTTCGGAGGGGGGCTACGGTCGCAAGCAAAATTTGTGCCAGTTGTCGGTGGGTTTCTTTGGATGCTGTTTTGGTGCTTTTCCGCATGTTGGTATTGGGGGTAGGGGGAACCCGTTCCTTAGGAAACCGGGAGCGGAGCTTCGAACATCTTCGAGTCAAGCTTCTGATTTAAGGGACGAGCCCTGCTTTGGTCAAGGAATGGCGGGGAATCCCGGAAGTCCTTTCATGGCTACCCTGAGGGCTATGCCCAGCTGATTGAGTCTCCGGACACTTGGCACATCACACCCATGCAGATTGATACTCGCAATCGCGACTGCGGTGTCACACCTGCCAGCATCACGAACTGCACCAAGTGCCCTGGCAGTACCAGCGAGTCGCGACCGTTCAGGGCCCAAGTGAAAACAGTGATAGTCTCCGCTCCTAGATGTTCGTCATCGTGATCCGTATCATCATCACCATCGTCACCATCACCATCATCATCATCATCATCATCATCACATCACCATCATCACCATCATCACCATCATCATCATCAGCATCATTACCGCCACCATCACCATCGCCATCATCATCGTCATCATCATCGTCACCATCATCATGGCCATCGTGATTTTCATCATTACTTCTTCTTCTTCACCACCATCATCATCATCTTCACCACCATCATCATCATCATCATCATCTTCATCTTCATCTTCATCTTCATCTTCATCTGCATCTTCATCTTCATCGTCACCAACATCGTCACCAACATCGTCATCGTCAGTGTCAGCATCATCTGCATTTGCATCGGAATCAGCATCATCGACTTCTCGACGTTTGTGTTTGGCTGCAAAATCAGAACAATGAGTTCGGTTCCAGCAAGTTGGAGAATTTCGTCGCCGATGGCAAGCCACATATGATGATTTTCCGTAACATGCTCCCAAAAATACGTTTTCTGACATGGCAGACGCCAGCCATCATTTTAAGACGTGCAGAATCGCCTTTGTGTCTAGATCGACAAGAAGACCTCCGGCCGGCCTAAGGTAAAAGCCAGAAAGTTGGAATATGATTATCCTAAACCCTTTATGGTAAATTATAGGGTATCCTACCATGAAACCATTCCCTGTAAACCCTAAACCGTCCGAGGTTCACACCAGGACCCGAGCCAAAACAGGCCAGGTACGGCCTGGGTGTGCCAAAGGACACGAACCTAGGTAGGGCTTTGGGACATTTTATATTTTCCCTTATTGGGCTTAAGAGGATCTTATTTACTAATATTTTTCAAAGGCTTTAAAAGCCCCACCTAGGAACTACAGCGGCATCTTAGAGTGCCCCTGCAACTCCCGGTACGGTGGAGATCCCATGTTCTACCCGGAGGCGTGAGGTTCGAGGGCAGATCGGGAAAGATGCTATTTTGAAATTGAAAAGTTGAGGCTGGAATATCCACTTGTGGCTGTTCAGGGATCCTCTCTGCCTCAGTGCACCCTGAGGCACAGACGAAGATTGTCAGCCACAAGTATACGATCGTTGGGACAGGGGCCTGCGCGGCTGGTGAGCTGGTGGAGAATGCCAGCGACTGCTTTGCAGCAGCCACGACTTTGGGCTTGAATGCCTCCCACTTCATAAACAAGAGCGTGGCCGATCCTGCGCTACCACCGGGCTGCTCCGTGACGGTGCATTGGGTTCACCTAATCATCAGGTTATCTAGGTCCAGGTGATATTATAGCATTCCCACATGTTGAAATCTGGTTGGAAGAGTTCTGGCTGTTCTTGCTTTTGCGGTCCTGACATCATTAACAAAACCCAAGGCGGACGGCAGTGAGTCCATAAACCCTACATGCTAAACCCCAAGTAAGGTGGAAGCCAACGAGTCCCTGCATGCGAAATCCTAAACCCTAAACTCTAAACCCTCAGGGGCTTGCGTGTGCCTCCTCAGGCAAAAGCAGGAGTTCAAACAAACCCAAAACCCTAAACCCTGAACCCTAAACCCTAAAAGCATCTACTAGATTGCCGCGGCGGAATCTGGCTCCCCTTAGCCCCCATGGCATTTGGCGTTCACCTCGTGATGATACCAATGGGGAGAGGGATGATGATGAGGACAGGGTCGACCTCATGCAGCACACCACCCAAGTGAACTCAGGTCGATCGGGAAGTTCACCGGAAAACAATGTCCGGGATGAAGTGGCGACACAGCTGGTTCAAGGTAACGTCATTGACACGATTGACACCATGCGCAGGCTGATGGACCGCCAAAGGCACCTTCGTCATTGCGACCGGCTTCTCGCTGTTGCTCTTGAGGAGTGCCTCCAATGGCTGAGAGTCCCCCTCACCGCGACTCCCTTCAACGCCAGGGCTCTGGAGCTACGTATTTGGCAGACGGTGTGCGTGCAGGCACGATATCAGTCTGACACAGATGTTACTCCTGTACTACCACCTGCTATGGAGCCCACCTTCCTACTTCAGCCTGGTCTACCAGCCAACCTTGATGAACTCATGGCGGCTTTCCCACCTCAAGAACGACCACACACAATCGCTCACTTCCGGCGGCGTGGCTGGCGTGTTCATGTTCGCGGGCTGTACGAAGCGGTGGGGCGAGTTGTTCCTGAAGGCCACTGGGAACCCGAAGATGACCGCAGGCTTCTTCTCCTCCAACGCGATGAAACTATGCTGGTTGAGAACTGGCCCCTAGATGTTGGTCGTCCATACGTCCCACTGTTGCAGGGAACTCGTGACGGACGCCGCCGTGGACATCGTCTTCGTCCCCCTCCGCGTCTTCGCCCTGATCTATTGGCTGCTCGACATGCTCTTGGCCCTCATGCTGCTGTCCGCGAACCTCGTGCTGTACCAGTACCACCGGGAGAAGTTCCAGCAGATCATGCTCCCCAGGTTCCCGTGGCTCCTACTGCACCACTTGTAGAATCTGAGATGGTTGATCCTGACACCCATGCAGGAGGTAATGATGGTGTTGACTCGTTGACTCGTCCTCTGGGAGCAGATGGTTCTCATGGTGATCCTGCGGATGATGAAGGAGAACCTTTCAGCCGTGGGCCTCGTCGTCACATTCTTCGTGAACGTAGTCGGAGTCGTGATGAGTGAAGCTGGTCGTCTAAGCTGATGTGGGTGACGTCTGAGTCGGCTTTTTGTTTGACTTAGTGCATGCTCCATCTGGGGCAAGCTCGAACTCTGCTGGAAAAGGGGCTACTGCACTTTAAAAAAAAAAAAAACCCTAAAAGCAACCCTCAGGTGGAAGCCAATCAGTCGGCAGCGGTCTATTTCAACACGGCCGGGCGAGGGAACTGCAGCGCCTCCTCGAAGCGCTCCGGGGAAGGGATCTCCAAAGTCGGCGCCGCTGAGCTCGGAATGTCTTAAGGGACTTGGGGTTTCGTCTTGAGGGTTTTGGTTTTAGGGATTTGGAGTTTCGTCTTGGGGGTTTTGGTTTCGGGGCTTTTAGGGGTTCTTTTAGAGCTCTGAGGTGGGATTTTGTGATTCGGGGGCGTAGGACTGAGTAAAGACGATGCTGTTCATGGTGATGAATTACACGTTGGCTAGTGTGTCTCTTCGAAGAACTTCGCGTCTTCCGGACAAACAATAGCAAGACCTTCAACCTACGGTTGATGGTATAAATCCTGCATGACCTTAAGGACCCTAAACTATGCCAATTATGGTATATTCCTTATTATGGGTAATGCAGGATTTATATCATCAACCGTAGCAGCTGGTTCGCCGGTTTTCCACTACAATCGAGGTGAAGATTGCCATTGAGGTGGATGCAACGAACACGTTCCAGAGGTCACCCGCAGGGGAGTTCTGCGAAAACAATCGCGACTCGGCTCTTGCTGTAATGTTTACAGCAATACTTGTTGTTGTCTCTCCCTTCTGTTGCTGCTGCTTCATGCTGTTGCGTCATGGCAGTTTCTTTAGGATCCACGGGTCTTGGCGAGTCTCTTGTATATCCTGAAGTCAACTAGCTTGTCAGAAAATCACGCTGAACCCCTTTAATTTAACCTTTAGGTTCACCAGTATCAGCTACAGCCCTTCATGCAAACAGGCAACACACATCGCAAACCCTCAACCCTAAAACCCTAAACAGATCGCAAGGCAAGGGCAAAATCCAAGCGTTCCCCATGCGGGGCTCTACATTGGCAGCTGCAGAAGCAGCTCGCGACCAGTGTACCCAGCCGTTGGCCTAATGTTGAAGAACCGCTTTGAATTGTGTCTATGCGTGGCTTGAGAGGCTTCAGAAATCATTTATCTGTCGATCTGACTTGCTTTTGCTTTTCGTTCTGCGTTCGTGATTTTTCTATTCTGCGCTAGCTTTGCGGGCAGTGTATTCAGGTTTTCTGTTGTCATACTTGTACATCACTGTTTGTACGCAACCCATCCACTCTCGAGCCACCTCCCAGAGGGACACCTGCCCGGTGTTCCAATTTTAGATGCGGCGAAGGTGTGGTTCTTCGGGCTGAAGCAGTTTAAGCCTGCACAGATACAGTAGGCTTCAGGCTTATGAGGCTCGGAATGCAAGCCGTCTCTGAGGGAAGGCTGATGCTTCCGAACAGGCCCCCTTGATCCGAACTCTAGACTCTAGACCCTCAACATCCCTAAACCCTTAAAAACAACTTCGGATGGTCTCTTCTCTTCCTGAGGTTTTGCTGGGATGATGCCAGCTGCTGGGGTTGCAGTGTGGACTGTGAGCAGGAGCCAGCTTTCCCATCCTCCGTGTTTGTCTGCGTTGATTGTGTGTGTGTGCGCGTGTGTGCGTTTATGCGCATGTAGTCATGTAGCCACCTGCGCTCGTGCACTGGTACGTTGCGTTCTGCGGGGATTCATGGGTATCTTCCCGTGTACGGAGACCGGACACAACAGGGATTGAATGATGTTCGATCTCAGAACTGGCCCAGAACACCACAGAGGCAATCAGCCGCGCAGCCCTAATCTCAAGATCGTTTTGCCCTGCAGGAGCCATATGCCTACGGCGCTCTCATTTCCGCATGCCAGTGGAACGCCATCACATCCTGTGGAAAGGTCATGAAGTGGTCGGGATCCATCAGAGGTGACATCAGCCGCTGGCCTTAAGGTGTAAGCCTTTAAACCCATTCATAAAGCAAGTTGGTATTTCATGGGCCCGAGGAGGATTGAGTCTTCTGGGGGCTAGCATTTCGCGGCTCATCGAAGAGGATCTAGCAAAACGACATGCCTGCGAGCACTTTGGGAGACTACTACAGGCAGCAAGGAAACGCAGTAGAGACATTGAAAGTTGGGCTAGGATATTCTGGCTTACTTCAGCCTAAATTCGACAACATCCACAATCGGCCTCGTAGCGTCTGCTAGTTCTCCGTGTGCTTTCATGCAAACACGGACCGTCTCTGTCGGTCGGGGATTCACCTTGCGCAGAACTTTCCTGCTACTGGTTGCGAGCAGAAGCAGAGGCGCCGAAAGGGTTGTGTCTGGAAGAAAGCAAGCTTAGTGAGCGTAACCTTTAAATCGCAGACCCGATCTGTTTCGCACATCGAACTCACAACATAATCAAGGTGGACATTTGGAATTTTTGTCTGCCGCAGGATACCAGGCACTTTTCGGGGTCCAGGAATGGACTCTAGGGTGGCATGAGGGTTCAGAGGTTGGGTTTAGGGTTTCAGGGGCCTGACATGAGGATTCTTTCAGGGCTTTGGCCTTGAGGGCTTGTCGAGATTGGGCAGTATTGATATGAGAAGGTATGAAAAGGAGGGCCCAGGGTTCTGGCAGAAAGCCCAATACCGCTTGGCTCAGCAATGTAATGTACCGTAGGCTCTCCGAGTGCTCGAGGTCAGAAGCAGCCGCAAGGTGGCAGCGTTCGGATCACACTGTCGGGACCCGCAGGCGGGTTGGGAGATTCTGCCGAGATTGGCGCGCGCATGTGTGGGCAAGGTTAAGCGGAAGACACACAGTAGGTAGCAAGTACAGGGAAAAGTGCCGGTATGATACGGGTTTCATGAGTGATTCAGGGTTTGCACATTTGTCATTTGTCACTTCCGGCCTCTGCCCATGAAAGACATTCTGGGACGGATGAGGATTTAGCTTTGGGCTTGAGAGCTTCGGATTTCGGAGCTGTAAGCATCGAAGGCTGGAATAGCCCAAGGCCGGCACTCTTTCGCCAAGGACTTTATCAAGCCTTTACAGCCGCCTCACGCTCGGCCGGCTTTCAGTTTCATCGGTTTTGGGGTGGAAGTTTTGAACGCTTCAGGGTCGCAGCTCGCAGTGGCAGGTGCATGGTTTGGTGCCGGCTTCAATGCTTCCGCCATGGCCGACAGCCCCTACACCCTGGTGGCGAATGACGCCGGAGCCAGCTGTCCTATTGAGATCAACTTCGTCAACCTGTGCTGAAAAGTAGGATGACGGCTAATCTTATCCACTACTTCGTGATTCAACACGTCGCCATCCCCTCCCCATGAGCCATGAAGGCATGAATGGGCAATTTTTTGCCATGCCCCCTCAAGAATTACGAGCCTCTGAAGCGCTTTGCTAGTCCTCTAAGCCATCCACAACCAAGTCCTTGGTCTTTTGTGTCAGCCCTGTGGCAGTGAACCAAAGAGGTGCAGAGCTGCTTGTATCTGCCCGTGTGGGTTTTAGGAGTCGCGGAGATGAGGCACCCAAAGTTTAGATCCTTACTCAAAACTTTCAACGAGCTTAAAGAGCCCCCAAAGCAGACACCCAAATTTCTGAAGGTCCCATAATATAAAGATCAACCGCAAAGGGCACACTTGAGTCTCTGAAAGTTGCTTTCGGGTCTGAGCTCGGCTGAGGAAGCATGGGCAAGGCTTATCTCCACGCTGGTCCTTTGATCTAGGGATCCCCGGCATCGGCTACCCACCCAGAGCCTGAAACATCGGCGTTCTCTTTCATATTTGGGTGGTTGTCAAAATTATGGTCCCTTTTTAAATCCGCTATTATACTACGGCACCTAATATTTAGGGCACCTAAAAGGGGGCCATAATTTTGACGACTACCCATATCAAGAAGCACCCCTACGATGAAAGCTCGGGCTTCAAACCCCCGGAAGCCCTGAAGCCCAAACTCTTCCCTCAACTCCAAACCCAAGGGCCCCGTAAAACTCGCGAACTGAGGTGACTGAGAGAAAGATCGGCACCTGTGGTAGCGAAGCAGAGCACTGTCCGGGGGACCTCCTCTCGCCGAGCTTGAAGGTGCGCTGGGGAGAGTGGGGCTTCAGATACGTAGTTCGGCTCGGGTTTTGGTTGTATGCGGCCGAAGACAACGCATGTGAGCAGTCTCTCTGCACATGCCTTCGACGCCGTGGAAAGCTGCGTGACACATGAAGCGGGACATGCAGTCTTACGGCTTCTGAGGTGCTATCGAACTCCGTTGCGCAGGGTGTGCGCACAGTAGTGGTGTCCCGTGGCCTTGCGGGACTCACCAAGAACCACTACTCCTTCAACCCTCATGGAGACGAGACCATTCGCTTCATCACGGCAGTTGGTCAGTCGCAGACCTTTGCATACCATCGTGCTCATGGCCCAGCACAGGTGGCGCTGACCAGTGAAGGGTCCAACTCCTGCATCTGTGACAAAGGCATCACTGGCCGCCTTTGTGAGACAGGGGGAGTCAACTGCGCCGAGTTCGAGAAGGACCGCAGTTCTCTTCTCGCAAAGTCAATTCAAAGCTCCGAATGAGTAAGATGCACATCCATGTCTATGTCTCTTGACTAGCTAGTTGTCTAGTTGCTTAACTTGCCAGGCTCGCAGTCTTGCGCGCTCTGTGACTCCAACGTGGTCCGAAGTAGATAATGCAAATGAAGCCACGACACGCTCTGCCAGGCTGATCTTACCCAAGCGAAGCTCATGCCAGCTAGTTTGGGCCAATCTCATCTCTGCTGAGTCTTCTCTTCTGTCTTGCGCTGTCTAACCCATGCTTGTCACACTGCCTGGCTCATACAATACAGGGGCCTCAATAATTGCCTATACTGTTTTGGGGGTTCCTTATTATAACTTAGTAGAATGGGCCCCAAAACCCTATTCTAATTATTCAGGCCCCTATAGTACCTCTCTCTCACGAAGACGAGGACTGTGTGGCCTTTCCTGCAGGGGACCTGAAGGCTCAGCGGAACCCGACCTGCAACTCGCGGCAGTACGCGGGAGGCCTCAGCTGCTGTCACCACAAGCGGATCATGCTGGATGCAGACCAGGAGATCCGCCCCGAGCTCCTGAGGTGGGAGCTTCCGAAAATTGGAGATCCTAATAAAGTATCCTAAATAGTAGGATCCTGTAATTTTAAGGACCCCAGAATAAGGTACCCCTAATTCTCGGAAACTCCCAGGTATCACATGAAGTTCCGGTTCTGGTTCCAGGAATACAAGGCGAAGTCTGCGACAGGAGGTAAGGCTTCCCACGCGGACCTTCCCCGCATCTACTACCAGACCGAGGCCCATGCAGGTGGGTATTTGCCAAAATTAGGGTTCCTTTTTGGGTACCCTAAATATTACGTGCCGTATTATGTTAGGGACCCAAAAAGGGACCGTAATTTTGACAACCACCCAGGTGAGTATGACATCCCCCCGGCTTTTGCCAAGCCGGGGCACCCCGTCGTGGGGTATCCCGATTGGCCTGTTGGGACTCCTACGCCAGGGACGAACTGTACTGGAACCTGCCCTGACGGCCCGGACTGCGAGTGTGTCCATACCATCACGTGCCGAGGCATGCACTTCAGTGGAAGTCTTGATACGTAGGCTCTACTTAAAGGATCATGGGACTTAGTAATTGGGGTTATAAGTAAACTACAGTTACAATTACATATTAACGCCAATTAAGGCCCTACTTACTAAGTCCCAAGATCCTCCAAGTAGAAGTTTGCTTGAGTCTAAGCTTCGATTGATTCTGGATTGGAGCCAGGTATCACTGGACTGTCAGCAACATCCGTCTCTTTGTCATAGTTGGGTAACATTTTACATTTTTATGGGTACTAAAGAATAAGAACTTACATCTTTTTAGACTATCCCAACCATGAACTAGGTCTCATCTACGCTGGAGGGCACTGTCATGCGCCCAGCTGCATCTCTATTGAGTTGTACCACAACCTCACCGGCACACCACAGCTCCTGTGCCGGCAGCTGCCTTATTATGGCCAGGGAAATTTCCCCAAGGACAACTTGCGAGTCTTAAGCCCTAAGGCCCTAAACCCTACACCCTGAACCTTCAGCCCTAAACCCTACACCATGAACCCTAAACCCTGAACCCGTAACCCTAAACCCTAAACCCGAAGCAAGGACAAGTGGGACGAAGCCGGCTATGTAACCTTGCCTCCCTGTCTCTGGAGTGACGAAGATCCAAATCTGGACCGATCTGTTTGGCTGCCGGCCAACACACCGCTTTTCTCTATCAAGAAGTGTCTTGGACCAGCTGAGGTTCGCAGGTTCTAGGGTTTCGAGTTGTGGTTTGAGGAATGTGATGGTTGGCTAATCTGTACAGGGTCCAACAGGGTAGCTGCGGAGCATGAGACTTCCAGCTCCCATTTTGTGTCTTCCTTTTTCTTCTCTACGCGTCGCGTTTTTTCCACGAGAGACGGACGTCCCCCGAAGACAGCTGCAGACTGCCAAGGAATAACAACACCCACCTTGGTCACTTTGGTGGCTGGGCGGAGAGTGTTTGCGTTTTAGGGTCAGTCAGAAAGGATTTAGGATCTAGGGCCAAGGGTGTAGGACGTGCGGCTGGGGTTTGGGGATCAGGGTTACGTAAGGGTTGCAAGTTCAGTCTGCGGGAGGGCCAAAACTTCCTTTTGGGTTTGGGGCTGCTAGCAGCATCAGCGGCAGCAGCAGTAACAGCAAGTAACAGCTGCTGCAGTAGTAGTTAAGGCAGATCAGGAGGGTAGAGGTTGTCGAAGCCAGCGCCAGAACCGGAAGCCAGAGCAAAGGCGAGATGGCTTCCTGGCAGATGCGCGGCGTGAGCTTCCCGGCGGACCCACCCACCTTCGTGTGAGAGCAGCCGCGATAGGATATAATATAGGGGCCTTAATGATTAGAATAGGGCTTGGGGGTATATTCACATTATATACTATATACCCTATTCTAACTATTGAGGCCCCTATAATAGGGTGCAGAGGTCGGCCCTGCAGTGAGCTTGTTGGAGCCCTGCAGGGCTCTCACGAACTCGGAGGCTCTCTGTGCTCTGTGCTCGTAGAAGTGCCCTTGTGGCTTAACTCAGGCCCCAAACCTTCAGTCGGTCGAAGGTTGGTTGGTGGTACGCAGCCTCGGAGTTTGTGAGAATCGGATGCGACGTGGTGTACACAAGCTATGCATTTTTGGAAGTCCGATCGCCTTTCAGGCGGCTCCCTGTGGCTGTGGTGATATTTGAAGCGCACCAGCTTGTGCAAGTTTGAAAGTACCCGGAGACTCCAGTATCCCTCCGTGAGGGAAGATACGTAAATCATATTGGGGATCCTTCTATGACTTAATGTGTTCCTGAATTAAGGGATATTGGCGTCTCTGCGTAGCTTCCCAGAGCAGCTGACCGCACAGCTGCCGAAGAGAAGCAAACACAAGGGCACTTTAAGTACGGAGGAATCCATTGCTTTGCCTGGGCTGTGTCATGACTGTGCTGTGTCATGACGGTCCTTCCATTCTCGTCCTTGTTGCGGCGGCCGCTTGTTATCGTTTCATTCTGAGCGCCGTTGTTTCTGTTCCGAAAGGTTGCAATGTTTGGTACTTACATCATCATAACCACAGATTAGTTGTTGATTGTGCTACTGTGGTCGTATTATTCGAGGTGGTCGCTGTTGGCGGTGGCAGGCAGTGATTGTGAGTGTCATGTCGAGTCTCAGTCATCGCTGCAATCGCGATTCGTCGTCGTTTGCATCTTTTGCCTTGCATTCACCCTTACATCGCCATCACTATTTCCCAACATCTCCTTCGCCAGATTCTATGTATGAAGGTCGCTACTACCGTCATGTTCGCCGTCATCGTCATAGCATAATCAACACCAGCAGTGCCATGTTCATCCTTGCCGTTGGCATCACCTTCATTGGCATCGTCCAGCGCCTCGTCATTGCAGTCATCCGTACTGTACACCGATCAGAGTGTAGTGTGGCCCTGCCAATTATTCAAGCATGGTTCTTCATGCCATGAGCGGCCACGACTTCATGCTGCAACTGTTGCTGTCTTCTCATGTACTTACTTGTGCTGATTGTCATGTTTACAGCCTCCATGGAGCGGTGTGGATGTTGACCTTGTTACACTCCGACAAATTTCGATGATGTGTTTGTCCTAGTTCTTACTGCCGCTGCAGCTAAAGCGGACGCACATGACGATCGGGCCTTGTCCTCATCTTGGTCGCAGTACTTCCAGTGGGAGTTGTCAGCTCTCGGCACTGCTTAGGCACACGCGCAGCTCCTGGATGCCCAAAGGCTTGCTCCGGAGGACAAGAGAGCCGTGGAGCTTAGTGTCGCTGCGCTGCTTGCTTCAGGTTTGCCATGGTTGCGCTGTGCTCCGGCATAGGGTTCGTAATGAGACGTTTGCCATCAAGAATGCGCAGCACCCGACCTCTGCGCAGGCTTTGGAGAGGTGCATGGATGCTACAGTAAAGTGAATCAGGCTCAGAAGTGCCACAACTCTGTGTGTGTGTGTGCGTGTGTGGAACTGCAACAGTTCGCTACAGGCAGGTTTCGGGCTTCTTGACAGCACTGTGCCAATTTCGCTGGGGCTGATCAATCACACATGCTTCGACGCAGAGCAGCAGCAGCAGCAGCAGCAGCTGGTGGGGTCATCTTTGATGGAGCTTGGACTTTAACGCTGCGCACTGGAGGGCTGAAGATATGCATTATGTGTGTGTGTATTTGTTTACATGCATGCACGCAAATATACGTATAAGTAGATAGAGAGATATGTTTGTGTACATCACTGTGTATGTTTGTGTGTGTACACATTTATATATGATGCTAAGAAATGCCACGGACTGCCCCTTGCGCGTTTTCCACCAGGTAGTGTCGACAGGAAGCACAGTGGTCACTCTTATTATGGCTTCTTTACCCGTCAAGTCTCACGGGGCACTGGCAAGGCAAGGCTGGCTTGAGAGCTTATGACCATCGTGCTGACTTAGGTTCAGGAAGAGCTACGGAAAGTCAAGATCGAGCTTCGCAATCTGGCTGGGTTGGAGATCTTGTTGCGTCGTTCCTTATGAAATTCAGATGAAGGTAGACGCACATGTCATGGCGCTTGTACTTGGTATGGTTTTGGCGCATGTTCAAGCATACGACGTGCCGGTCGCCGTAGCCATCAGGATCATCGATTTGGTGCTACCCTGAATCTCACGTGATGCTCATTTCGTTGCCAGCAAGGAAAAGAGGAGGAGATGGAAAGCCGCGCCAAGGCTTTGAGGGAGGATGTTGCGCTTAGGATTTGCGGGTTTCCGGGTTTAGTTAAGGTTTGTCTTTAAGGTTGGGGGCTTTAGGGTTCCAGGGTGAAGAGATTACGACGTGCTTTAAGGTCCATCTATGGTTGCAGGTGTTTTGATCTTAGGTTTGGGGTGAGGGGTGAGGATTCTAGGTTTTGAGGCTGGGGGTTACGGAAACCTTCAACCAGTCTGTACAGCCATCCAGCACCATACTTCTATATTTCTAGGGTTCATTCGTGGTGCCAGGGTGGCATTTATTGTGGCGCATCTTTGTCCCACAGCAAATGTAAGGCCCAAGCTTCGTGCTAAGCGATCCCTGGTCATGGTTAGATCACCTGCAGCATTGGGAGGCCAAAGCCCTAAAGCCCAAAGCCCTCAAGATGTTTGAAGACCCTGAAGCCCCAGACCCCACACGCGTTGTCACTGATTTTCAGTGCGCTCCCCTGGCAGGTTGTCGAAATCCGGGATGGACTGAAAAGGCCTGGATTTGGCAGAGATCCTAAACCCTACACTCCTACACCTCAATCGTTTGAGGCTCCCACAACTTTAAATTCAGGATCCCAGGGTTTCGGGATGATTAGAATGGAGTCCTTAACCCTAGACCCTAAACCCTAAAACCGTTTGGCTCAAGCTGTTTTGTGTGACTCAAGCCTTCTGGCAAGCAGTTTGTATAGAACAAGTGTACAGAGCCATGGCCACAGAGGTCACTGCGGGCCAGAAGAAGCTCAGCAGTCAGCAGTTTCTGAGTATGTTGGCGAAAGTGCAGAAGGAAAGGGCTGAAGAAGCGCGCCTTGAAGCTCAGGTGATTGAAGGGGGGCAAGGCTCACTCAGTACAGGAGCATCGACAGGACCCACAGGACCCGCCGGAGGCTACGAAGTGATCAGACCACCAGCTGACGCGGTTGCACCCGGAGTGATCAGACCACCACCAGGTCACACGATTGCACCTGGAGTGATCAGACCACCACCAGGTCACACGATGGCACCTGGAGCGATCGGACCACCAGGTCACACGATGGCACCTGGAGTGATCGGACCACCAGGTCACACGATGCCTGGAGTGATCGGACCACCAGGTCACACGATGCCCCGGCCTGGAGTGATCAGACCACCACCAGATCACACGATTGCACCTGGAGTGATCAGACCACCACCAGGTCACACGATGGCACCTGGAGTGATCGGACCACCAGGTCACACGATGCCCCGGCCTGGAGTGATCAGACCCATTGCACCTGGAGTGATCGCGCCGCCAGACTCCACTCGCAGACGAGAGCTTGTTGCAGATGGGAAGACCATCCCGGTTGCCGATGAGGGTGAGGACGACTCGGAGCTGGACAGTCCAACGAAACGTCCCCTTCATGGAGAAGCACCGCTCAGTGCACAGGAAATTCGTGAGCTCTTGTTCGGCCATGTGAACGAGATGAAGGATGCATGGCGCTCTTTCCAAGGTCGTCTTGATCGTGTGGAGGCGGAACAATTACAGCACAACCACGAGATGATCAACCTTCGAACCAGAACGCACGCTCTTGAAAAGAGCTCTTCGAGTATGGGCCGAAATCAGGAGAAGGCTTCGAAGTGTTTGGAAGATCTTACTGAGGACGTCAAGAAAATGAAGGTGCAGATCGATGACTTGCAGAAGAAAAGTGCCTCCAAAGCTCCACTTGCTTCCTCAGAAGGTTCACTTCCCCAAGGTGCTCCCAAGTCTGGTACTGTTCATGGTCAGGCTGACCCTTGGGCTGAATTCTTCCGACTCAAGGGCAACAAGGAGATGGAGTTCAATGGCAATCCTCCTCGGGGTGATGTTCAGAGTGGGGCTGATTTTCTCTCTGAGGATGAAAAGCGTACACTGGTTGTCGGTGGTTGGGCTCGGGATACTAAGGGGGCGGTTATTGAGGCCGAGAGTGGGGTGCTGTTCAACTTGGAAGGCATCAAGGACTCAGTCGATGCGGAGAAGCTCACCATCTATGGTCCACGCAGGTCCGTCGGCATGCTCAAGTTCCTGCAACGTGAGGGTGAATCTTACACAGAGGTCAAGAATCGGATGTGGGGTGTCATCAAGCTTGTGGCGAACAGCAAGATCGAGCTAGCCAGTACCAAAGAGCTGGGAGAGCCGAGGAATATGTGGGCGAGTTTCGTTAAAACAAAGGCTGCTCGTGCTAAAAGTTCCTTGGTGTCCTTGACTCGGAGAGTGTGTTGCGACTTGGCAATGTCATCTAAGAATGCGGAGGGAGGGATCAAACACCTCCTGAACACCCAGCATACCGCGTATGATTGTGACTGGAACATGGGCACGATATGGTGCGGCAGTCACAAATTGGCAAGCGCAACCCACAAAGCTCCCCGAGAATGTGAGGTCATTCTTCTCCCCTCTGGCTGGGTCGCATCAGAAGCCGTTGCAGCAACCACAGGCTGTACTGTTGATGAGGCCAAATCGGCCTTTGAAAAGGAACTATGACATGAAGAGGGAGACGGTTTCACCCAGGAGGATCTGCTGTCGGGGAGAAGTCCAAAGGCCACAGGGGAAGTTCTCCCTAAGGGATGCTCTGGCAAAGGCGGAAAGGACTCGGCGTGTGGAATACATCGCTGGGGACGTGTCGTTAGCTGGAACCTCGGTGGTCAGTCTTTGAAGATGCTGGACGTTGCGGCGGCTGATGCTGATATCCTTCTTGTGCAGGAAGTTTCTCGAGGAAAAGATGGATGGGATGGTGTAGAAACCGATGAATATCATTGGATTGTACATCGTCATCGTGAACAATGGAGAGGAACGGCTGTGGGAATCGCCAAAGATCGGCTCGACTGTGTCATTCGGAAAGTTGCTTCTCCTCGGGGAGTTTGGGTCCTTGCCAGAATTCATGGGCTCGGACGTGTGGTTTGTGGATCCATCCATTGCTACACGGGTGTCACCAATGCACGATATCAGGCTGCAGTGGGCGAATTCTTTGCTCTACTTCCGGCAGAATGGCGACGATATCCTCTTCTGTGTGGGGTGGATGCCAACGAAGAACCGTGCTGGACCGAGAAGGAGATGTCTGAAGAACTTGAGGTTAGTCATTGCTCGGACAACCTGAACGTTCTACTCGATGAAGCAGGTCAGCATGAGTGCTGTGTTATCCCTCCGCATCGATCTCAAAAACATGTGCCGACTCACTACCCTAGGGATGAGACGCGTGATGGCAGACAAATTGACCTCATTCTTGCAAGGAATCTGCGACTTGGCTGTGTTCACATTGATCCGGTTAGAAGACATACGATCAATTCTGATCATGCTGCACTCTTTGCTGAAGTTGTCGTCAGAGGAGATGTGCCGGCTAGACAATGGGGAAACGACTCTAGAGCACTTTGGGTCCATCGTGAACTTCCGGCAGTCACTATTGTCGATGATGGGGATGTTGCTGAACGTGCTCAGACCTGTACGCGGCCTCGACGTTCACAATCTTATTGTGACAGTGCGGAGACGAAGTCTGCTATCAAGGAGGCCAGAGTCTCGAAATCGAAAGCCTGCTGGAAGAGAGTGCACCGACTCCGGCGACGTGACCGTCAAGCTTGGGAGGAACAGAGATTGTCACGCATACTCCTTGGAGGTTGGGACGAATTTCGAGCTCTGCAAAATGAAAAGAAAAAACGACGAGGTTGGTGGGGAGGCATGCTTGACGGCAAAACTCGGCCACCGTTACTGATGAAGTTCAGGCGCACCTGGCTGAAAAGATGGTCTGCCCCGAAATGAAGAACTGGGATGATGATCTAGATCGCCTTATAGATGACCTGCCTGTTCGGGATGAGTTCATTGGATTTACACTCCAAGATACGGGAAGAACTTCAACAAATGAAGTGCAGAAGTGCGGTAGGCCCGGATGGGATCAGTGTTCACCTGCTGAGAGAGATGGCGAACCATGAGTCCCTGAGTGTTCAGCTGCTGCAGCTCATCAATCATATAGTTGAGAAGCAAGAGACCCCGGAGATCTGGAATGTCAGTTTCCTTGCCCTGTTGGCCAAGTGTTCGCAACCGCTCAAACCCAGTGATCTGAGGCCGATATGCGTCAGCTCAGCTTTCAACAAACTGGTGAATCGTCTTGTTTGTGCCCGGGCCCTTCCTTTTCTTAGGCGTGGCTCGAAGATCTCAGCATGTGGGAGAGGACGACAAGCTGCAGATCTTATAGGGGCGGTCTCCCGCATCCGGGATGTCATTCATGAGTGGCGAATGCCAGCCTTGGTTTGTAAATTGGACGTCGCAGGCGCCTTTGATCGAGTTGATCGTCGCAAAATGGCGAGTTTGTTAATCGCACGCCTCAAGGATACGGGAAGAATTGTTGAGCTCCGCTACCTCCTTGGCCAACTACATTCTCACCTCCTTGAGGGGCGTGTGCCTGGTGGTGGCAAGGTGCGACTACGACCCAACACTGGCATTAAACAAGGTGCACCTGAGAGCGCTGAACTGTTCGGTATCTTGATCGACTCCCTGCTTTCAGAGTTGGTTGATAGTTCTTCGTGGAGGAGCTTAGGTGGCCTGGCGGATGATTTCGATGTGGACTTGCTCTTCTACCAGGATGACGTCTTCTTAGTTGACTGTCAGCTAGGCAGACTTGTTCGTCGGATTCGAGTTGTCGATCGTTGTTTGGGTCAGGCTGGGCTCAAACTTGCCACTAATAAGACCAAGATCATCGCCAGCCGCAATTACTCTGGTCCTAGACGGGCTGAAATTGGGGGTGATTGCTTCACGATTGCCGGCAAGGATGAATCCATCAAGGTCCTGGGGGTGAGCTTCAACTTCTTCGAGGGCCCCTCTCAGCAGGCACAGGAAATGTTGGGTCGTGCTCGGGCGGCTGTCGCAGCCCACTCTGATGTCCTCTGTGCATCTGGGCCGTGGATGAAGAAGGTTGAAATGCTGCGATGTCTTGTTGAAGGGGCTTGGAGCTGGACCGCTGGTGCTCTTCACTGGAGTGCCCAAGATCTGATGGCGGCAAACACCCTTCAGCTCCACACACTCAGGAAGATGTTTGCCCTCAAGCGTCTCAGGAATGAGGACTGGGTGAGTTGGAACCAAAGAACCTTGAGGTTTTGTAGAGTTTGGCTTCACACCAACCAGGTGTCAAGGTGGAGCGCGAAGATCCTTGCATTGCAACATAATCTCCACGGCCATTGGGCGAGGAGAGTTGAAAGCAGTCGGGGTGGCCGAGTATGCTGTCACTGTCTGGCAATGCGAGCTGTGCTCTGGAGGTGTACCCATTGGTGGCGTGGGCGGCAGGCGATGAGTTCGTCGAGTGGCATGAGGCATCCATGTAGATTTTATGCATCGAATCCCGAGAGGCAAGTCGCTGAAACACAGGGAAGCCTCTGGCATGTGGGAGCTCAAGACAGAATTGCCTGGTGTGCGGCAAGACGTAGATATATTGATATGTGGGATGTGAAGTGGAGCAGTGGCCGTCAGTTGGCCTTGCGATTCTAGTTCCGTGATTGTCTGCCTTGTGAAGTTCGATCTGAGAGTGCAGTCCACCATTGAACCTGATGATGATTGGCTCAACCTATGTGCCCCTTCGTTTGCTCCTACATCCTGACTTCGAAAATTCTTTTCACTTGAGATTGTCACGACTGATGTCAAGACAGGTGTCTTTGTTTGGTACGACGGAACCCTCTCCGGCACACTCTCGCGCTATATTTGGGATGAGTTTGTACTCTGCATTTGCTTGTAAGCTCCGTTCATGAATTTCACGGCTGATGACTTTCTCTCTCACGACTTTGCCCACTTCAGCTCAGTTCGTCGACTTGCATGAAGTGCCTGGGATGAATGTGCTTCAACCGTCGTGTCTGTCGGCTCCAGGTGATACGCTGTCACAACCCTCAGCATCCTCGCCTTCTCCTTATCATGGTGGCCCCGCGCTATCTTGTGTGGACGCCTTTGTGGCTTTGCCTTTGGTGGACTGCCTCTGCGTGGGACGAAGAGAATGAGTCGGTCGATGAACCGGCACATCCTGCTGCCGCTGCTTCCTCGTCGGTGGCATTGGTCCCTGGGGCGACTTCATCACAATGCTCCGCTTCCTGGACGTACACTCAGTACATGCAGTTCATGGCGGCAGCTTGGGATGAAGAAATTTCGGTGGCAGCCCAACTCGAAGACTATGAGAACGCCACGGTCAATCACAGCGGCCTGGTGATGTCCACTATTGAATCACCAACGCCTGAGTCGGTGCCTACACCCTTCTCGTCAGGACATGATGGGGGCCCTTCGTGTTTGGAATTTGGAGACCTGGCGCCTCCTGCATGATGGACGTGTACTTCGTGGAGGACGTGGGACCACTACAGGACTACCTGGACGTGACCCTGACACCTGGCTCATCTCCAACAACAAAGCCAAAGGGGGTGAAACGTCTGGGACTATCGACAGCCTCCCTTGCCCCTGCCCCGCCTCGCTTGTGGGGAACGACGCTGAGGATGGGCATAACCATGGCACTTCATCGTCCTCTTCGTCTTCCTTCTCGGCACCCTGGACAAGCTGGATCGGAATGAGCGCTACTACCTCTGGCGACCCTACTTCCTCGTCTTCGTCTGCATCGGGGTCATCTTGGAGGCAGCGATCCTGCATGACCTCATGGGTGAGTACGCAGGTGAACGCGACAGAGTCATCGGAGGGGGCTTCGTCGAGCTTGAACTGGACCCTGAACACCAGCCTGCCCCAAGACTGTGACCCCCCCGAACCGGCTCTCGGTATTATTCAAAGATTCGATCGAACGAGGCCGGGACGTGACAGGTGGCACAATATCAATGGGAGTATTCGCAGCCGACTTCGAGAACGACGTGCTCAAGAACAAGGTCTGGGTCCAATTCAAGAAGATGAACCCCCCTTCGTTGTTGAAAATGTCGGTCTGGACGAGATGGCCCGGTTGTCAAAGCTCGGACTTTCTACGGCGAGAACTTTGGAGTTTGGGCCAGCGGAATGGGCGAGATGACCGAAGACTCTACCACTGTAGGCGATGAGGGCAGTTCATATTCTTCTTGGAGTGGTGATGGCCCCACAGTGGTGCAGACGGTGGACGAAGATGATGATCGCCCTGATCCTGATGCTGCCTCGTCCTCCGATAATGGTCCACCGAGTGAAGTGGGGTTCTGGCGCCATGGTGAATGGAACCCACGGATGGCAGTCGTGGGAGGAGCTTGATTCTGCTTCTTCTGCCTGGTCGTGGACAGGATGGCACTCGTGGGAGGAGCAAGATTCATGGAACGGTCACCCTCATCATGACCCATCAACATGGGCTTCGTGGTCTACGTGGACGCCGTGGTCGAGCACTACGTGGACTTCTACCTCCTCGTTTGGAAATACTTCTGGGACGACGTGTGCTTTGACGACATCCACGACTTCCTCCACTACTACCACTCTGTCGTCCACTTGGCCTGTTATCCCGAATTATGGCCTCTTTCCAGACGTGCGCCCGATCTCGGCGAACGAACCGTCACCACCCTTTGTTGCGGCTGTTGTCTCGGACAGTGATGATGAGGAGGAGTTTATCCTGATGCAGATGACGAACGCCGAGCGGAGAAGCCTGGAAGAGAGAGGAGTCCCACAGAACATGTTTGCTCGTCTAGAGGGACTTCTTCAGGCTGTTGAGCGAATGCAGCAAGAGGGCCAAGGCCCTGAAGGCAGATGGTCGCTCAGTTGTCTGCATTCGCGTTTGGTTGATGGGATCGACGCTTTGGAGGCCCTCCACTCTGTGATCTCAAGGAGGTTCATCCCTCAAGGATATCTACCCGTCAGGCGCATTCCTCAAAGGGAGATGGATCGATGGCGACTCTTTAATTGGGGCAGGAATTACGTTGACATCTTCCTCAACACCCTGGAGACCAACTTGAGCGTCCGCCTTCAGCCTGCCGACTCACAGCCTTCCCCGGTTGCTCCGGCAGACTCTATCGAGTCGCTAAGTGTTCACAGCGAGACAGGGGTGACGAGCCAACCGGCCTCTTCGACTACGGCGGTCAGCTCGGCGAGTGGCACACGTAGACGTGCATGCAGGCGAAGGGCTCGGCGAACAAGATCTCGTAGTCCGACTGGGACCAGCATCCATATGCCGTCGATGGACAGCGAGTATGCCTATAACTATAACGAAGATGGTGACCTAGTGGCTGTCCCCCCTCGCTCACCTTCTGGGGGACCTTTCGGTCCCCCTCCGCCTTTGCCTGTCAACATTCCCGCTCCTGGAGAACTTCGAGGCATATGGAGAGAACCGGAGTCGACTACTGATGAGGACAATGGGGCTTCTAGCAGTCATGGTGCTAGGGGTGACAGTGACGTGGCTTCATCGACCACCACTACCTCCACCTGTTGGAATGTTGACTCGATGGTGTGGGTCTCGTCTTCTGCAAACCTGACGGACAACACAATGGCCTCTACGACGTCTACCTCTACAATGTGGGTGATTGACAATCAACCGATGGGCCTGAATAGTCTGGCTGTCTGGGAGGAACACGTGGAATGGCTGGATTGGACTGGGACATCCAAGACTAGCACCAGTATGGCACCACCTGGGATTACTTGGCCGTCTGAAGTGGTCAGGGACACCGTCAATGTGAATGTGGTACACGGAGGGCAGGGCGACACATTGGAACTCCTCAGACGCCTACTTGCACGGCTTCGTCGCTTACGTCACCAAGAGCGCCTCATTCTGGAGGCGGTGGATGAAACGTTGGAGTGGCTTCACTGCCCTGCATGAGGGCAGTGCTTTGTTGAATGTTGGAACCTATGAAAGGAACATCATGGAAGCAGTGCACCGTGAAGCTCGCGCGGGCTCTGGACCGGCCTCTGCAGCTACGTCACGTTGGATTGTGTCGCCGTCGATTCTCCTGTCACCTGATTTGCCTGGCAACTTGGAGGAGTTACATCGCGGACTTCCTGGAAATGAACCTCATGTGATTGCAGGTTATCGACGACGAGCATGGCGTACTCATGTTGCAGGACTCTTTGCAGCGGAAGGCAGAGATGTCCCCTTGGGTGGGTGGCCTGCGGAAGATGAGCGTGATCTTTTTCTTGTTCAGCAAGATGAGCACACGATGATTGGTAACATGCCATCCTCGGTGGCTTTACCTTCTTCTTGGCGTCCCGGTGGCCATCCTAGCAGTATCGGACCGTCTGCCATGAATGGCACTGGAAACCATCGTGATGGACGACCTGGGGATGCGCTCCTTCGTCGTTCTGGCCCTCGTGATGCTCCTGACCGCTTTCAAAGACGTCGTCACCATGTTCCTCGTCCGCCTCCTCGCTTTGTGGACCCCCATGTGAATCCGTTGATGGAGCAAGTGACTGGACATGACGAACGTGGGCTTCAGCTGGAAGAGAATGCTGGTCCTGCACGCCTTCGACGTTCTGTTGTACCTCATGGCCCTGGACTTCCTCAACGGCGTCGTCATCCTGCTGGCCCTCCTGTACTTCGTACTGGTGCAACCAGTACTGTTGGGACATCCTCACGTGAACCTCCTTTCTCTGTGGGTGTCTTCCGGACTTCAGCTGTTGGTGAAGAAGTTGGTGGCGTCGCTGCACCCCGTCCGACCAACAGTTCGTCAAACGGATCGTCAGACACTCGTCGTGAAGAGGTTTCGCATCGTGACGAACTTGTGAGAGAACGAAGTAGAAGCCGTGACATTTAATTTTCTGAATGTCGTGATTTTGGCCCTTGGTCGCTGGGGCTGTTCTTTAGTGTAGGCCGAGACGGCGGGCTCAAGACCTGCTCTTCTGCGAGAGTTGGAAAGGGGCCATTGCACTTTAAAAAAAAAACCGTAAACACCCTAAACCCTTTTACTTCCCTAGAACTCGATTTCCGGAGCCTTTCAACGAACCGAAAATGATACTCTGGATGAAGACCCAGCATAGTTAGGAACCTCAGGAGCACCTCGTCAGGAACCTCAGGAGAAGCTCGACATAACTCTTTGTAGGCGAGCCTGACCTGAAGCTGTGCCACTCGTCGAAAATTTATCTCAACACGTTTTGAAACTTCCCAAACCTGCAGGGGCATCATGAAAGCCTGCAGTTGAAAATGCAAGCGAAGTGCACCTACTGTTGACCCAAACCAGGTTCAAAAGAAGAGGAGACAAAGCCACCTGTAAACTGACACCAACCCCAAGATCTTACTTCCGCTTCCAATCCTCGCCTTCCAAGCAGCCGGTTCGGCACAGGGCTCGCACAGAGGGCGCCGAGGTTATGCCGCTGCTAAGGCAGCGGAGTTCTGCTGTCAAGTGAAGCAACAGAAACAACAGCCCAAGTAAGGGGTGAGGTCTGCATGTAGCCTGCAACTGGTTTTGAGCCTTACTGGTGGTTATGCTGCTGCTGCTCCTACTACTACTACTACTATTATTATTATTATCATTATTATTATTAGTATTATGATTGCTACTACTACTACTACTACTACTACTACTACTACTGCTGGTGGCGGCATCGCTGCCCGTGCCACACCATCGAGGCGATGCCCGATGACGATGCCAAAGAATAGTTCTACTGAGGTAGTAATAATTGGGGTTTACGGTTTAGGGGTTTTCAGTCCCCTAATATGGGTTATAAGTATATCTGCTACTGCTACTGCTACGACTCTTTATCTGCGACGATGAAACAGGTGACCGCGACTGCTCATGGTGCTGCTACTCTGCTGCATCACTGTCACCACACAGCCATGACAATCACCACGAACTTCGCAAGGTTTCATCGCCAGGATCTGTTCATCATCTTCTGCATGAGTGTCAACCGCATGGCCTAGGATTTTGCATTGAAGTTGCCAGTTTTCCTCCGCTCTAATTATGATGATGGTGGTGCTGATTGCATATGGTGATTTTGATGGTGATGATGATGATGCTGATGATCGTAATGATAGCCCTGATGGTGACCCACATCAATCATCCTCTACTCTCGCACAGGCCCAACGGGATGTTACCATTGCATACCCCTTCCCACGGGAGGCAGCTGTCGGCAACCAGCTGCTCGTGGGAGACTGTCATGGACCTGCCGGGTGTGGAACAGTTGGCAAGCATGCTGTGCTGCTGCGGACGTCTTGCACTCTATGATACTGTATGTTGCGTTAGTGTGCTTGATGATGCTTGATGCCTACCTGATTTCTGAATTGCTCGTTGTCGCTGTTCGTGTTCGTGCTATCACTACAAACAATACACTACAGTATAGCCTTTGCTGTTGTTGTTGTTGTTGCTGCTGGTGTTGCTGCTGCTGCTGCTGCTATTACTGCTGTTGATACTGTTTTAAACAAGTGTTCCGTTAATCGTGAATATTTACATTATTATAGTTATTGTGTTTTCGTGATTAGTCTTCTGAAAATCGACTGCCTTGCTGCTTTGCCTGCTGCGACTGCGTGCATGCCCACCCGGCGGGAACCAGAAATCCCTAAACCCGAAGCCTGAAATCCTACACCCTCAACCTTTCCCCGACATCCGAGACCCCAAACCCCAAACCCGAAAAACAAAAACAGAGATTCCAAGCAGCCTCCGGCCTCAGCTGCAAAGTTTGGAGCCCCAACCTGAATGCTCAGATTCTGAAAGCTTTGTCTCCTTCGACCCTAGGCCCTGCTATCGCCGCCCCAGAAGACGATAGGTCCCATGTTCGAAATACGAAGCCCCCCGAAGCTCAAGGACCTCAAAGGCATGAAGCTGAATCGGTAAACTGTTCAATCCACGTCTCTAGTTCGACGTCCGAACGAAGGCTCCGAATCACGCCATACCCTCCTGTCCTGATCTCACCCTTGCAATGTACACCGCTGCAGCACCCAAGTCTTAAATCCTAATTCCGTAGAGGAGACACGCATCGGAGTCGAGGTCAAGAGCTGTCAGGACCTTTCGGGGGTTTCAATGATTTTCGATGTAAGGTTCCGATTTTTAGGACTGTGTTGGGAGTAGCTAGCATGTGTCTTGGGGTTGGCATGTATTGCGAAGAGTCTCGGACTTGGGTTTCATGATTTAGTTTGGGTGGGTCTATTGCCGCGTGCAGGTTGAGTGAGCTTGAAGCTTGTTGGTGTAGGGGACGGAAGTGAGGGTTTGCCTGAGGGCTTTTCGAGTTCTGTGAGAGCTTTCAGGCTACGGGGATGGATCTGCAGACGGGTCAAAGTGCGTTGCATTGGGTATGGGTGAAAGCCCTCCAACGCCACCCTGGAAACCTCGTATCTGACTTGTGCTTGTTGTTCAGCATGTGGGTGTGGGTGTGGGTCTAGCCCAGCAAGGCACCCTCAATCCGAAATCCCAAGCCGTATACAAGCCCGAACAGTGGCCATGAACCTGCACCTCATGCACTTCTTCGACCCCCCGCGTTTACGACTCACAACCCTGTACAGCGCTTGACAATGCCTTGAACAGCTTCGATGTGGACCGCATGTATTGTTTACCTTGGCAGAGACGAACAGACTTCAACTCGCGGTATTTACCCAAGCGAATAGGTGTTCCCGTACAGTTAGCCGCCCCGAAGCTCCACTAAGCGTGTCGGGGCCATTGCCCGGACATATTCCACGCAAGATCCTCTGCCCTCTGTGCTGAACACAACATTGGGAACTGAATTCCGTTCTCCTTCGCGCAAACCCCAAGCTCAAGAACCGCGGCAGGAGTGTGGGGCAGAAGCGAAGCAGCCGCGAGCTCGGAAGCCTCCGCGATCTTTCATAACGTTTACCTGTAGCCGAAAAGACCTACCTTTTCAAGGAACTGTTTTTAGAAATCATAATAAGGAACCCTAAAAAAGATAGGTCTTTTCGGCTAGAGGTAAGCTTACGGAATAAGCTGCCTTAGGGTGCCAGTGGCAGGAGCTCGCTTGGTTGAGTGGATGTGCTCGGCATAAGTAAAAAATTCATAGACGTATACGTATACTAGAACTATACAGGGACTACCAGGGGATACTATTACTACTTACAAACGTCCCTACTTTAAGGTTGCTCATGCAAGGCTGACGATCGTAAGACTATCAGGTTGTCAGTCCGCAAACATCGGAAATCCGGTGAAAATCTCTTTCTAGTGATTCTACTATGTGTAAACGCTACATGACACCATATACCCTGAACCCTGGACTGCAGTGAAGCGTTTGAATCCTTAAACCCTAACTGAGAGATGTGTATAACTCTGCATAAGCCTCTAGCTTGCTGGGATGTTTGGAGTTAGTCGTTCAAACAGTTAGGGCTTCTTTGAGTCCTCGACACCGAGGCTATGTGAAGAGATCTTGGCAAAGCTCAAGGATCAGTCGAAGGAGTGGCTGGACGCCACAGGTAAGAAAGATGTCGGAACAACTGGTAACAGAATCCTTCCATGGCCCCCTACATATTTACGTGATAGTCTAGGACTTAGACTAGGGTCTGCGAGGCCTGTTTTGTAAGTATGTAGGGGCTACAGTGAAAACTTCCGACCCCTGCGGGGTTTACGGAGCACTAAACCCTAAAGCTTAAACCTTTATACTTGTACCCTGAAACTACGGCCCTAAACCCTGAACCACGATTGCCGATACATCATATTCACGCATCGACTTGTTTAGGATGGGGGCTTGTTGTTTAGTTTTAGCCTGTGGGCTTTATGGGGTCTTGGGTTTTTGGGCGTTCGGGCTTTGGCTTTTGGTTTTGAGAATTCATACGGCCTTGGGATTTGAGGATGCTAGGGCTTTAGGGTTTAGGAATAGAGTCTTCGGGACTCGGAGTTTTCGGGGTAAGAGCGAGGGCTTGAGGGCTTAGTGCATTTAGGGAATAAGGGTTGTGCCCAACGTTCACTTCGACTAGACGTTTGGCAACGGAGCCTGCTGGTCTCATAGAGCTCAAAAGTGCTGTAGCTTACGTCTTGTAGTGTGGAGTTGTCTGGTTGGTGCTTCAAAGAAATCCCCAAGCCCACACCCAAACCCCAACCCCTGAACTCGAAGCCGTGGAACCTACAGCCTGAACCCTAAGCCCAGATCCCTAAACCCTCCACCCCCAACCGAAGCCCTCTGACATGAGGCAGCCCACCTGAAAACATTCATGATGAGCATGTACACGCGAGGGATCCGAAGGAACACAGACAGACCGAACGGGGTGCAACAAGCATAAACTGCCCTCCGTACTACGGAGGGCGCTTGGGCCAAGGCGATGGCCAAACGCTTGGCAGGGCATTGCGCCGTCCGTTCTTGTCGCGCCCGGTATGGTGGAATCCGCCCTGACGTGGCAAGGGCAAGGAAGAAGACACATGGAGGGTCGGAGGCCCTTCAAGGAGGTCGACGCGGTGCTTTCGCTTTCCACGTCTTCCTCGTAAGTAGGCGGCGTGTGTATGCTTGTATAGCTTCTATCGTCAGTAGCCAGAGGTTTCGGGGTATTTGGACGACGAGGCACGGTGAAGCCCTGTAGGTCGTCCATTGAGAAAAGTTTTGAACTGTTAAGACCAAATGAAAATATGCTTCCGGCACTGTAGAAGCATAATGTGGAATATAAGAAGAATTAGAATGCAGTAGAACTATATACATACATTATGCGCTACTATGCTATAGTCTGCGGGCTTAAGACCCGAACCCTTAAACCCTTTGTCCCCTCAGCTTCCCAGTCCCTGCTACTCGCAGAAGCCATGACCTTAAACCCTAAAGGCCCGAAGCCCTGAAACCCTGTTCCAAACCCAGTGCACACCGCCCAGATCTAAACCCCCCGACGTGCATTGTGGCCCTTGCGTCTAGTTGAAGGTGGGACTTGGCAAATGGGGTTATAAGTACTTAACTGAGGTTATAACTAATTTCAACTGTAGATACCTTGCTTATAACCCCAATTACACGTCCCATGATCCTTTAAGTAGTTGGGACCCAGAAGCCCAGCCCCAGAATGCTCCGAGCAGTCAGCCAAGGCAGCGGCCTCTTTGGGAGGGTTAGCTTCGTAGTTTCGTAGTTTCCGGCACCTGTACCATCTGGGTGCCGCGTAGCAGCGAGTGCTTGAGCAGCGGTAGTGTAGTTAGGAGGGCAGGCGATGCAGATGGCCACGGGCACTTACCCGGATGCTGCTTATGTCAGTCAAAGTTTGAGAGTTTAGGGTTCAACGCGGTGTAACTTCCTCGGATTGCTGTCAAGTGCCCATGGCTCTGTCCTGCTGCAGAGACACATACTCACATACTAGCCTTCGGGGCTTCAGCCAAAGGGCGTTGAAAAGGTGTTCGTGCTTGCGCAATCCACCGTTGTGACAGGGGATTAGGATAAATGTGGATGGGGCCTGTGTATGCACCTCTATCCTGCTCGAAAGTTGGAACATACAAGCAACCAGTTTGATGTTGAGTTCGCGGAGGAATTGCAGGATCTAGGACCGCGAACCCATTGGAACAGAAGACTGGACTGCCAGCTGCCTGTGCAGTCGC
Organism: Symbiodinium sp. CCMP2592; assembly: GCA_905221615.1. Lineage (NCBI taxonomy): Eukaryota > Dinophyceae > Suessiales > Symbiodiniaceae > Symbiodinium > Symbiodinium sp. CCMP2592. The sequence continues at coordinate 360,677 of CAJNDT010001224.1, read as the reverse complement.
GAAGTGCACGCCGGACATGACGCCCGACGGGCACGACCTGTCCGACACTGACTACCTGAAGAGGCTGCCTGTAAAGATCCGGGCGAGCAGTACTGTTGTCGGAGCAGCTTTGGCACGAGGATCAGAATGCCGCATCTTGTGCAGGTTCGGGACAGCAGTGGTCTTTCTTTTCTTGAACGATGCAGAGGCAGGTAGCCACTGTCGTGTCAGATCCTTTGTGATTCCGTGAAGCACGGCCGAACTCGCAATGCCGAGATTCACAGTTCTGACACCCGACATGTATCGAACGGTCAGACTTCCCAACCTGCTCCGACATCAACCTTCAACTGTAAGCCGCAATGCCAGGGGCCTCGAAAGCGAATCGTGCAGTGACGAACGTCAACTGCCAAAGTACAAGTTGAAAGTCGCAAGAGCCGTGTCGCAACGGTAGTGGTGATGCGGTGATGATGATGTTCCACGACGATGATATGGTTTTTGATGCGCAACAGCTATGTTCAGGGTCACCTTGGTGGTGGTCTTGGTGGTGGATGTGAAGTGCAGTGGGTAGCTACCTAGTACTGGGAGCAACATCGGACTAGTAGTATTTCTAATCCGTGCTGATATCAGTGCTCGTGCTACTCGTGGTAGTATTGTAGTCGAGGCGGCTGACCTGGTATTTCCAAAGCTGCGCGTCCAGGCGGTGGTGCCGGGGTATCCTTGCTGGACTTTCGGCGCACCTTTTGGATTTGCAATCAAGGCTTTGTAGGAGCTGTTTTAGGACGAGAAAACCCAGCTGCAGGGTGGTTCTTGAAGGGAGCGGAGTAAACGGCCCAGAACATAACCCCTCCAGAGCCCCCAAGAAACCAAAAATCAGCTTCCGGGTCTAAAATAAAATTCCGGGTGGTGGCGCCGCCAGGTTCGGTCTCGAGAGGGATGTGCCGTGGCCTGGCCGCCCTGTTTCTCGGGGACTGCAGAGGACATGCTACTTGAGTTCATATCGGGGCCTTAATAGTTAGAATAGGGTTTCTAGGACCCATCATACGATAATTATAAAAAGGAACCCTCAAAATAGTACAGGTAATTATTAAGGCCCCTATGTTCGATGCATCGACTACTTGGTGGCCGAGGTCGATAGGCAGTTGAAAAGCTGTGCTTAAAGGATGGAACGCCAGCTGTCTTCAGCCGATGCTCGAACAAGAGCCCCAATTTATGTCTTGCGCAATACGGGAAACCAGTCTTTACTCAGGGAGCAAAAGCAAGAATTGGGGGTGGGGAGCAGTAATGCACCGTGACCACTAGCCTAGTGATGAATTATGATTTGGGGACCATCTATCTCTGAATTAAACGAATTTAGATTTAGATGTTAAGCCCACGGGTGATTTCCACCGGTATCCTTTACTTTTCATTGATTTAGCTCTGGTTTGGATGGACGGCAGAACACAGTGTAGAAAATCAAAACAGGGAAGTACATCAGAATGTCTGGAGCGGGCCCGCTGTCTCGGGCAGCCTCAACGGTGGTCGGATTTGCCAGTATGGCCTTTGGGTGTTTCTAAGACTTGTGTTTAACTCGGTGTTGTACTGGGCTTGATAAATAGGTTTGAGGCTGTGGAGTTTCAGCGTGGGGGTTGTGCTATCCACCTTAACAGCCCAAGCTCTTCGATGTGGCAGGTGTGGTCTACCACATCCGCCTCGACCGGGCTGCTAAGACATCAGGCAGAACCCTTGCTTAGATACCATGATCACGGTTCTATGACTAACCGTATCTACTAGTGCATGTCGAAGGCGGTTGTTGCTGTTGCTATCAGTTATCCAGTACAGTCATCCGCACCTCAATGTCGGAGCAGAGTGAGCGTCTGGTATTCATGCCACAGACCCTGCACAATGCAGGCAAACCCGGACCAGATTCTGAGTTAAAGGTGTTGTGGCATCTATGTTTGGAGTACATGGTCTTGGATATCTGCGACATTGGGTAGAGTAAACACCGGCGGTTTCACACAAAATGCTGCTGCGGGCGTGGAGTACTAAGTCCCGAATCCTTTTGAATGGGAGTAGAATGTACAAGTGCAGATTGCCGCGGGGCAAGGGTTGGGTCGCTGCAGACATGGGCATGCATAATTCCCATGTACTTTCCTGAAGCCGAATTCTGACATGGCACTTGAACTCATCCGTGCATCAGGCGCAGCCGCCACGGCTCGGGGTGAGGCGAGGTGAAGAGAAAGCTAACCGGTCATAAGTCTTCAGATAACTTCTGGGGTCTCCGCGATAAGATTTATGTTGTGGTGCGCGGTGGTGCACATGGAGGGCAAAAGCAAGGGACCCTCGACGTGACCCCAGTTCATCCATCCACACGGCAGTCAGTATGCCTTATTTGTGCATGCATTGACGTGTGCAGTCATGCGTGTTTGGCCAGCAAGCATACTGCATGCATGCAAGCGGATATGGCAATAATATAGATTCAGAAGGACAAACATGATCGCAAACGTGCAGGCATGCATTCACGCATGCAAACGTTCGCTCACACCCTTGCTTCTCGACGCACTCAGTTAAACCCGTGCATGGACGCATACCGGCAAATATTTTCCTTGGGTGCCGCAGCTTCTGGCGGCAACAGTTCGTCTGTCAGATCAGGCTACAGGTGGAACTTCTTGAGCTTACATCCGCCTTTAACTTTATTTGCTGCTGGATGGTGGGGTCACCGCTGCACCACCCCAGAACAGCAATCCTATTCGAGAAGGCTTTCTGCTTCAACCCTCTAGCCCCAGAACAACTGCCTTCAAAGCCGGAAGTGCCTGCAGACTAAAAGAAAGTCCTTCGCCGAGTTCCGTGCAATCCCACCTAGGATACTTTTCTTTGCATCCCCCGAAGCTACAGTCGGCTAGAGGAAATCTCCAAACACTGAACCCTAGAGTCCACAGTCGGGGCATCAGGTTGGCGGCGATCGGCCATTTCAGAGCTGAGCCCGTGAGGGCCGCAGCCTAGGATCTACTCTAAGCCCCAAGGCCCTGAACTCAACATCCCAGAGTTCCATTTCCCAGTTGAGCTCAAGTCTCATCCTTACTTTAAGTTTATCTCTAGGTTGCACCTCCGTATACGATGGGCCGGGATCCAAGCCTCTGGAACCCTACATCCCGATTCCCCAGACGCGAAGCTCCGCAGCCAACCGCACCTACAGATCCCTGAACTGAGTTCGAAGCCCTCAACCGTCAAGCACCCTAAGCCCTAAATCCCCAAACCCCTGATCCGGAAACCCTTAGCCTTAACCCTTAACCCGAAAGCACCCTAAGCTCTGGGACGGTTTAGCCAAAGAGACGTTCGCGGCCGTTGATTCGAAATGGCTGTTCTTGCTGTGGCTCAGGGGTTTCAGGCTTTAGTGTCCTTGTTGGATTTCTGCGTAGCTGCAGAGGCTTTGAGGCTGTGTAATCGGTCTGATGCGACTTACGGTGATAGAAGATTTTTTCCGAGATGCCCTGACTCTTGCGTTTAGTGTCATGTTGGAGCAGCCGGTCAGCAAGTGTGCGGTTTCAGGTTTCCGGTTTAAGCTTTGCGGTTCAATCTGTTAGGCAACCGGTTCCGGGAATAGGTAGTATGAGCCCAGTGGCTTGGAGCTCCCGTCTGAGCCTGCCTTCTTTCATGCGTGTCTTCTCTGGGCCAAGATATTCCACACCGAGACCCAAGCTTTGGATCTGGACCCGCAGCAATGCCCACAGCTCTAGCAGCATGATGGAGGTTGCAAGCCAAAGCAGGAAGCTAGAGACAGCGCACTTGACGGCCTGAAGCCCAGAGTCTTAGAGTCCCATGCACAACACCGAAACCTCAGCCTGAACCTCACCTTCAAGCATCGAAGATGTCCAGGGCTTTGATACCAACATGTGCACGTGAGGATACGGTGCAAGGTGCGTGGCTACTGGAGTCTTCTTTCCTAGGATGGCATCCCCTAAACCCTAAACCGTAAACCTTCCAATGAGTCCTTCCATACACCCAGTGTACTGCTCGCTGCGCAGCGATGCAGTGTCTTGAAAGGGCAGGAGTCGGAACGCCGGCATTCCTAGCAGCTTGGCAGGCACTTCAGCTTACACATCTGTCTGGTTCTTAGTAGGGAAAGGGGGAATGGGTTGTTGTGACTATTACTGGGGGTTCTTTAGGGACTATAGGGATCCATTCCCCCATGCCGCACTAAGAACCAGACAGATATAGATTCCAAACTTTTAGCTGGCTGTGGTGCGCTTGGCTTGTGGGTTGAGCCCGCGTGTGAATTGGGGCCGGTCAGAAGCAGTTTAGGGTTTAGGGTTTGGGGTTTAGGGTTTAGGGTTTAGGGTTTGGGGTTTAGGGTTTAGGGTTTGGGGTTTAGGGTTTAGGGTTTAGGGTTTAAGTGCCATCAGCCGGTACTTTGAACAGATACATCGGAGGTCCAGAAAACGAGGGACTTTGTTGTAGGTAGACCCTAAGTAGTTGGATTCCTCTTCCCAGGAACCCCAGAGTTAGGAGACCACCAGACAGCCCCGAAAAGGGTCTCGGTGGTATATGATACCATAGTTGCAGTAAGGAGCCCTAAAGAACAATGCTCCTAATTCTTCCGGCCTCACATAATGTGGGTGCACTCCTTCGGATGGTGAGGATAGAAGTTTACGGAGGCGCCCAAACTCGCCGACCCAGCCTCTGGGAGGCGAACAGCCCAAAGCCGAAAGAGCAAAGAGCAGAGACCCGAAGCCCCGTGAATCCGAATGAGGGTGATGCAGCGTGAGCACGGCCATGGAGGAAGCTGCAGAGGAGGCGGGCAAGCTTCGTTGTACAGCTCATGTCTGCTGTTTTGTTGTCATGGTTGCTGTCTTGACCCACTGCCAGCTGCCAGTGCTGCTGCTGTTGCTGTTGGGATCTGCTGTGTTTGCAGCGGAAGAAGGCGTACGAGGAGGAGGCAGCAACAGCATCAGCACTGGCAGCATCAGCGGCAGCGGTACCGGCAACAGGCGGCTTGTTCGGGTATCAAGAGTTTGCAGAACCGAAACCGCTTGACGCAAGGTGTCAAGACCGTGTTGTTGCCTACCGAGACTTTCCTCCGCATGCCCCGAAGAGCTCCACGAAGCCTTGAAGCTCTAAGCCCCAATACCCGAAGGTCCCGAAACACTCAACGTAAACCTCGACCTAAACCAAGCAACGCCAAATCTTGTCCTACCAGTTTCCAGTAGTTTGCGATGGAGCAGGAGGAGTCTGCCGATGAAACGCCCGGGACGAGGCTGCTGAGTCATGCACGGCGGGCAGGGAGGGGTTCGGATTTGTGGTTTCGGACTTGCGATGTATTGATAATGGCATTGTACTCATAATACTAATCATACTAACAGTAGCAACAATAACAACAATAATAGTAACAACAATAGTAACAACAACAATAACAATAACCATAATGATAGCAATACCAATACGAAAGGATAGGGTTCCGAGCATACGGCTGAGCGCTTGGCGGTTCGGAGACCGCGGAACGAAGGGTTCAGACTGTTTTGTCGCCATGCAGGCCTTCAAAGCCCGCACCCTAAAACCAAAACCTAGCTGGATATCTCCAGAATTCGTACTTTTTTATTAGAGTTATTATTGGTCTTATAGTCTTATCATTTTTATTAAAAGTTTATGTGAATATTACAAACAGAAACTAATAATACCAACAATGACATAACATTGATTAATGACGATGCGCGACCGACGCAGGCGCCGAGAGAGTGCCGTGGCCTTTCAGCTGCCGGAGGAGGGTCGGGCAGGTTTCAGGGTTTTGGGGTTTTGGGGTTTAGTGTTTAGGGGTTTAGGGGTTTAGGGTTGGGGGTTTAGGATTTTAGGGTTTGAGGCATTTTGCCGCAACGGTCTCAAAATGCGGATCCTGGTTCAATGCAAAGGCCAATGATTGCTGTGGTTCGGGTACTAACGCCAAGGGGTTTGGACATAAGCCATAAGCCCAAAGGCTACATATTACACTCTGAACTCCATGGGAGCTGAGTTGCTTTGGGAGTGCCGGGTTGCTAGGTTCACGGGCTGTGGGTGCAGTTGGGTAGGGGCAGGGGTGCCGTGGGGTTCGGGAGTCGGGTTTGCAGTCGCTGTCTTCTGAAGAATTTAAAGGTAGTAGGGTTATGGCGTGGAGAGTTTGATGTTTGAGCCCTGGGCTTGTGGTTTGTTTCCGAATCCTAGACGCCAGTTCCCGGACCATAGTGATTAATCATTAGCATTTGCATTGAACTAGGAGTTGGGTTTTAAGATGGTTTCCGCATACTCAGACTCAACACAATGCGATGTAATGTACAGGCAATGTCAGCTCAACATTGTAACTAGCACTGCCTAGCATTTCATGTCGAAAATCGATGACGGTGGGCCGATCGGCAAGACAATATTCGTGTACCGTCGCTCCCTGGGATACCCGCACGAGAATGCAAAAGAAGCATTCTGCTATCCGGTTGTAGCGGCTGCAGAGACGGATGCAAAGGGCTACTGGACAAGGGAAGGGGATTCAGGGATACTTCCTATGTATTTATGGTTTATGCGCAGCTCGCGGTTTCCGGCTTGGTAGATCGGCTCGTTTGACAGACCCTTTGCCATTTCGGGCTTGGGCTTGGGCTTGGCTTTCGCATTTCGGGCGTCTTGTTGTGCAGGCAGACGAAAGCCAGGAGCCAGTTGGGCGCGTGCAGACGGTTCCAGACACTGACAGGCGCACGCGTTGTCGTTGAGATTGGTTTAGCTTTCTCGTCTGCGAGAGTTGCAATGTCCCGGTTACCAGAAGCCCTCAACCCGAACTACCGTACATGTTGGGCGTGGCAATGTATGGGGCTTGTTTTTGTTCATATGCATTTGATTTTTTATGCCTGTTCATTCCGTATCTTTGATGGCAGACACGTCTGTAGAAGTATGCTGAACCTCGACGCAATATAGCATGCGGCGCTGCATGCTCGAATGTTCTACCTTTTCTCACTAGAGCGAGACATGGCAGATTAGCTGTGCAGCATGCATCAGGGCTCAACATGGCAATGACCGTTCATGTCATTATATGGAAGAGCACCATATCGCACCTTTCAGTTGAGCGTGGTGTCACTTGCGCATTGCTGTGTGAGGGAAAATGCGATATGTAGCCTAGAGACTACAGCTGGATATAAGTTTATGGTCATCCCGGCCCTCGTTCATTCATTCATGCATTCATTCATGCATTGATTCTTGCATTCGTTCATGCATTCGCTCATGCATTCATTCATGCATTCATTCATGCATTCATACCCACACACACACAGTTACCCTCCCTCTCTCTCTCTCTCTGTCGCTGTCTCTCTTTCTCTCTCTTTCTCCCTCTCTCTCTCTCTCTCTCTCTGTGTCTCTTGTCTGTTGTGTATGTATATACAGAGGTTCCCCGTGGACACACACACACACACACAGACAGACACACGCATATGTATTTGTATGTGTGTATGTATGTATATATATATATATGTATATATATATATATATATATACGTAGATAGAGAGAGTGAAGACAGAGAGAGAGAGAGAGAGAGAGAGAGCTATTCAAGTGTGCACATAGATGTGGGTGTGTATAATTTTTTCAATACGGATGCAGATAGGGATACAAATTAGATACAGACGGTATAATGTTATACATAAAAAAGAATACACCTTTTGGGTAGATACACAGTCGTATCTATTGCACGGCATATATCGGCAATGATCTTTTTTGTCGCAGACACCATGTCATTTAATCAGCCCACTGCAGTTTATTGGCTGCTTCAGTTCTCACACCAGTACGCAACCAATGGCCTTGAATTCCAGCCCGTTTCCGGAGGCATGCGTCGCATGAGGCATCGGACTTAGCATGTCTGTTGATGTGGGAGTTTCAGAACTAATGAACCTACTGCATAGACTCTAGACTCTAGATCGTAGGTTGTACTTGGTTGACGCTCAGAGCTTAGGGAGTAAGCGTCCTCAGTTTCCTGTGGGGGCTCCAGGTGGTGGACAGGTGATCAATCGCAGTCCGTCGCAGGGTTTAGGGTTCCAGCAATTCTAATTCTGCTTCGCTTGAGGTTGCATGGCACAGGGTTGGAGGTGGCCCATTCGGTTTTATTCTAAACCCACAGTTCTCACCCCAGAACACCCCCACAAGACCTGCACAAAAAGGATGTACAAAATCCAAGGTTGCCCGCAAACCCCCCACCAACTCCCTGAACTCTGGAGATCCGGCAGGCTCCGCAAAAGAACAAGTTCGATTACATCATGACATTGGTACTTGCCACCGTCAGGGCCGTTTGTGTGGCCCAACCCCAAACCATAAACCCGTTTCAAGCCGGATGAACAACGACCACTGAAGCTCCCAAACCCAAGATGCGTAACATGCACGACAAGAGACGAAAAAAGCATGACCTGCTTAAGCAACATCTGTTGGGTCCTCGGCCTGAGCCTCCCCTCATTTCCCCGATTGATGTCATTATTCTTCCGATTATGGTAATTACATTCAATATTGCTAGTCTTCGGTTTTTATTGTTGCTATTACATTTAGTATTTCCTGTCTTCGGTTTTTATTATTGTTATTACATTTGATATTACTAGTCTTTGGTTTCGTGATTGTTAGTCCTGTTTGGAAGGTGCCAAGAATTTCCCTGCGTCGGCCCAGCCGGGCGAAGTCGGCGGCTGACCTGGAAGCGAGCGAGAGGAGCTGAGACGGATGTTGTAGCGCTTCATCTGAACCCTGAGCCCTGAACCCTAAACCCTGAAGCCTAAACCCTAAACCCTGAACCCTAAACCCTAAACACTAAAGCCTAAGCCCTGAGCCCTAAACCCTGAACCCTTTCCAATCCGCGCCGTTCAAGCTGCCACAACTCCTCCATCCAGTGTATGAAGTACTTGAAGACTTGCTGCCGGTCAAAGCATGTTACAACGCCTTGTTACTGTTTTTGTGCATACTGAAAAATGGAGCGAAATACGTATCCGCACCCACATTCCATGCATACATTAATTCGTAAGTACGGACAGACGCGCAGACGTACGGACAAGCGTACATGCAAGCATGCATACATACTTTGCATGCACACATACTACATAGCTTTCAGCATCGTGTTGATGCTCTCCGTCATCCTCGCCATTATCGTCAATGTCGTCATGTCGTTGTCTTCGCCAGCAACATGACCATCACAGGGGTGATTAGTCTGTCGAGTGTTCAGATTATTATGTCTAGTGTTCATCGCTGGTTACTTTTATCATAACTCTCTTCCTAGTCCTGTTTTCCTTCTCTTCTAAAGTGAGTACGACTATGACTGTTATTATGTGTTCGTGTTTCGGTCCAGACATGCTGCACAGTTTGCAGATCTCGCCAGGGGTGTTGGGCATGAGCAGCTTCAGACGTCTGTGGTTGAGAGGCAGCAGCTGGCTTGCTCGTTAAGTTACCTTTCATAGTGTAATATGACCTACGCTAGAATCGAAATCCTGAAATCCATACGGAAATCTTCTGCTTGGAAGGACTGCTCCTGGCAATGGTGATCTGGACAAGCAGGCTTGATTTTTGCTTGCATGAGCCGAAGCAGCCGTGGATACCTTTCCCGTTCAAGAAGCTCAGGCCCACCCCACACGAGGGAGAGAACGAAGAAACTCCGCTGAAAGCGCTAGAAACCAGGGGGAGGAAGGGCCCCGCGTCTGAGCCTGTCTACCACAACTGCAGACGACCCTTTCGGACACCATTTGCAAGGCCTACCCGTAAGTCCCGCAAGCAGGACCCGCCGAGCGAAGATCCTGTGCCGGTCGTTCGCAAGTCCCGTCGGCTGAGAACTGCCGAGGCTGCACAGAGGCGAGGTTGACTCGGATTGAGAAGTACCCGTGTGAGTTTCCGTGAGAGTGTGGTCAATACGGGTGTTCTTGAGCATGATTGCCAGCAGTGGTATTTACCCTTGAACACCCCTTCAGCCCAAAGCCCAAGCCCCACAGCACCAAACCGCTAAACCTGAAGTCCTGAGCACGAAAGGCTTTAGGGTTCTACGGGAATGCGATCTTAGGGCATACAGTATAGTTTTCATTTTTCAGGACTGACTCCAGGGTTTGCATACATTCCAGCTAGCTTGCTGCCTCATGTACAGCTCTCGTGCAAATCATTGCTTGCTTGCCGAGCGTGCGCACGAACGCACTTCCAAGCCTGTGTATACTTATACTTTTACGCGTATTATATACCTAATAATATTAAGAAGGAAAATGATGAACAGACAAATATTCCATCGGCATGGTCGTCTGTTGGCCTCGTGCTCCATGTGTGATCTCCGTCCAGAAGCCAAGCCAGACAAGTTTATGCATACGGCCTTGTCAGCAATTGGCGGGCCACATATCGCTAGACCCTACACCCCAGTTTATCACAGGAAAAATCAGTAAAGCTCAGACGAAGATTCATGTTGCCTCCCGTGACACGGTTGAAATGCGCAGAGACCATAGTCGTCTCTTGTTGTCCAGGCCTCAAACCAAGACTCCGGAGGGGTCTTGCTGGTGTGATCGTGACTACTGGCCTTGCCAGTGCTACGTCCATCTCAATTAGTTATTTGCTTCTTCCACATCTTGATACGACCATTCTGCACCCGAAACCCAGAACCTTGAACCCCGAATTCTAAATCCCGAACCCTGAAACACCAAACACTTCTGGCAAGTCACGAGAGGTGCAAGAGCGACGACAGAGCGCCGAAAGACTGGGAAGTAGATGTTGGGTTTCGGGGTCGCCTTAAGGGCTCAGGTTCCGTTTCGGGGTTACTTTAAGAGCTACTAAAGGTTGCTCTGAAGGTTGCCATAAGGGCTATTGTAGGCTATTGTAAAACCTATAGGTTTCATTGTTCCGTTTAGGCCGTGTTCTCAGTTTCCTGTTAAGGTTTAGGCATTACGGGCTGACGGTTTCCAATGAGCGAGGCTGTTGACTTCGATAAAGGGCTTCAGCTGAGCCAAGAAGATATTATATACAGAAGCTGCATCACCGAAAGCTTCGTCACCGAATGTTTCGTCACCGAATGTGTCGTCACCGAATGAGTGTCCACCCCCAGGACACATCATAAAGTCCTGATAGCACCTGTCCCCATCTGCAGATTCCCGTGAACCGAGTCTAGTTTTGTCCTCAGATGACGAAGGCACCTAATTGTTTAAATGAGGTTTTCATGTTTCACTAAACCCAGTAACAATAGGTTCGATAGAGTCAAGTCAGTCTTTTCTGCCTCCGGCTTCACGCCGCCACAGATCCGACGCTGCTTATCTGACATTAAGGGTTCTGTGCTCAGACCTCCGTGTCTGCACGCTGGAAAAGGGCTTCAGCTGCAAGTGAACAACGCCCACAAAAAGGTAACATCTTGCATGGGGCCAGTGTGGAATTTGACACCTTCGAAGAATCCAAGGTTTCAGGCCTCATCCGTCGCATGGCCTGTCAGTCTCGCAGTACATGTGGCTTTTGGGGCTTGGGGTTCAATGTTACACGACCGGAGCTGCAGGAGAAGGGGTACCGTATTTTTTTTGTTAATTTTTCTGGTTTTTTTCTGTCTATTTTTCTGGTTTTCGGTTGAACGCAGACGAAAGAAAGAAGGAGAGAAACGGAAGCAGAAAGAAAGAAAGGAGCTAAGAAACAAACAAAGAAAGCAAGAAAGGAAGACACCAGGAAGAGGAGAAAGAAAGAAAGGACGAAGGACAGAAAGACAGGAAGGAAGGAAAGAAGGACGACAGAAAGAAAGAAAGAACGAAGACGGGAACAAAGGAAGAAGGCAAGAAAGCAACACACCAGAATGGGGAGAAAGAAAGAAAGGAAGGAAGGACAGAAGGACAGACAGAAGCAAGGAAATAAGAACGCAGCAAAGACAGAGAGACAGAACAGAAGAAATGAATATCGAAAGACAGAAAGCCAGCAAGGACGACCAGAAGGAGTGTTAGAAAGAACGGAGCAAAGAAAGAACCCAAGAACGAAAGCAGGATAATTAGACAGCAAGAAGCAAAGACCAGAGACCCCGCTGTTTTGAGCTGTGTGCAAGCTTGCTTGACAGCATAGACGTCGTTCTGGAAACCCACCCTGCATAAAATGTAAGTCTTCTTGAAACAATGCCATTCACCATGCAAAGAGTCTCTTTGCAAATGGAAAGCCTGCCCCGGGCGTGCGAGACTGCCGAGCTTGCTTGACAGCATATATGCGTTTTGTTGAAAACCCCACCATGCGAGCATCCTCATAAACTGCCCCCCTTAAACCGCCCCGCCGCATAGATTTTGTTGTAAACCAGACATGCGAGCATCGTGATTGCAAATGGGGGGGGCTGCGCCCCCCCCAACCCCCCCGCTGTGTAAGCCGTGTGCCAGGTTGCATGACAGCATAGGAGTCGTGACAGCACATACGCATGTTTTTACCAACCACGCGAGCATCATCCTTGCAAATCGGGGGGGCTGCGCCCCCCCAACCCCCCCACTGCTTTAAACCATGTGCAAGCTCGCGTGACCGCAGCTTTGCTTTTTCTTGTTTAAAACCAACCATGCGAGCATCTTGATTGCCACCCTTAAACCCCCCCGGCCGCATGCGATTTGCGGTAAACCAGCCATACGAGGATCGTGATTGCAACTGGAAGGGGTTGCCCCCCCCCCAACCCCCCCGGCTGCTATAAGCCGTGATTGCATGACAGCATAGCAGTCGATGCCTAGGATATCCTAGGATGAATCTTTTACTTAGAAGCAGCACCCTTCACCTTGTGAAAAGTGTGATTGCAATTGGGAAGCATGCGCCGGGCGTGCGAGAGTGGCATGCTTGCTTGACAGCACATACGCGTTTTTTGACCAACCATGCGAGCATCATGCTTGCTAATGGGGGAGGCCGCGAGCCGGAATTCCCCAATAGCTTGACGCAGGAAAACAAGCTCGAACACTGGAATCTCCCAGTAGCTTGACGCACAAGCAAACCCTGAACAAACTACACTCCCGCGACAGCTTGACGCACAAACAAACCCTGAAAACTAGAATCCCCCCAATAGCTTGACGCACAAACGAACCCATATCCCGCCAAACCTTTTAAACATAACCTGGCCGCCAAACCTTAAAGAAAAAGACTCCACCCAGCAGCAACAACAACATGAACACCAAGAGCAGTAGCAACACCAGTAACAAATAACACCAAAAGGCATGCAACCACAACGAGAACAACAGGAAGAACAGCAACAACAACGACACCACCAGCAGCAAAATGCAACAACAGCACCAACACCAGCACCAGCACCAACACCACCACCAACAAGCACAACAACAACAACATCAACAACAACAACTACTACTACTACTACTACTACTACTACTACTATTACTATTACTATTACTATTACTATTACTATTACTATTACTATTACTATTACTATTACTATTACTATTACTATTACTATTACTATTACTATTACTATTACTATTACTATTACTATTTACTATTCCTACTTCCTATTCCTATTCCTATTCCTATTCCTATTCCTATTCCTATTCCTATTCCTATTCCTATTCCTATTCCTATTCCTATTACTATTACTGCTGCTACTACGACTACTACAACTACTGCAACTACCACTACCACGACTACTACAGCTACAACTACAACGACAACAACATCAACAACATCATCAACACCAGCAGTAACAACAACACCACGAAATCCGTACAAAATGCGACAATGCACGGAAAAGCCGATTTTCCCGAGGAACAACCAAGGTAACGTATGTTTTCCTGCTGAAAACCTAAGGAAACGACACGGAAGCCGTAGGAAAACAGTGTTTTCCCTACGAAAAACCAAGCAGGCGTCTCTCCACCCAGACCGCAACCGCAGAGTCTTAGAGTTTCAATCCAGAAGCTTCGCGGATGCTATAAGCGCGCGGGGCAAAAAAGAAGTGTGAGAGACACTGCAGCATTGTGGCAGGAGCTTCTGACAGTCCAGCAGCTGCCGCGAGACGAGCGAAGAAGTTTGGGAAGCTTTGAAACCGAAAAATCCACAAAAATCCAGAAAAAAATACGCAAGGAAGAATTCCAGTCAGAGGTGGAGAACGGTCACGGCCACCAGGCTAGATTCCGAAAACCAAGGAAAGCATAACTAAAACCAGGAAAATATACAGAAAAAACCAGAAAAATACTCAAAAAAGAACTCCAGTCAGAGGTGGAGAACGGTCACGGCCACCAGGCTAGATTCAGAAAACCAAGGAAAACAGAACTAAAACCAGGAAAATATACAAAAAAAAAACAGAAAAATAGACAAAATAAATACTCGCTCCCAGGAGAAGCCTCAAACAAGTCTGGCCGTTCCATCGACAGTCCGGCGAGCGAGAAGCGTGTCGAACTCCAGGCCTCCTTTGAGCTGTATCTTCGCATGCTCATCTGCGTGCCGCATACTTGAACGAACGACAACCCAACCGAGCTGCCTCAGGCACAGCGGCAACTTCTTGCCAATCCTGGAAGAAATGTCCAGAGCACCAGACCCGAACGCAACGAGTTGCGCCAGCCAGTCTACAGCCAGATCCAGAAAGCAGTGTGCATGTCTAGTTTCTGGTTCACAGGACTCCCGTAGCTGTAGCCCCGGTCATCGAAGCTAAGCTGTTATGCCCACGTTAACGGAAGCACAATTGCCCTGTTGCTCCAAGTATCAACTAGTAACTAGTACCTGCAAAAGGTCTCATGTCTGGCCTGCTGATGTGGAGCCTCGGGATTTTTAGGCCCCACTTTGTGACAAGTTCGCTAGATTCCTCAGGACTGGCGCTTTCCTACATCGGTAAAGCCAGGGCAACGGGATTTTCGAGCCGAAAACGTCGAGCTTAGAGACAGAAGCCTGGAGGACCATGGCTTCTGATGATCGAAGTGGCCCCTACACCCTAAACCCTGTAAGCCCTAAGTGCTAAATCACGGATGCTGAGGCTGTCGGGCCCGGACCTTAGACCCTAAACCTAAACCCCAAAAGCGTGAAACTATAACCAACAACTCCGAAACTCTGTAACCGTAAAATCCTAAAATCCTAAAATCCCAAAATCCGAAACTAAGAAACCCTGAACCCTGAAGCCTCGCAACTCATCCCCCTCTGCGATGCCCGATGGGCCTGCGAGCAGGCTCGAGGTGGACGAGGCTACGGAGGACCCCGGGGGTTTAGGGTTTAGGGTTTAGGGTTGAGGACCCCGGGGTCAGCCGGCCGGGGAGCCCTCAACGTCTTGGAATGGGCAGAAAGTTTCAGAATAATTGGATCTTAAATAATATATAGGGTTCCTTTCAAGGGATTATTAAGGCCCCTATTGTCTGTCTCAGACATTTACGGGACCCTTTCTGGTGGCATTTTTTGAGAAAGCCCGACATTACAGGCACGCGATTTCAGGACTCGCAGTCGTCTGTGTTTCGCACGACCGCAAGGATCGTCCCCCCCCACCCCACACCCGACACTCTACCCATACTGTAGCCTGCACAACAGTCCACAGCTGAAGGAACATGATGCGCCTTCCGGTAAACAGCGACTCGGAACAGAGGAGGATCACATAGACCCTAAGCCCTCAACATAAAGCTCCAAGCCCTCCCACCGAAACCTCAAGCCCTAAACCCTGAACCTCAGGCCCTGAGCGTGGAAGCCAAGTGCCTCATACACATGATTAATTATATATTATGTATCCATTAGATTCTATTGTGTAGTTCTATACGAGGTTCTAACGTTATATTGTTCTACCCCTGCATAACCTCAAACAGTGGAGGATTCCAGCAACTCCCCGGCGCCGGTAACCCGAAAGCCGCGGCGGATTCGGACGGTGGAGCGGCAGAGGCGGTCTTGCGGGACGTGTGGTTTAGGACGTGGGTCACTTGAGGACTCGGAAGTTCAGGAGTTAAGAAGTCAAGGGCCGTGGCGTGGTGCTTTAGGATGTAGGGGGTTTGGGGGATGTAGGGTTCAGGAATCAGGCTTTGAGGACGTAGGGTTTATGCTTCCCGGAAGCTCGATAAGCCAGGCCTGGCCTCTCAGGTCACTTTGGAGTTTGGATCGTTGTGGACCCTGTCCTGCCCATGCACTTGCCAGTCGAAGTTCAAGACCCCAGGTCCGAAACCCTAGACCCCTCAACCACAAGCCCTAAACCCTAAACCGCAAACCAAAACCCTAAACCCAATACCCCAAAATCCTAAACCCTATACCTAAGAAGCCTAACCCTTAAAACCTGATTCAGGAAATCGCCGGAGCCCTCCACATCTTCGAAGGCTGAGGCCTTCGTCACGGTGAAGGGGTTTGGGGGGTTGTTGTTTTTGGGATTGGGGTTACTGGGGGCTTGGGATAGCTGCCGAGTTGGGCCAGATTGGTGCGAGTGCTCCAAAGTGGTAGTGGCAGTGGTAGTCGTACAGGAGTAGTGGTAGTAAGTAGTAGCAGTCATGGTGGTGGTGGTGGTGGTGGTGGTGGTGGTGGTGGTGGTGGTGGTGGTGGTGGTGGTGGTGGTGGTGGTGGAAGTGTAGTAGTAGTAGTAGTAGTAGTAGTAGTAGTAGTAGTAGTAGTAGTAGTAGTAGTAGTAGTAGTAGTAGTAGTAGTAGTAGTAGTAGTAGTAGTAGTAGTAGTAGTAGTAGTAGTAGTAGTAGTAGTAGTAGTAGTAGTAGTAGTAGTAGTAGTAGTAGTAGTAGTAGTAGTAGTAGTAGTAGTAGTAGTAGTAGTAGTAGTATAGTAGTAGTAGTAGTAGTAGTAGTAGTAGTAGTAGTAGTAGTAGTAGTAGTAGTAGTAGTAGTAGTAGTAGTAGTAGTAGTAGTCGTAGTAGTAGTAGTAGTAGTAGTAGTAGTAGTAGTAGTAGTAGTAGTAGTAGTAGTAGTCGTAGTAGTAGTAGTAGTAGTAGTAGTCGTAGTCATAGTCGCAGTCGTAGTAGTAGTAGTAGTAGTAGCAGCAGTAGTAGTAGTAGTAGTAATAGTAGTAGTAGTAGTAGTAGTTGTAGTAGTAGTAGTAGTAGTAGTAGTAGTAGTCGTAGTAGTCGTAGTAGTCGTAGTAGTCGTCGGCGCTGCAGCCTCAGCAGCAGTGGCAGCCGCGGCATAATCATACCAAGCATCCCTCCAGGCGGTTCTGCTTGTGTTTGTTGACAGCTCGAACGGCCCCCCCCAGCCCTATGCCGGCCCTGCTACAGGACGACACGGGCGACAATCTGGTACCGGTCTTGCGTAGTGCTCGCAGAACCAGGACGCACTCCCCTGGCAGGCAGCGACGGCTCGGGCTAAAAGGGGTTAGGGGTTCTCGGAGCAACATGACATTTGTTGTCCTCTTCACTGTTGCCTGCGCAGACCTCGTGGTTGGCAGCGAGATGTGACAAAGCATGAGCGTTAGATTTTGTCTCCGTGGATAATTAGTGTTGTCCCGATGTGTCCTCTTTGAAGGCCTTAGGGTGTCAGATGGTTTTCCTGTTTGTTGGCCGGCTGAGTTTTTGTGCTGTGGCAACAGAATGGACTTCTACACGGCTGTTCGACATATGATCTCAGGACGAAGTTTGCCTATGTCTCTCTGCTGTACTGAGGAGGTTGTCCACCGTCAACTCCACTTACACATTGAGATGCACCTTCCCTCGAAATTGGCTTTCTTCATCCAGACCCACCCTCGTCTTGACTCGTCCGGGACGGGTCCTTGAGTGCTGCGTTCGGTCACTACCACTCCAGCGATGGTCACAACAATGAATGAACGAATGTCATTGCCATTGCGTCTGCGAGTATCACTGCTCCTCTCACCTTGTTGTGATAGAAAACCCCTCTGATTTTGCAGCCTCATCTACATTAAGGGTTTAGGGTGCAGGGTGAGGTCAACCCGAAGTCCTTCCCCTATCCATTGGGCATGCCTTGCATTTGTCAAGCGCTGCTTCTGCACTGCGTGGCAAATCCTAAACCCTAAACCCTAACCCTCCACACTCCAAGGCCCTGTAGGGCTCAAGGGAAGCCCTAAATCCCAAAGTTCAGACCCAAAGGGCCCCCAAACCTCGAATTCCAGCCGGCGGCCCTTGAATGCTAAATCCCAAACCAGTAGACCACAAAACCCTAAACCCACAAAAAGGGGTAAATCCCAAACCGCTCCTGCTTCAGGCAGACGACGGTAGTCGAGCCGGGACAGGAAGCAGGCCACGAGGTGCAAGTTCCCACGAGTCATGCTTTGTGTTGGTCTCTCTTCCATTAGGGTTTGAGGGTTTTGGGGTTTAGTTTGTTTTTGGGGCTTAGGGCTTTGGGGTTTCAGGGTCGTAGTGCTTATGCGAGAGGAACTTGAATGGGTCATCCTCGGCTCTTACTAGTGGTCACAAGTAGCACCATGGGTCGTATTGTACTGGAAGATGTGGAGCCATCAATTTGACAGTGCACAATTATATATAATACGGAGCCCCTAAAACCCTGTTCTAACTATGTAGGCCCCTGCATTACGAAGGGGTTCATGATGTAGGCTTCGGGGTTCAGGCGTTGTTCTTGTCTCAGGCTTGGGTTTGTCTTACGTACCAGGTGAGATTCCGGTTTTGTTGTTTTCGGAAGAAAGGTTTAAGTGCAGGGGTTGAGGTGGAATACTGAAAGCTTCTCTTCAAAGCGTCTCGGTTGGTTGAGGCACCTTTCCAGCTGAGGGCACACGCCTCGTACAGTGGCGAGGTCTGGGCTCACTGGTTGCAGAAAGGCAAATCTATACCTTGCGTCACAATTATTGGTATAAGATTTATAAGTTGATCTAGCTGTGTATATCTATATACATAAATACCGTAGGAGATGCTTTCATGCAATAATTACTTCTTTGCATGAACAAACATGCACATAATTGTAGACATTTGCAAACGAAGCCGTGTGCAAAGGGGCGAATATTTGGAGCACGCGCTGCAGTGACATTAGCCAACGGGAAACAGCCAGCAACCCTGAGTCATAAACCCAAGGCTCCAGACTCCTAAACCCTAAAGCCCAAACTTTAAACACCCTTAAACCCTTACCCTTGAACCCTTACCTGATGATGCAGCCCAAACCCTAAGCAAACCCCCGAAGCCTGTCTTCCTGCAGCACAAACTCAAAATCCCTGTCTCAAACCTGCTGCATGTGGCCGAAAGGAGGAGCGAACCCCGATCCTGCGCACGAACCGAAGGCACCGAACCTTGTCGCCAGGATCCAGGCGCAGCTCTCTTCAGGGCTTCTTCGGCTTCGGATCTTTCGAGAGTTTCCTATGGCCAGGAACTTTGGGGTGTTTTTCGTGGGGTTTGGGGTTCTAAAAGGTTTATCAGGTTCCTGGCATTGAATTGGGGCCTAAAATCCGGGATGTGTGTGGACTTGTACTCTCAGACGGGCGATTGAGGACACACAGCAAGGGTATACGAACATCTGTCGCATCCATACATATCTTTATGTGTGTAACTGTGTGTACGTACATATGCATATATATATATATATATATGTAGATTGATAGGTCGGTATATAGGTAGATACTTACACTTAGACAGGCAGATGGACAGATAGATACTGATAGATAGGTAGATAGGTAGGCATATAGTTGGATAGACAGGTAGGTACATAGATTGATCGACATATATGCACTCATAGGTGTGTATACATGTGTGTATGTATGTATGCATGTATGTATGCATATGTGCATGCCTATGTACATGCATATATATATATATGTATATATATATACACAGATATATGTATATATATATATATATGTGTGTGTATACATCCTGTATGTATGTATGTATGTATGTATGTTTGTATGTATGTATGTATGTATACGCCACAAGTGAAGTTTGTGTACTTTGTTGGTATTTCAATTTCACGCTTATTGGCAGGCTTGGCCAAGAGCCTGCTCCGCGAGATGTGGATGAGGAGGAGCGGGCGTTGCAGCCCGTTTTACCAGTCTTGAGGAGTAGTACGCCTGGTAGCAACCGTTCTGGTACCACCTGTGCTAACTCTTGAAGCTGCGTTAAGACAGCCTTGCCGACTGTCCGAAGAGAGACTCTCGTGGTTTTGCAGAGGCTGAGGATTGGTGTTGGCGGTTCGGTTGTTCTTCTGGCCAGAAGCCTTTGCTTCTTGCCTATCTGCGATCCCCTCAGCCTTATCAAGGCCGCAACCTATGACCAAAAGAACCGCTGCTCGGAATGTGAAGGTCAGCTCTGGAGTTTCAAAGAGTCATCTCTTCCGGAGCATTGCAGGAAGTCCCGGCGAAGCCGACGCCTCGCGCGAACCGGAAGACCCAGCGGCTTCCGACATTTGCGAGTCCCAGTTCGAGGCCATTGGAGTTGCAGCTCTGTCTCTGCATGTAAGTCGCAAGACACTGGAGCCCAAATTCCGGCTTACTGCTCGGGCAGCAGAGACTCTGTAATGCTATAGGTGCTTGCGTAGCTTGCCATCGGCCGCTCTGTGCGCGTAGGCCTGCAGGTCCAAGCTTACCTAAATGCCGCACCCGAAACATACATCGGTTTCATTCGCCCAAGCTGAGAACCTTCTGCCCGGGTCGAAGAAGTCGAGATGTGCCTACCGTTCAACCTTCAACGCGGCACAAAGACTAGTGTCACCTTGCACCTGCATGCAGGGAGGCAGGCGACGCTCCCCATTCCTCACAGGACCGGATGGGTTTCTCCGGGTGTCCAGTACACTTTCTGGCTTTTCATACTTGGGCTCCAGACTGTCCATACTAATCTAAGGCAGGACCTTTCCGGATATCCACTTTCTGTTTTCTGTCGGGAATCCTCCCTGAGCTGCACTCCCAGCCCTTCAATCGCTCACCTCTGGGGGCCTCAGTTGGTTGACTTGGGTGGTGGTGTGTATTGCACAATAACTATATCGGGATATCAAGGAGTACGATTGTTTATTAGGAGTAGCTGTAGGCTCCATGATCTAACCTCGCACTGCAGCTGTCGGTGCGTTGGGGTTGAGGGCTCAGGGCTTCGGCATTGAAGAATTGTTGTCTGGGTTTCAGCATGTAGGGGTAAGACTGCGCGCGTAATCACAATCATTAACATCAGTTTTGCTGTATCGAATCACCCACGCATTGTTCAGAGCCCCGCTCAGGATTTCATGGTGAGGGTGCCTCAGATCAAAATACCACGAAGCAAATCCTGATGAACATTCACTTGCCATGTTGATAATAAGCCTATTAAGAACGTTAGTTGCACGGCTGTAAACAACAGGCTAGTCACCAGTCTTCGTCGTCGTCTCGTAGTGGCGGCAGTGGTGATGGTGGTGGTGATCGTCCGTGGCGGGCCGTCATCATTGTCTAGTTACGGCATCGTTGCCGTTGCTGTTCTCGCATGCAGCAGCAATGTTCACCATCTTCTTCATTGTCGCCACCGTCGTTACAAACTTTCCCGGAGCCACCATCATCAGCACCGTTACCATGACCATCACCATCATCATCGTCATCGTCATCGTAATCATTTTCACCATGGTAATCATCTTCTTTTCTGCGTAGAGGCGTAACCTGCGAAACCCAACCCTGGAACCCACTAAACCCACTGCATGTCCTTTTATCCCAATACTAAATCCTACGCAGGCGTCGGAAAGCACATCCAAACTCAAAAGCACCAAAACCATGGGGCCACGTTCGCTGGCAGAGGCAGCGAGGCCACGCGATAGGGTACATGCTTTGGGCTTTGGTGTTCAGGGTCATCGAAAGTTAGGAGCTTAAGCCCGGGAGGGCGGGTGAGCAGGGGGTTCTATGCCGCTTCGGGTAAATCAGCAGGCTTCTGTTCAAAGCCCCCAAACCGGGGACTGGGGACGTGTAGTTAAGAGGGCGGAATTTGAGGAGCGCGTGCGTGTGGTTTTTCATTGGCGAGGATTTTTGTGGACACAAGAGCGGTTGGACTCCACGGAATTGGTAAAACACATCTGCAGAACCAAGGGTCTTCTTAACAAAACAGCTCTTCTAAACCAAACATTGACAACGGAAAGGTAAGCAAGCGATCAAGTATATAAGCTAAAGCACAGCGGGTAGCAGTAACTCCAAAACAATGCATGTATGACCTTGCATGACTTTGTAGGTTCTAGGTTGAGACTAACCTTCCGTGTCGTGCTAGGAAGCCTTTTGTTGTTTGTTGATGCATCTTTCTTCCCTCCCTGTGTCTCAGGAAGGCTGTGGCGGCCGTTGATGCCGAGGACGGCCACAAATACTCGAGCCTATGTCCGGGGCAGGGTTTCGAAGATTCATGGTGAAGGGCTGGGTGTTCACGTGGGGTCAGGGTTTCCATTAGCTCAAGTGTTATAAAGTGGGCTTGCGATTGGAGGAGGCCTCCTTAACATGAAACTTAGCTTCTCTGAAATCTCAATCTTCAGATCCGCAACCAGACCGGAGCGTTTAATTTAAATTGCACGACAAGGCAAGAGTATGAATCCTGAAAGGCTCACATACCCTGTAGAGTCTCCGAATATTCTGAACTGCAGGAGGAAGAACGTGCAAAGAGCTCGCGCGCACGCATGCCTCTCAAAGCAGTGGTGGACTTTGCCGGGATCCCAGGGTCACATTTTGGGAAGTTCAGAGAAATGGGGAGGAGTTCAACTTGCAAGACTGGATTCGGCTTTCTGGCTCTGTGATGGGATAGGGTTTAGGGTTTAGGGTTCAGGCTTTAGGGTTTAGGGTTTAGTGCCTTTTAGGGTTTAGGGTTCGCTTGGTGTCGGAATCTGCCTCGTTCCTGGCTTCAGGCAGGTGTCGCCAACGCTGCAGCCAGTGCTGCGCGCAAGGCTCGTCGACGGACCACGATAGCGAGGCGCTCGCAGGGTTTGTGGAGACTACAGAACAAGAAAGGTTGGGCTGATCTGTGAATGGAGTCCAGATAACTCGGGGTTTAGGGTTTGTAGGGCTGAAAGAGACTCTACACCCTAAAGCCCGAAGCCCCCAGCCCCAACTAAACCAGGCCTTTAGCCGATGTAAATCTGGAGTCTCTGAGCGCAGAGTTGGGATTTCAGTAAAGATGACGGTATGATAGTCGGACTTTGGGTTACCCTATAAAACAACAATAAGCCCCGAAACCCTAAACCCCAGTCTTCCCTCTGTGGAGGTCCCATAAGGGACATGTGATGAAGACCAAGGGAGCCTGATACAGATAATGGGGGGTACTGACTGAGAGTTCATCACAGAGACTCTTAGAAAAGCACTAGTTGAGCCCCCCTAAACCCTTGGGATTGGGATTCCGGTTGGACTGAAGGAAGGAGACTACAGCTACGCCAGCCGATGCAGAAGAGGAGCGATATGTGAGTTTTGTGACACTCGGCTCTTGCTTTGCGTGATTTTTGGATTTCAGGTTTCGCGGCTATAGTTTCAACTAGTCCGTTTTCCGGGCTCTGTACTTCTATTATGATTACATATGTCTGTCGGGAGCACTTATCAGCGAGAAGCTCGGGCTTTGCCCTGCGCCCTAGACGAACCCAAAACCATGGGCTCTGCAGCCCTACTTAAAGGATCATGGGACTTAGTAACTGGGGTTATAAGTAAGGTAACTATAGTTACAATTACGTATAACCCAAGTTAAGGTACTTATAACCCTACTTACTAAGTCCCATGATCCTTAAACCCTAAACCCTATAGATCTCTTATAGAACCCTTTAAGGTACCCCATAAGGACTCTACTTACTCAGTCCCATGAACCTCCAAGTACACAGCAGCTTCTGCCGGAACGGCAGGAGAAACCTCCGCCTGCACCCCGAGATCTGGAGTTGATTCGGACCGCCGACCTGCCTGCTGCAGTGAGCTTTAGGCTGTTTCTGTTTAAGGAGCTACTATGGAGCCTGAAGGTCCCTCTGTTTCTGTTTTGGGGTCTTGGGCTTAGGGCGTAGGCTTCAGGTAATGGAAGCCTGCAACCAGGGAGTGCCGGGAATGCAGCTCCTGAAACATAAGCATTCTCGCCATCAGCCATCAACCATAGCGCTGCGCCACTTGTAATTATAGTTTCAGCTGGCGGTTTGATAACCCTAGACGGAAAACGCCGAGTAGAAAGTCAAATGCAGAATTCGGGGTTTAGGGTTTGGGTTTGTTCTGTGAGGCATGTTCTGCAATGCAGTGCCTGGCAAATTAAGACTGAAGAGTACTGACATGTTTGTGCTAGACATGTGCATTCGTGCAGCTTGAGGTATGTGCAGTACACATCCGCTATACGCCCTGTCCGCATAGGCATGCCGACGTTTTTTCCACACATGCGCGTTTCTCCCACGCGGCGAGGTGCCATGTTGTGTGGCACTGCAGTATCGCGAAGTCCCGGCCAACTGCAGTTTAGAGTTTAGTGACAATATAAAGCCTGTTAATATGTGGCTGTATACAACATGACATACAATTGGAATCCAATAAAACGGTAAGTAGCTAAGTCCCTCTCGGCCTCGACCGAAGCTTGATTCCGCAAAGAAGCGGCAGTCTCACGTAATTGATATTCGGCGTGAATTCAGCAGCCTCTGCCCTCAAACCTGAAGCCGTCGAATCGATTCCCTGAACCCTAAAACCCTAAGCCCTAAAAGCTAAGCCCTAAGCCCTAAGACCGAAACCCTAAACCCAAAACCCCTAAATCCCCTAATCCCTAAACCCTAAACCCCTAAATCCCCAAAACCCAAAGCCCTAAACCCTTACCTCCTCAGTTCCCCTCCCTGCTCGCAGGATGACCTTCAGCAACGCCCGACGTGGCCTGGCGATGGCAAGGCCTCATGTTTCCGGTTTGGGGTTTGGGGTGTAGGGTTTAGGGTGTTCGGGTTTGTCTAGGGTTCGGGGTCAATGGTTTAGGTTTCATACAGGGTTAGGGGTTAGGAAGTGGGTATCCTTAAGCCGAACACACGATGACTTGGATCCTGCATGTGAGACCTTTGCACCCCAAGCTTTGAGCGGATCGGGTTTTTTGGGTGTGAAGTGTTGAGTGGAGGGTTTATTTTTGGGGCGTGCCGTTGCAAGCCATACTTCTGTGTTTTTCGATTGGAGGCTCCCACGGAATTGTGAGGTCCATGGTGTGTGTGTGTGTTGCAGCCTAAACCCCCAAGAACCTGGACCTTAAACCCAAATGGCAGCGGGTCAAAACTTTCTGGTTTGTAACAGGGCCGGGGCGCCCCTCGCGCGACAAAGTTTGTAACAAAGATGGTTTTTTTGCGACAAGGCTGGCGCGACAAGGTCCCTCATATAGCATTGCCGCGCGACAAAGGTTTGTAACAAAGCCGGGGCGACAAAGGTTTGTAACAGGGGGGGTGGGGCCCCACGACAACACGGAGTATTGACCCATCCCCGAATGGGAGGTTCCGAACATAGGGGACCCTAATAGAGTAGCCTAAATAGTAGGATCCTTATTATAAGGACCCCAAAATAAGGTACCCCTAATTTTCGGACACTCCCAAATGCTCAATCCCCAAAGTACATACACCAAACTCAAACGCAGCGCAGACTCCCAAACGTGGACCCTGCTGATGCTCCAACCGCGATAGGCAAGAGAAGACCAGTCTCGCAACTTCAAGAGAGGTTTGAGGTTTGTGGGGCTTAGGGCCCCGAGAGCCCAAAGTTATCCTTAAGCAGAGTAGTTATAATATATAAGTTCTCAAGTACTAGGTTGCTTGTAGGGTTTGCAGGGTTTGCCAAACTCTATAGCCAAGACTGTTCCTTAACACATCTGGGGACCTTGCAGCTGAGTCGACGTCAACCGCTTTACGAGACATTTCGTGATTGTGCTTGGCCTTTGGGGCCCGGATGCTTCATCCGAAGACCGCAGGGTGCAGCATGCGAAGACCGCAGGGTGCAGCATGACACTGAGTTTAGCGTTTCGGGCCTCTTGAACCCCAAGCCGTCACAAGGCATCGGCGGGATGAGTTCTGTTTGCGTGACCAGGCGAATCGGGTTTCCAGTGCGTTTTAGGTTTGGGTGCCAGGCCACAGAAAAGCCCTACTTGGAGGATCATGGGACTTAGTAAGTGGGGATGTAAGTACCCTCCTTGGGGTTATAAGTAACTATACCTGTAGTTACCTTACTTATAACCCCAAGTACTAAGTCCCATGGATCCTTTAAGTATGCGGCTGATGAGAAACCGCAAGGGTAGACACTCCCAGCTCGGTCCCAGGCTCTTCAGCGTTCAGCGTGACCTCGAGTTACTTACTCTAGGATGGATTTTGGGACATTTTTTTGTTTTCTTTATTTGGGTTTATAAGGGACCCTATATGTAGATATTTTTCAGGGTGTTTAAAGGCCAACCCAGTATTATGGAAACTTTGACCAAAGCCCCTGCAGAAACCTTAAACAAAGGAACCCTATCTGTCCTCCACCCCCCCACCTGCCCCGAACCCTGAGCCCTTCCTTCCAGGGAGGCGATGTCATTGCAAATTGCACCGCGGCAGCCAGTGATGTGTGGAGCTGTGGTCTGCAGGATATAGGGTTGAGTAGCTTTCAAGGATTTCGTGATTTCGTGCTCCGAGTAGATCCCCGTTATCTGCCTCACATACTTGTGTGTGCATGTACGTATGATTGTATATCTGTGTCTATATCTAATTAACTATATGTATATCTATCTACCTATCTATCTAACTGTGTATATTATATATATATATATATATATACATCGTGAGCTCAACCTGTGTCACCTTTTCTTAATGAACTTGCTGCAACCATGGGCTGCGTCCGCCCTACGGATCACCACGCCCGAAAAGCGAGAAAAGCGAGATATGTATACATGCATATATAAGTATGTATATTTATATATATATGGATAGATAGATAGATAGATAGATAGAATGCACAGTATGTGTGCATGTATGTCTGTATGCCTGTATGCCTTTATGCCTGTATTCCTGCATGCCTGTATGGATGCATGGATGTATGGAACAGATTCGGATTCAGATATAGAGTGGCTTGGCTTAGTTTAACTTAGCTACAGTAAGCAGTTAGATGAGATAAAGTTAGATTTGACCAGGTTGTACTAATCCGGACTAGACTAGGCGAGATGAGATGAGGCTAGGTAGTTGGGTAGGTATGTACAGGAGGTAGATAGATAAGTACCTTGATTGATACGTAGTTACAGGGATAGGCAGACAGATATAGTAGACGTATGATGCGCGGTGTCTTCACTTTCAACTTATCTCCATGAGTAAAGTTGCTTATATTTGTCGTAAACACGCTATCTCACCGGCATTGACCTTAATCCAATGGCCCCCAAGCCCCGAATCCGAAAACCAAACCCCACACCCCTAAACCCTAAACCCTGATTGGCCCTAATGCAGGTCTCACCTTTCTTCCTCCTTAAGACGGTCATCAAGTCCTTGGGCAAAGCGGCTCTCATCATCAAGGAGAAGCGACGGGCCCTTTGGTGCAAGTTTAGGGCTTAAAGGGAACTCCAGAAAGTTGGAATATGGATTAATGGTAGGATCCCCTATAATTTACCTTAAAGGGGTTGCGATAATGATATTCCAACTTTCTGGCTTCTACTGTAGGGTTTCCGGTTTAGGGTTTAGGCACAGGTGAAGGGCTGCTGGGTTGACCAGCTGGGGGTTGATGACTTAGGGTCTATGTGGTGGGTGGGGTCTGGAGTCTTCTCCTCTTTGCAAAGGCTGACTTGCCGAAGTTCACAGAATCAAACTCCACCAAGTTTGTGACCTTAAACCCTTAACCCTTAACCAAGAGAGGTTTTGCAGGCTTCGCCTGGACTTCGGGCCTTTCAAAGTTGAAGACAAACGCCGAGTGTGGCCATTGCATGCCCACCATGAACCCCGGAATCAACTTCAAGAGAATGTAATCGTTTCAGAATACGATTTGGTTTGCTATTATACACACTGTATACCTTGGTAGAATACAAAAAGATACGCAATAAGACAATGTAGTGCAGAGCAACATAATGCACAAGAACATCTTTTCATGTAAAACAACGTAACGTAAGAGAAGGCCATGCATTTCCATATCATATCGTATCCTAGCATGTCATGTCCTATGAATGTTGTAGCATCATACCGCAGCACAACGCAACGTACCATGACATGCCATGCCATGCTATATCTTCTTATGTTATGCTATGTACATCATACCAGATTAGATGGGATCATCTCATCTCGGGTGGTTTGATATGACGTGGTATGTATGATACGGTATGGCTTGATAGGAATGTCCGGAAAAGCAGACACACACACAGCCCCGAACTTAACATGTCCTTGGCTGCGGAGCTGAGGCCAGAGGCTGGAAAATACTGCGGGTTTTTCTGGCGGCGAAAAAGAGGCAAGACTTCTTAAAGGCGCTTCTCGGCTCGATGTTGCATGGAGTAGGTAGATTCTAACATTGTGATTTATGTTGGTACTCTGCTTGCTGCGAGCTTTAGTCAAAATTTCTCGGTTGGGCTGCGCGGAAAATGTACGGTTCCCGGATCTAGGCCTCAACTGCGATTGCGGGTGAAGGCCTACTCCAAATTATCTTTGTGAATGTGGTGTATCCACGAGACTCAAAGATTCCGCAGAGTTAGGGCCCTCAGCCAAATTTTGACCTGGCGCGAAGACAGCCGATATGTTGATACGACCAAAGACAGTCAGAACGTCTTTGTTTACCCATGCTTTGATGCTGAACAAGGCATAAGCCTATATTTATATATATATATATATAATATGTATATCATAATATATATATATATATATATATATATATATCATGTTATAGAACCAGACGCACACCAAGAAGCGCCTCAGAAGCAGGGCCACTTCAAAGTACCCAGCATGTCCGCGAGCTTCTCGGGGCCATTTCTACCAAGCCTTACATCATGGTGTCCACACGAAGCACTAACATCAAGTTGCTTCAAGAAGTCCATGTTCAGATATGCCGTTTTGGGCGTGAGTGTATGGGATAACGTGGTACTTGTGAAGCGGAATCGGAAGCAGTAAGGCGCGGAGAAGGGGAGTTCGTTGATTGGGACTCCTGCTCAGTGTCCTTCTTTCTTGAAAGTTCCCTAAACCCTGAACCCCAAGACCGAGGCACTTAAAAAAAAGAACCCCAAGACCGAGGCACTTAAAAAAAAGAACCCCAAGACCGAGGCACTTAAACAAACAAAAACAAGACCGAGGCAGCAAGAATACAACTCGCGAATCCAGCTGGACGACATCATGGAGGCCCTGGGAACCCAGAGTAATTAAGGAATATGGGAGTTTCCGAAAATTCGGGGTTCCTTGTTTTGGGGTCCTTATATTGAGGATCCTATTATTTCAGGTATTATGTTAGGGTCCTATTTTCGAAAACTCCCATATGGTCATATGCCTCACCTTACACTACTATGGTGAGGACCCTGAGCAGAGAGTAATTCGGGGCTCTTGGAGTCTGATAACCGTAGACCGCGACACCCGAAGGCCAAAGCTTCCAAGACACGTTTTGCTAAGACCCAGAAAGCCACGTAGGACATAGTCGACATGGGCTGTGTTGGGTTGGTATGGGAGGTTGCTGCCTACGGATCTCGAAGTTAATCCAGCTATCTTTCGTGCATGTAGCCCTATCGCCGGCGCTGCAGCTTTTCAAGCCCACACTCCACATCATATTAGTTCGACACCGCATTTGCAACTACAGTGAGAAAGCACCGAAGGTTTCGAAAGACGTTCAATCTGTCACCATTTCCTTGCTCTGGGTCTCAATGATTGGCCTTTAGTCTTTAGCAGCTTTTCAGTTCAATGTGTTCGGTGTCGGACGAGTAGATTCCGCAGTAGATGATGCTTTCGATTTGCTGGGATGATGAACGCCTCTTGTATAGGGTTTGGAATAATTTGTGCATACTAGTATTCCTTCTGGTTCCCAATTATATTTGTGGCATTCTATACCACCAAATCCTACTTTAGTTAGTAAGGCTCCTATCTTACCCTGAATCCTGGACCGAGGAGCACTTGAACAACATCTTCTGGCAATTTGTAATCTTCGAGGTCGATGCTTACGAGGACGCAACCGTAAACCTTTAAGGCTTTGACTTTCAGAACTACACCCTAAAGCCCTGCACCCTAAACCCCTGAAGCCCAAGCCCAAATCCTGAACTCTGAAACCATGAAGCCCAAAACCACTTGCAACGAAATCTGAAAATTGATGTTCCAACAGCCTCAACTCCAGCCCAAACTCTCTAGAGTGAAGGCTTCCAAGACAGAGCTAATAAGCAACTAAAAAATTGCAAACTGAGTCGGACAAGCCAACCCCTAAACCCTAAACCCTAAACCCTAAACCCTAAACCGCCAACCATCACGAATCGAAGCTCGTCGAGACGAAGCACCATGACCCGTTGCCAAAGCTGCACTCTGCAAATCCACATTTCGCAAATGCAAACATGTCCCAAACATGCAAAGCATGTCATCGTGGGCATCGTAACTAGAGAATCAGGGCAGAGCACTATCTGGCCGTTGGTTGCAGGGCATTGTTGCGACCGTTTTTGTTGCATGTTCGAAGTGAGGCCGTCGGCAGGGGAGCATTGATTGAAGGCGTTACTAGAGCAATTTCCACGCAATTTGGATTGAAATTGGGTTCCTCCATCTCTGCCTTAGCTTGGAAGGCATAGCCCGAGAGTAATATGCTAAAGCCCAAAACCCTCCAAAGCATCCAACCCACAAGCACCGTGGCCCAAAAGCTCTAAACACTGCCCATGAGCCCGAAGCCAGAAGCCCTAAGCCCGGAGGCCCTGAACCCTAAAACTCTAGAGCCTTGAAGATTTGCTCTCTCGATGCGTCGGAGTTGCTGTGGTTTGTTGAGCAGATTCTTCTTCATCTCCCTCGGGTGCTTCTGTTCAAGGGCTCGGGGATTTAGGGCTAGGGTTCAGGGCTTAGGGTTTAGGGCCTAATAGGGTTGGGGAATGTTGGGGAGGTGGATCTTTAGGGTGCAGCGAAATGAGGGGCCAACAGTCCAAAGCGTTTCAGGAAGTTTGGTCGTTTTTTGGGAAAGTGCGTAGTATTGAGAGGCTACAGAGTTTCTTGTGTTGTTCAGGGTTTGCAGTGTGGGCTGAAAAGGCCCTTCGTTTGCGCCTCAGAAATACTTCCTAAACCGTACTATGGGGGCCGAAACAGTTTCCAATACATTTTTTGGGATCCTTATTATACATATCGAAACCCGTAAAACCCAAGTTTCAAACCTCTTCAACCCGCTACCCCCACCTCCCCACACCCCCCAACAGAGCACGCACTGAACGCATTACACGAATTGAAAGCCATACTTCGGCCGCCAAGAGCTGGTGGCCAGAAGCGCTGACTGTCTATGAATATATATATATATATATATATATATGTAGAGCATATTGTTAATTATTATTACTATCAATATATATATATATATATATATATATATATGTATATATAGATATATAGATATATACATCAACAATTAAGTGATCAGGTAAATCAAACATGTTAAACACACACATATATATATATATATATATATATAATTCCATACTAGTCCGTCTTTTTTGTCCACAGTGTAACCGGAGACCCTACCCGGAATCCCTACTCTAGCTCTTCAGGCCCCTATTTTGCAATAATATAGGGGCCTAAATAACTACCTATACTATTTTGGGGGTTCCTTTTTATAACTATATTATAATGGGCCGCAAAACCCTAGTCTAATCGTGAAGGCCGTTATTTTGCACTATGGTCTTCGCAGGAGATCCTCCAGGAGTTGGTGAAGGTCTTTGCAGAGCCTGGCGCCGGCGTCAAAGAGGCTTTCGAGCACTACCACCACTGCTACCAATACTTGCACTACTTGCACGACTTGCACTACTACGTACGACTGCTTACCACCACTTGCACTACTAGCAATTCTACTACTTCGACTTCTCTACTACTACTGCTACAACACTACTACTACTACTACTACTACTACTACTACTACTACTACTACTACTACTACTACTACTACTACTACTGCTACTGCTACTACTGCTACTGCTACTATTACTATTACTCTACTACTACTGCTCCACTACGACCACGACCACGACCTACTACCTACTGCCTCACTACCTACTACCTGCTGCCTACTGCGTGCCACCTGCTACCGCCTCTACTGCCTCTACTGCCTCTACTGTCACTACTACCACTTCTGCCACTGCTACTACTACCGCTGCTATTACAGGCTACTACTCCTCCTCCTGCTGCTGTTGCCGCAGCTGCTGCTGACACCACCATGGCCACCACCGTTGCTAATATTATAATGTTGGTTCTGATTTCGCATGGTATACTCTTGCAGTTTTAGAGTGCTCTTGCTTGTGCTCGATGTTGTATGGCTTCAATTTCCCTGCACCGCTCAGATGCTGATCCCTAGGCTACAAAGCCCCGAACACCAAACCCCGAGACCCCATTGTAAACCTCTTTTGCACAGCTGATATACAACCTTTGCCAAGCTTGAATACGCTGTTGAACCGTCCGTAGGACCCCTACAAATCCCTTCGAAACCTCTCATAAACTCCAGGCAGTCTTGTGAAACCCTAAGAAACTGTCCAAGGACTCTACTATTACTATTACTATTACTATTACTATTACTATTACTTCCTAAATCCGATAAAACCATCTGTAGGACCTCCCGGCTCTTCGGCAGCAGCTGGAGCGTCATTTGCAGTCCCTCGAGCAAGAGCTCCAGGACCCGGTTTAGGGTTTAGGGTCATCAGACAGACAGGGTGTTACAGGCTACTAGAAGGGTTTACACGGTAATTTGAACACGTTTGTAGAGTGGAATTGAAACGGCTCTTGGAGGCATGTGGGACTCGGATAGCTCATTTAGCGGTCCTTGTGGTCAGGATCCTACTACTTACTACTTGTGGTCTGATTTGGCGTGCCTGATTCTTGACATTCCCGGATCACTTGCTGACGGGGTTTGGCAGTTGGGGTGGTTTCCTTAACAGGGTGATTCCCTAAGTCACCGGCATGGATGTTGGTGAATTTCGTTGCGTCTGGTCACAGGTATCATTCGGGTGCACATGGTATATATCACGAGTGAACTACTCTGTTGGATCCAGAGTAGCCCCAGTTTAGAGGACTACACACACGGGTGACATGTGCACTAGCTTGGTGTGTTCGGTGTTGGGGTTTGGGTGGTCAGAGGCAGATGCAGACAAACCCCTACCTTTCGTTAGAAATTGTTCCTATAATTAAACTCTAAACTTTACCCTGAACACCGTTCTAAGCGCGAACCTTGTTATCTCCAGTATTCGGAACAAGACAGACCACCGAAAATTGCTTTGGCAGCTCCAGGAGGAGCCGCAACCCCAAACCCGAAACCCTAAACCCTGCTTGTAGTATCCTTACAGGAACCCTAAACCCTAAGCCCTAAACCCTAAACCCTAAAACCCTAAACCCTAAACCCTAAAACCCTAAACCCTAAATACTAAAACCCTAAAACCCTAAACCCTAAACCCTAAAACCCTAAACCCTAAATACTAAAACCCTAAACCCTAAACCCTAAACCCTAAAACCCTAAACCCTGAAACCCTAAACCCTGAAACCCTAAACCCTAAACCCTAAACCCTAAAACCCTAAACCTCTCTTTCAAATGTATATTTAAAGGTTAATGGCCTTAGTGGTTTTGGTTGCGAGATTGATCCTGGGCAATCCAATTCGCAACCAAAACCACTAATTTTGCAGAGCTTTCCGGCCTGAGCCCTGCAAAATTAGTGGTTTTGGTTGCGGTCTGGGTTGCGCAACCGCCTGGCGCAACCAAAACCACTCATTTTGCAGAGCTTTCCGGCCTGAGCCCTGCAAAATTAGTGGTTTTGGTTGCGGTCTGGGTTGGGCAACCGCCCGGCGCAACCAAAACCACTAATTTTGCAGAGCTTTCCGGCCTGAGCCCTGCAAAATTAGTGGTTTTGGTTGCGGCAACCACCCGGCGCAACCAAAACCACTAATTTTGCAGAGCTTTCCGGCCTGAGCCCTGCAAAATTAGTGGTTTTGGTTGCGGTCTGGGTTGCGCAACCGCCTGGCGCAACCAAAACCACTCATTTTGCAGAGCTTTCCGGCCTGAGCCCTGCAAAATTAGTGGTTTTGGTTGCGGTCTGGGTTGGGCAACCGCCCGGCGCAACCAAAACCACTAATTTTGCAAGGCTCAGGCCGGAAAGCTCTGCAAAATTAGTGGTTTTGGTTGCGCCAAGCGGTCGCGCAACCAGAACCACTAGTTTTGCAGGGCTCAGGCCGGAAAGCTCTGCAAAATTACTGGTTTTGGTTGCGCCGCCGGAGACTTGAGGAGATACTCCTAATAAGTTGATTGTGTTGAACTATAACGGTAATAATGGAACTTTGTATTTCTTAATGATATGGGATTCTTTGGGTGGGTGGGTTTTTCTAAAGCAAGAACCGTTAGCTTGACTAGAAACATTGCTGACCTAGTGATTTCTTGGCCCAGCTAATCGTAAACCCTAAAACCCTAAACCCTAAACCTTAAACCCTAAACCCTAAAACCCTAAACCCATTATTCTCATTCTTCAGGCCCGTATGCTAGGACAGCCGCGAGAGTTGAAGCCCCCAAAGATCAGAGCCAAGGCCCTTTCACCCCAGAGTAAGCCGGGCCGAGCCTTTAAGGTTCAGGGTTTCAGGTACAGGGGTTTTTAAGGTTTAGGGTTTAGGGTTAAGGGTTTAGGGTTTAGGGTTTAGGGTTTATAGGGTTTAGGGTTAAGGGTTTAGGGTTTAGGGTTTAGGGTTAAGGTACAGGGGTTACGGTGTCGGATTTAGGGTGTCGGGTTATGGGGGATCGGATATTGGCCTGGTAGTATTCCTTCCTGAGCTGTTCTCAGACAGCAAGCCGTCTTGGTCCGAATCGAGCAATGCAGCGAAGCTTGTTCTTTGGGGTTCGAGTCCTTTCCGTTCAACGCTCGCCATGCTGCACATTTGCACACTATCGGGCAAAGAACTCGATGCTCTGGACTTGGCGAGCTTTCATGCCACGCTTCCCGAAGGGATGTCTGCAGTTCGGGCACTGAAGCAGTACTTGCACAGCATGTGTGGGCTGTCAAGATTCAGGCAGAAGCTTGTTTTTCTGAATGTTCATGAGGAGGATGATGATGATTACGTGCTTCTAGACGACGAACACATGCTGAGACCCGGGCAAGTTCAGGTCGTACTTCAAAGATTCTGCCAAACATCTGAAGCTGAAGTGGAAGCGCTTCTGGATGCTGCCGAAAGCGGCCAAGCAGCAGCAGTGGAGAGTATTCTGCAAAGGCCGCAAGATCCAGATTCAGCATCTTTTCGTCGCCCAGCGTTGACCGCACTATTTGTGGCATCCCAGAGAGGCCACCTCGAGGTGACACGCCTTTTGCTGGAGGCCAATGCGGACAAGGAGAAGGCCTTGGAAGATGGCGCCACCCCTTTGTACATTGCAGCTAAGAATGGGCATTTGGATGTTGCGCGCCTTTTGCTGGAGTCCGGTGCGGACAAGGACAAGGCCAAGCAGAATGGCCACACCCCTTTGTACATCGCAGCTAAGACTGGAGAGTTGGGTAGCGCGGCTTTTGCTGGTCCGGTGCGGACAAGGACACGGCCCAGCAGAATGGCGCCACCCTTTGTACGTCGCAGCTCAGAAAGGACGGTCGGAGGTAGTGCGGCTTTTGCTGGAGTCCGGTGCGGACAAGGACACGGCCCAGCAGAATGGCGCCACACCTTTGAACGTCGCAGCTGGAGTCAGAAATGGACAGTTGGAGGTAGTGCGGCTTTTGCTGGAGTCCGGTGCGGACAAGGACACGGCCCAGCAGAATGGCGCCACACCTTTGAACGTCGCAGCTAAGAATGGACAGTTGGAGGTAGTGCGGCTTTTGCTGGAGTCCGGTGCGGACAAGGAGAAGGCCTTACACGATGGCGTCACACCTTTGTACGTCGCAGCTCTGACTGGACAGTTGGAGGTAGTGCGGCTTTTGCTGGAGTCCGGTGCGGACAGCGACAAGGCCGTGGAAGAGGGCGGCTTCACCCCTTTGTTCGTCGCAGCTGAGAATGGACAGTTGGAGGTAGTGCGGCTTTTGCTGGAGTCCGGTGCGGACAAGGACACGGCCCAGCAGAATGGCGGCACACCTTTGTACGTCGCAGCTCAGAATGGACAGTTGGAGGTAGTGCGGCTTTTGCTGGAGTCCGGTGCGGACAGCCACAAGGCCGTGGAAGATGGCGCCACACCTTTGTACGTCGCAGCTCAGAATGGACAGTTGGAGGTAGTGCGGCTTTTGCTGGAGTCCGGTGCGGACAAGGACACGGCCCAGCAGAATGGCGCCACACCTTTGAACGTCGCAGCTAAGAATGGACAGTTGGAGGTAGTGCGGCTTTTGCTTGAGTCCGGTGCGGACAAGGAGAAGGCCTTGGACAATGGCGCCACACCTTTGTACGTCGCAGCTGAGAATCGACAGTTGGAGGTAGTACAGCTTTTGCTAGAGTCCGGTGCGGACAAGGAGAAGGCCTTGGAAGATGGCGCCACCCCTTTGTACATTGCAGCTCAGAATGGGCATTTGGATGTTGCGCGCCTTTTGCAGGACGGCGCAGATTGACCCATGTGGAATCCGTGTCGAGACCTTGTATGAAGACTGGATCATATGGGTGCTTGAAGAATTGCTAATAGTATCCCTTGCCTCAGGAAGCATCTAGTGTAATTACATTGGGCACAGAGTCCAGAGTTATGATTCTGACGGTGTCGGACCAACCCTGCAGTTTGCCTCCCTGGGTAGTGTCGTTGTGCAGTCACGGTTAAATCTCTGCTGCGTAGAGCTTGCTCGTAGTTCGCCTCAGCCGACTCCATGAGGAATATGCTTGAGAAAGAATTCGTTGTTGCGTCTTTTCTTAGGCACTTTGGTGACAACGGATTGTAACATAACGTTAAAGTTAAAGCCCCAAACCCTATTGCAGTCCCTATGGTTTGGGTACTGCCCCCACTCTGTCAGAGTTGAATAGCATTTCTAATATAGATATACAAGGGCCTTCTCGTAGCCCGATTACAGACTGTCACTGGATGGGGACCAGTACCCAACCTATGGTACTTGGAGGTCCTACGAATCCCATTCAGATAGCAGTGAGCAGAGTGAAGTCATTAAAGGCCATAGAGCCGCACAAGGTTTAGCGTTTAGGCTGTTTAGGGTTCAAAAGGTCCGTGGCCATTTTGGGGTTACAATTCCTGCAAGGTCTTCACTGGAGTTGCTCAAGACAAGGGCCCTTCAACAAGAGCTTTGTTCCATCAGTCCCCAGATACCAGAGACTCCAAAAGCCCGTAGTGAAGGAATATCCCCAAACCCTTTTGAGGATCCCCGTTCACGGCACATTCCTTCATAAAGAGGTTTTGGAGTCTCGGGGGAGGTCTAAACCCCAAAATACATACCCTAGGTCCCAAAGCATCAGGCCAAGGAATAGGGTTTGGGGTTTTGGGTTTCGTGCGAATTTCGGGGTCTGTCAGGATCGAATCCTTGCCGGTGACCGCGAGTCCATCGACACTGCGAGCAGTTTGACTGCAGCTCTAGCAGAGCATTACCTTCGGGCATCAATCAGGGAGTTGTACATATATATATAATCATATATATATATATAATTATATATATATGTATATATACATATACGTACCGTATATGTCTGCCATTGCTACAGATCACAACGTCTACCGCGATGGGCCCTCTTCATCCCAGTCTTGGGACCCAGCTCTCGTTGAGGATCATTCAGCCGGCCATGCATCTCCGTGTGTTGGTGTTGGAAGTGTTTTCGGAACCCTAAACCTATAAACCCTAATCCCTAATCCCCTAATCCCTAGGACATAAGCCCTAAGC
The DNA here is from genome assembly GCA_905221615.1 of Symbiodinium sp. CCMP2592. Classification (NCBI taxonomy): domain Eukaryota; class Dinophyceae; order Suessiales; family Symbiodiniaceae; genus Symbiodinium; species Symbiodinium sp. CCMP2592. The sequence continues at coordinate 323,097 of CAJNDT010001224.1, read as the reverse complement.
CAAGCGAGCCTCACGTGAAAACTTCTTTAAACCCCCCCTGAACCCGGCTAGAAGCACATAGAGGCCTTGGAATTATGAGCAGCCGTGTGCCTTAGGGTTCCTTATGGTGATTATCGTATCATCGACCCCCAACCACTCATTCTAACCACTTGTAAAGGCCCTTGAGTTGCGATGCATCTGTCTCCAGGGTGTAGGTTCCAAGGCCAATCTTCTTTGTACTTGCACTGCTGCAGGAACGACACCGGCAGTTTCAGAAAGTGGGTGGCCTTAATAGTAGACTTCGCTTAACGGGTAGGATCCTTAGTGCAAGGACCCTAAGATCTTCAGAAATCCCTAGACCCTAAACCCTGAAACCCAAAACCCTAATCCCTAAACCCTGAAACCCTAAACCCTAAACCCTAAACCCTGAAACCCTAAACCCTAAACCCTGAAACCCTAAACCCCAAACCCCCAGTGCGGCCGATGGCCTTCAGTGCCAGCGCCTTTTGGGTCCCCGAAGACCTTGAGGTCGAACCCCAACGGTTTCGGGTTCAGGGTTTAGGGTTTCGGGTTTAGGGTTGTAGAAGTAAGGTTTATAGGGTTTAGGGTTTCGGGTTTAGGGTTGTAGAAGTAGGGTTTATAGGGTTTAGGGTTTCGGGTTTAGGGTTGTAGAAGTAGGGTTTATAGGGTTTAGGGTTTCGGGTTTAGGGTTGTAGAAGTAGGGTTTATAGGGTTTAGGGTTTCGGGTTTAGGGTTGTAGAAGTAGGGTTTATAGGGTTTAGGGTTTCGGGTTTAGGGTTGTAGAAGTAGGGTTTAGGGTCCAGGCCATTCCTACTCTGATGGCCATCACTAGTCATGAAATCCTCCCAATATTCCGACGTAGCCAGCAGTGAAGGCAAAACGAGGAGCGACATGCGAAAGAGTTTGGAGAAGATCATGTCCGAAGCTGCGACTCTCCGGTCCCTGGTGGTCTACTCGCGGCAGAGCCTCTGCAAAAGCTTCGGGCCTGAACACTATACCCTCCAAAGGTCCGGAGCTCCGTGTTCTGATCCTGGAAGGTTTCCTCAATGTTTCCAAAAAAGATCAAAAAAGGCTTCGGCAAGGGTTCGAATACAGGGTTCGGAGTTTTAGGGTTTCCTGAGAATCCGGTTCTTCTAGCTCAGTGCCTACGTTGCGGGTGTAGGGTGTGTCTAGCGTGTATTCTCGCTGATGCCACCAAGTGAGGATCTCCCGGGTTGGGCGGACGGAGAAGAATACGGCGCTGGCTGATGCGAGGCTGTTGGATGACATCAAGAATCTGCAGGTCTCGCGTCGCCTGATGCGCAAGATGAAGCGCCAGGAAAGGGAGCAGAAGCGGCTGGAGGCTGGCAAGCCGCTTCTCCGAAAGCGTCGACGGCGGAATGCAGGCGGAAAAGGAAGCAGGACGAACAGCAAGGGCCGCAGTTCCAGCAAAACGAAGCTGGAGGGGGACCAGGAGGACTTCGGACCTGCAAATCCTCACGTACAAAGATAAATCGAAATAGCTATAACAAGAGCAATTTCCAACGAGTGTTAAAGCCCAATCCTCTGGAGACCAAAAAAACACGTGTCGGAAGGAGCAAGCAGAGGCCAGTGGCTCTTCAAGTTCTAGCAGCGACACATCTGGCAGCAGCAGCAGCAGCAGCGACGATGCTCCATAGCTGCATGTTCACACTTGGGTTAAGGTTCTCTGGTTCAGGATTGAAAGGTTTGGGGTTGGAGGTCCTTCTGAGGCTTGGGCTCGCTCTAAAGCTTCGAGCGTCGAAAGTTCAAGGGCCTTGGCAAATCACGATTGCTGCAAGATTTTGTTTTTGTGGCCTTGTGTGGCCCTGTCACACAAGTCTGCTCAACGATGACCAAGGATTATTCCGACAGCGAAGGGGATGAGAGCGAGGATCAAACCGACGACGAGAGTGTGCAGGTGGAGGGTCCGCAAGAGGACGCCGGTCAGGTGGTGGTGCCTTGGGGGAATGAATTTAAATACAAGGGAATACATGGATAAATAAACACAGACAGGTATATACATATATATATATATATGTATACATACATACATACATATATATATATATATACACACACACACATACAGACATATGTGCACATGTACATACATACGTACGCACACATGTACCGGTCTTGGCAGATTCCGGTTAATGCTGCAACATTCGATAAGACCAGGTAAGAGCAACTTTCGGACGACCCCGATATCCCTCTACCTAGAGGCTCCATAGTAGTTCCCTTTTGGGGGCTCATATGTAGAATCCTATAAGGTAATTTCAAAAAGGAACTACTATGGAGCCTCTAGGTAGAGTCACCCAGAATTTGGACAGACGCTATGCAGAGGACCCCACGCAAGATGCTGACGTCTTCGAAGGCTGCCGCACGGAGACTTCGGCTGGCAGTAGCTATGGTTCCAGACAGAGACAACTTGTGATGGCGAAGCCTGAAACTCCATCTCCAAACCCGGGAAGCAATTTAAGCAATTTGGCGCATCCGCAGTTTATCGGACAAGTTAGGAGAGCGTCGCCACGCCCCTGACGCTGGGTGAAAGCACAGAATGTCCAGACGATGCACAGCGCGTCACCCCCTTGGACATCGGTGTGACACCTCCGCTTCTGACTCTTGGACTTCTTGAGGGTGTAAGGCTTTTGTGTATTGTCTCCGATGGGTCTAGGGTAAAGAGAGTTGACTTGAGCAGATAATGGGTTGACATAAGAGTGGTGCAAGGAGTAGAATCAGAGACTAGAGTCAATGAGCGACTGCCCCTGTCTGATCGACCCCACCCCCGCCAGCCCCGCCTGCAGAATCGCCTGTGCTTGGATGGAAATCATCGAGGGACGGTGTTGATTCATCACCGGTCTAGACTTAAACTTATGAAAACTTAAGAGTTTTCAAGGATTATTTCAAACCTGAACCCTGAACCAACAATTTCAAGGATTACTTAGTTGGACTCTGTGGACGGTCCTTTGCGCTTTGGACCGAGGCCACTCCCTGAAGAGCAAACGGACCCAGACACGGCGCCCTCTGAATCATCGATCCTCCCCATTCGCACGGTGAGTGGCATCTGGGCTGGTGTAGAGGTAATTTGGGGCAAAGAAGCGGTGTTTGCAGGGTTTTTCAGGGGGTTAGAGTTTGGTTCTGCAGCTCTACAGCATTGGGGGATTCGACATCTGAGGTGAGTTGTACAGCTCGGGCACGATCACTTGTTTGATTTTTTTGTGGTGGTGCGCGCAGCTGTATAACTTAGGATGATGCAGAACCTTATTATCAATATTTCAACGAATGACGTCCCGTCTCGTCCGTATCCCGCTTGCTGCGAAAAACAAGTCCAGCTTAACAACACATGATCGGTAATTGAGAGTGCGAGCTCAGGTGCCTCGATTTCTTTGGGACCGCAATGGTCGCGGGTTGGTTCGAAGGCCATGACATGTGGCAAGAAACGGGCCGATTGCCCATCCTGGATTATTCTAGAGAGTCCAGCCTTTCTGCATACTTGGCAGGCTAGCGTGGCAGGTGACAGCTCCAATGAGCGGTACCTCATCGAGGAGGCTCCAGATGTGGAGGTGGGCTTCGCGCGGGGTGTTTGGAGGCTGCAAGAGCTTTCTCAGCTTTCCTTTCTGGCGAAAGGGAACCCGAGTAATATAGACGCTTCAAGAGTTGGAATAGGGTTTGGGGGTATATTATAAAAACAGAATAAGGGACCCCCCATGATAGTATCTGATAGTACTGGTAATGATTTAGGCCCCTAGATGACCACTTTGGGTTGGAGCCCCGAAGTCCAGGCAAAAGCTGTCGTTCACAGCAGCGTGGACTGGCAAGCCACCGTTGCGGAGTTCATGTTGGGTCGCCGTGCCGAGGACAAGGGTCAGAAAGAAGCCATATCCTTGCAGTCCCTATGCATGGTTATAGCGACAAGAACATGTCGTGCTGCGTTTAGTGGGCCCCCCCTTGACAGAACACCCCCCCCCCCGCTCCGATTCGACCAAGCCTGAGGCCCGCTGAAATGAGCTGTTTAGGGTTTAAGGGTTTAGGGTTCCTCCGCTTATTGTTATCCTCTCCTCTACCCAGTGAAGATTGAGGATAAGCACAAATGACAATGAAAGTAACATCACAGGTTTTCGCGCATAACGACACCTGGGAATGCAAAACGACAAGAGGCACTGGAACAAAAAACACACTATGGACGGTCAACTATGTAAAACTCGTGCCACATTAGACCCCAAAACGTTGTTCCAATATTTAAGGCCCCCTGTAGTACAGGCTTTAGGATTCCCGAACCGAGGTCTGGATTCAGGGCTTCTGGGATATCTTTCGCAGTTGAGAGTGTGCAAGTATGTGCAAGTGGCCCCGTCACTCCAGGCTAGGGCGGCTAGGACATCTTGTGTTCGGGTGTCGGGCGAGCCAGGACTACTTGGTTCTGGATCGCGACCAGCTGATCGTGCCCATGTTCCATGAGGATTGGAGCCAGCAGCTCCACTCAGCCGTGGAATTCCCCCTCACCATCCAGCATCGCGAGGTCGGGGGAGTGTGGGATTGCGCATTTGGGCTCGAGGCGGGCTCTCCAGAAGGTATGCCATAGCTAATATACCATTGATTCGTAATTGGGTGTGGCTTCCCGCAAACACGATGTTGATCGTTGGTTATGCGCAAGAAGCCCTTAGCCGTAGCCTGAAAACTTTAACCCTGCAAACTGATCTCCGGACACGCTGCTTCTTCACACACGAGCAGCACATGAGGAGAATTTGGCTGTATGCATCGGGCCAAGCTCAGGTCAGGGGAAAACCACGGATGAATTTGTTGCTGACAGCAATGAGTACGAAACAGCCTCATCCCGCTCTACGGAGGCACCTCTGGTGGTGGAGTACAGCACCCAATGGACGAAGGCGAAGAGTTGGTGCCGAGACTTAGGGAAGTTTGTACCGCTGAACACGGGCAGGACAGTCAAAACTTACGAACCTACTGTCGCAACAACTGCCAGAATACAGAGGAAACGCAGCCGTCGTCGTCGAAGTAGTAGCAGACTTGTGTCTGGTGGCTGTAGTGATAGTAGCAGTCGTCTTGGCACCAGCTGCTGCAGCAACCGTAGTAGCAGCAGTGATGGTCATAGTAAGAGTAGAAGTGGACGTCGTCGTGATCGTCGTCGTCGTCATCGAACGATGTTTCTCCGGTGTGGGATGGTCCGTCAGCGCCATGGTTAGATTCGCTCTCGTCGTTGTGATCATCATCATCATTCCCATCTTGATCGACAGCCATGCGCAACGTCTTACTCATCATTTTCATGCTCTTGTCCGTTGTCATCGTTATCATCCTTGAAATCAGCAGAATCTACATCGGTGTCACTGCCACCGTCATGATGTCATCATTATCAAGAGCCTGAGTGTCGTTGTCATCCCCATCCTACTCCCGAGACTGCTGGGCCTAGCAGCTCAAAGAACTTGCCAGGCCTACAGCTCGACACCGAAATGGGAGTTTCCGATAATTTGGGATACCTTATTCCCTGAGACTCCAATATCCCTTAACTAAGGAATATACCCTAGATTGTAGTAGGATCCCTAATATGATTTAAGGAATATTCCTTAATTAAGGGATATTGGAGTCTCTGGGTTCTGGGGTCCTTGTATTGAGGACCCTACTATTTAGGGTACTATATTAGGGTCCCCTAATTTCGAAATCTCCACAAATCACTACCCGCCCGAATGCCGAACCCGGGCACAGACTGACGACTCTTTCGGCCCGAAGGTGGTCGGATCGTACATGGAGGGGCGTGACCTCGAGGACTACGACGTCTTCGACAGCCACGAGGAGTTAATTCCACTCTTCGAGGAGATCACAGAAGCGGAGCGTGCGTTTCTTTTTTGTTGCATTCGAGTTTCGCGTTGCAGGTGGTTGAAATTTACTTGGACGATGCATTGCCTCGGGCAGTGTTTTTGCAGCCCTACGCTACTGCCTCCGAGAGTTTGTCTCAGGAGGTTTGGAAGCCGTCTACGCCTTTGCCAAGCTTCCCCATAAGGATTCAGCGCAAGGCCTGCTAAGCGGGTTATTGTGCTTTTGGGTCTCTTCTTGGGATCTTAAGGTCCGGGTTGGATAAGCATCGCGACTCGAAGAAGAGAGGATAGTTCCTGGATCGCCGTTCGTCTACCTGGGCTCATGGGCGAAATTCTGCATCATCCGTCAAAAGAACTTTGGCTGTGCAATGGTCCACGTAGTTCGGTCTATAGCAAACTAGTGAGGGTTTTGTACATCGCGGTCTGACTGTTTCCTGCTCACTGAGCACAAACTGCCTGACACTAGGGCCTCGGTTGCCTGAAGTCAGTGTGCTACCCAGTAACCCACTATTTGGGCAACTGGAGCCCGAAGCCCGAAACTCTGAATACTTTCCCTCGTCCCGCGGACACTTTCGCCGTGTGTGTTCCATCACGGCTTCTCGGTTGACGAGCCGTATTGTATAATTCGGGATATGGGCCCTGAAGGGTTAGGGACACTGGAAGAACACAAATCCAAGCTCTTGTAATATGGGGGCATAAATAACTACCATTACCAATACCTGTAATTAGAGTATAATGGGCCCCCAAACCCTATTCTAACTGGCGAGGCCCCTCTGTTACCTGCCGTTCACATGTCTCAGCCGAGCAGAGGAGTCGGGGCCCGGATCGCCTCCAGGATCCAGCAGCTCAGATGCAACGATCCTCCTAGTGTATAAGATTTAGGGTTTACGGTTTAGCCTGCAAGCGCCTCCATCCCGATGTTTAAGGTTCCAAGATACTTGCGGTCTGTTTTTCAAGGTGCCGTTTCATCCCGGGATGGCAGCAAGAAGAGGAGCCATGGTGATTTCCCACTTTACTCCGGTTGATGTGTTGAATTGTCGGCAAGTCCGTGCACAACGTCGTTGTTTACCGTCCTTTATGGTACCGTGCGTGCAACATTGAGAAGTCTTGCATTCATGGTTCTGCATGGGCTTGCCATCCACGGAAAACACGAAACTCACTCGGGGTCGCGGTAAGGGGGGGGGGGGGAGGGGGAAGGATAGATGTTCTCACCTGTCCCACACCTCAAGCCTCCCATGTCGCTGCACGGACGGCATTACCGTCGCTGTCATTATTGCTGTCTTCGTCGTCGTCGCTCGGCGCTGTCGTCGTCGTTGTCGTGTCGTGCTCGTCGGTTTTGGTTCTTGGGTGGTGCTGCTGCTGTTGTATCCGAGCCGAGTCTCAAGCAGAACCTGCAATGATTTCAACTGGTACAACCCTGGCAACCCTGGGCAAAAACATTGTCTCCAAAGCATTGGGGAGTAAGCAGGCTTATCAGCCCAGCATCGGGCGACGGAGGTCCTGCTTCTAGCTACCGTTACAGCATAGATCGTATGTTGTATATTGTACAACCAAACCCCTAAACCCTAAACCCTATAAACCCTATAAACCCTCTAAGCCCTCTAAACCCTATAGACCCTATAAACCCTATAAACCCTCTAAAACCTCTAAACCCTATAAAACCTATAAACCCTATAAACCCTATAAACCTTATAAACCCTATAAACCCTATAAACCGTATAAACCTTATAAACCCTATAAACCCTATAAACCTTATAAACCCTATAAACCCTATAAACCCTATAAACCTTATAAACCCTCTAAAACCTCTAAAACCTCTAGACCCTATAAACCCTATAAACCTTATAAACCCTATAAACCCTATAAACCTTATAAACCCTATAAACCCTATAAACCCTATAAACCCTATAAACCCTATAAACCCTATAAACCCTATAAACCTTATAAACCCTATAAACCCTATAAACCTTATAAACCCTATAAACCCTATAAACCCTATAAACCCTATAAACCTTATAAACCCTATAAACCCTATAAACCCTATAAACCTTATAAACCCTATAAACCCTATAAACCCTATAAACCTTATAAACCCTCTAAACCCTATAAACCCTCTAAGCCCTCTAAACCCTATAAACCCTATAAACCCTATAAACCCTATAAACCTTATAAACCCTATAAACCCTATAAACCCTATAAGCCCTATAAACCCTATAAACCCAAAAAACCCTCTAAACCCTATAAACCCTATAAACCCTATAAACCCTATAAGCCCTATAAACCCTATAAACCCTATAAACCCTCTAAACCCTATAAACCCAATAAACCCTATAAACCCTATAAACCCCAAACCCTAAACCCCAAACCCTAAACCCTAAACCCTAAACCCTAAACCCTATAAACCCTAAACCCCAAGCCCTTCAGCCCCGAACCATGGATCTCCACGTAGAGTCTTTGTTGATAAGCGCTTAGAGGACCCCGGCCGCAAGGCGGCGGCGGCGGTATGGGAACGCCATCTTCCTTTGGGAGGAGCGACGGAACCGACTGACATAGGGCTTAGAGTTGAGGCTTTCGGGCTTATAGGGCTTAGCGTTATGGGTTTGCGGTTCAGCGCTTTTATTAGCCCAAATCCTAACGGCTGCGCTGCTCACTGCTCCCTTGTTGGATAGTTTCCTGTCCGTTTCGTCGATGCAATGTGTGGTTGTCAACGATTCTTCCAGCAGGGCTGCTTAAGGTTCCAACAGTTCATAGGAGGCCAAAAGGGGTTTTAGCCTATGGGGGTTTAGAAGGGACTGGGGTTCCCATAATAGAGTTCATATTAAAGAATCCCTACCCCAAGAATCTTAAGGCCCTCAACAGCCTGCAGGTTGAGCTGGTATGTGAAAGGCAGCTCGACAGGTTCCATGTTAGACTGCTACTTGGAGGATCATGGGACTTAGTAAGTAGCGTTATAAGTACCTTACTTGGGGTTATCAGTAATTATAACTGTAGTTGCCTTACTTATAACCCCAATTACTAAGTCCCCTGATCCTTTAAGTAGACATACTGCCGTGGCACTGTCAGCAGTGACCTTGTCACCCCAGGCAGCCTCGTGTGAATGCAACTGCGCAACCCACACCACCGTGATTCGGAGAAATTGCATCATACAGGGTCTTACAAACGAAGATAGACTTGCGCTGGAGTGCAGGAAGTGGAAGGTCTGACGGACGAGGCGACGCCGGAGCCCAGCAGCTTGAAAGCAAAATGACTTCCTCTGTTCAGCAAACCCAGTCTGCCCACAGCTTGATATCTCCAACGGGTATATATAAACCCCTAAACTTACCATAAACACAACACCCAAACACAGTCGTGGATAAGACATGCTGCCCGTATCCTTGCAGAAATTTCTGGGGATTCCGAGCTCTGGATCCACTGGGAGTAGGAAGAGGCTGCTGCGCATCCCCAAAGTCTGACTCGGCCTGGTTTTGGTAATATACTCAGAAGCTGATTCCGGTGTAGGTTTCGGCTTCAGATTTTGTCGAGTGTATTGGCCGTGTAGATGGGACGTACACCTGCACTGCATAATGCATGCTGCCCTTTTGCGATGTGCAGGTCTGAAGCTCGCTCTTTCGTAAGAACATGTGTAGATGCTGGCCCGGCCAACTAGCACTTTTGGTTCTGGAGATGTCTGGCAATTCCCAGTCTTGCTGCTGATATTTCACTTCCCGACTCATGCCTGCTTGCTGAAATGTCACCGAGGTGGTCCAGCGAGGACACATGAAGTTCAGGGCTGCGGGTTTGCGTGTTTAGGACGGGTGCAAGCTTCAGGGGTTGGTACTGCTAGTTTCAGGATCCTGTTACAATCGACCTCAAACTCGAAGATCTAAGGTGATGAGAGCTATCCTAGCTTCATGTTTGCGCAATTGTGGTGGGTCTCCTGGAGCATTTCTTCAACTGCTTGCTACCGGCCCTCCAGGCAGCCTTGGGCTTGAGGTGATCAGTCTTTTGCCTTTCTGCGGTGTCATTTCTGCAGGGCCTGTGACGGTCTGCAAAATCGAATCGCGAGAATCTGTTTAGCATAGATTCCTAAAGCCTGGACCCTGCACCCCCCGCACCCCTCTCAAACAGCCTAAACTCCTCCAAGCATCAAGTAGTAGAGCCCAGACTAATGTATGGCAACCTACTTACGTTTTGCCTATGCAGTATACCATACGAATGCAAGGGTGCAGTCATTGATCATAAATAGTAATCGTGGTGACACGTACTACCTAAGCTTCTTATCTGGCGTAGGGCTTATGAGCATATCAGGATCCGTGTTCGGCTCCCTAAGCCCTAAACCCCCCCAGAAAAAAACCCTAATCTATAAACCCTAAACCCTATGTAGAAAACACCCTAAACCCTAAACCCTCAAACAAGGTCACGCAACCGCCGGTGGCCCCGTTGTTTTTGCACGCGAAATCGTGCATTTGTCCCACGAATACCAGCATTCTTGGTTATAAATGCGGTTCACGGAATCGTCTTTTTCTTGAGTTGACAGCAGGAGAACATTGTTGTAGTAACAAAAGTGACACGCCTGCCAGTGTTTTCGAAGGTTTGCATGTGTATGGTTTAGACGATGTTTTTTGTAAGTCGTGCGTCTTTTGCAAAGTGATCTTTGAGGTTTGTGCAGGAAGTCGCACTGCTCCTAGTAGTAGTAGTAGTAGTAGTAGTAGTAGTAGTAGTAGTAGTAGTAGTAGTAGTAGTAGTAGTAGTAGTAGTAGTACTGCCTTAGGATTGTGGGTTTAAGACTTAGGGGTTTCCTCATCTCCCCTGAAAGCCGGAAAGGCTGCAATTCATGGAGCTGACAATGCATATCATCATCCCCCCCCCCCCCCCCCCCCCCCCCCCACCCCCGCTTTGGAAGCAGGCAAGAACCCTGAACAGCCTAAAAACATGCATTTGGCACGGGGCCGCGAGAGGTTGCGTGAGCTAAAACAACCTAAACCCTAAACCCTAAAACCACCTGAAACTCAAAACCCTTCAGGTTTCTGGACCAGGCCAAAGGGCTTTTGGGCTGGGCTTTTGTATGCTTGCGCAGGACCCTGACGACCGATGCCGAAGCCCTCCAGGCCCTTTGGGCAGATTCTAGACTTTCTAGAGCTCAAGAACGGGGCCTTGATTGTTAGAATAGGGTTCCGTTTAAGGAACTTTTCAAAGGGTTACGATGAGATTCAACCCAGGAGCGTATGAGATTTAACCCAGGAGCGTATGAGATTTAACCCAGGAGCCTTACTTAGATCGCAAAGGCATCCTTCATGTGAGGCTTGAGGATCTGTAAAGTTTATGGTTTACTTGAGGGGATGGGGCTCTTGATTCCGTAGCCACACTTCATCGGGGTATGTGGCGGATTCATGTTTGGGTCGCGACCACGGGTTCAATTTTTGTTACAAGTCGTTTCAACGCCGGACCATGAGCAGTTGCAGTTGCACGTTCGTTGGGACACTCCATGTGTAGCAAGACTGTCGCGATCGCTTCGGCTTCGAGTAGCGGTACATGGTGGATCATGAATTCAGGCTCTCATCAGCCGGGACTGGATACTCGACGAGTTTTCTGCGGTGTTGGCTGTCATGCCGAAAGACATCATAGGAACACTTTACTAGGTTGTGCATGCTGCAACAATGCTTTCCTCTCATTCGTGCGCTGTTCGTTTGAACCCCGAAGCCTGAACCGAAAGTCTAGTAAAGCATGCCGCAGTTCAGGCCTTTGACGACCTATTCAACGAAGGCCTGAGCCGGGAAAGCTGACATTCGCATTACCCCCGCCTTCCTTTACAGTACTCCTGATAGTACCCCGTGTAATTAGCACGGCTTATACTGTAGCTAGTAAGCTAAACTAGTAGCACTTACAGTAGACCTACAGGAGGGTTTCGGGTTCGGGAATATTTCGGACCAAAGCACGCCATAATTCGACGAGCCTTCGATGCGAAGGGATTGCGGTTCTGTTGGTGGCTGATGCAGCTTGAAAGGAATGCCGAGAATCAGGGTCGCCCACGATTCCCGGCGTAGCTACGCAAGTATTGGCTTTAATTCTGAGCCCCGAAGCTCAAGCCCAAGTCCCGACAACCTCATGCCCCAGAACCCTGACATCCTCCGAACAACTAAAACTCCAGGCCAGCACTCCTAAACTCTAACTTAATGTTTTTGACCACTGTTCTACCCAATTCGTCAACTTCGTGGGTGAGGGGGGGTGCTCCATGCCATCCGACCTTGTGCCAGGCAGCGAATCCAGGACTTGGGGAGGGCAGTTGGATTGTTGACTTTCAGGGTTAGATAGCCGAGTCAGAAAGAATAGGATTACCATACCAAAGGTATGTGGGTCGATACAACTGCTTACCACACGCTGTCATGCGTGATGCAAGATTTGAGTTACCGCCAGCTCTGTGCAAGTGTTGTAGAACAAAAGCAAGCAATCCGGAAAAAGCCAGGCAACTGCGACTGACCTGGCGAGTAAGATTTTGTGCTTTGTGCTGCTCAGAGGGTGTTCGTTGTCGGAACACTCAGCTACGACCTCTTCCGGAAAGCGAGACATGACATGCGAATTTGTCACAGCATAGGCAACTTGTTTCAGCGAGCCGTGTTAGGCGCTGTCACACTGGGCCGCTGGGTCCAACTTAACTAAACCTAAAACTAAATTACTACCACCTACTAATACTGCTAGTACTACTAATACTGTTAAGACTACCACTACTACGAATACTTGAAGCCCAAATCCTCAAGCCCTGATACCGAAAGCTTGAACCCAACCCCAAAATCCAAGCCCGAAATCCTCAAGAAAAATGGACACCAAGACCCACATCCTAAAGCCTAAACCGGAGTGGCCGTTAAGGGCTCTTCGGTTTTCGGGTTTGGGGTTCTTAATAACGGTTTTAGGGTTTGGGGCTTCGGGGAGCTGGCACATTCCTTCGGCGTGACATTTGCCATCCTTCTGGATCCAGGACGGAGTGCTTCGTTGACGAAAGCTTTGCTTGGCTAGAGGACGCCAGCATCGGCTTATGTGCAGCGTATTGACATAATAAGGGCCATCGGCTCAATTAGTAACTGTTTCCGTGGCAGGCACCGGCTACCCTGGAACCTTGCACACCACTCTGAGTTGCTTTGCAGTCAGCTGGCTGAGAGGGGGCCGCAAACCAGACATCCAGGGTTGCCACAGTTGCAAGGACAGCGTTCTTCCGCAGAAGGTGAAGCTCAACTTGGAGAGATGTCGGACACGACCCTTGGGCCAGGCAAGTCCATGGATCACTCTTAACCCCAGCCAAAGTTTAGGGTGTGTTTGGGGTTTAGGGTTTTGGATCCATGCAGCCGCACTGAAACCTCCACATTGGCGACAATCAATCTTTTTTGCTCTTGACTGGAACCTGATCCTTGATCCTAGAAGCGAAACGCCCGAAACTGACTTTGAACATGAGCCTAAGCTTAGGAGTCGTCACTTTCAGGTCTCGCATCGTTTGGTTCGCAGCAGGCTTCCGTTTTGTGTTACGGTGAAGACACTGCCTGCAAAAGCTGACACGGGTGGACCGTCGATGCTATTGTGTTTGCTTGCTGTTGTTGTTGGTTGTGGTGGTGGCCGTGGTGGCGGTGGCGGTGGCCCTGCACAGTAGTACCATTATTGTTGCTATTGTTATAGTTATTATCATTGTCACATTGTTACCATCAACTTGATCATGGTCACGCTTTACATGTTCTGATGTCATGATTGTTGTCAACGTTCCGACTGCTGTTGTCGCTGTTCTTGTTTCACCAGGGGAAGTGTAGTGACGAGAGATTTGCAAATGTTGAAACCCTGGCCCGTGTGTAAATCCGTGCATCTAGCAAACCATAGAGCACGTCGAACGTACCGTTCGTGCAGGCAAAGTCCAGCCTTATCCCCAAGCCCTAACCTATACTCTACACCTACATCTTACAGCAAAAACTTCAGTTCCAAGCCTCACAGCCGAAGCCCACGGCATGCAGAAGGTTCCGGTCAAGATGCCATTCCTGCTGCGGAGGGGCCGCTTGAGGCTGTTGCTTTCATCAGCCTATGACTAGTCGGTGCCTATCGATTCATTAGGTACTCAAAAGAAATCTAGATGCACTGCCATGGGCCGAGAGAAGGTTTCTACCGACTGCGTGGTCAGCAGATATCGCTGTAGTCTTGACAAGGCGGATAGGCAAGTAAGCAAAAGTCTGTTTGTCTGTGCGTGCATGCACGTGCTGCCGCGAAGTGAGCCCGTCTTGTCGCGGAATGGGAATTTGGGGTTTGTTTGGGCTCAGACATTTTCAGCAGCTGGCACGGCATGCTGTTCCGGTTGGATGTTGGCCATCTAGTACGCCCGAAATACGCATGCATCGCTCTAGCCTTTTCCATTGATCCCCAGAACAACATGGGGTTGTAGCTTCAGACAAGTGTCTCCGTCGCAGAACCCATATTGCTGCCCCCAGAGCTCCTTGTTCCCATTGGCCTCAATAGGCGAGCTTCGAAAAGTGTCCAGTTTCTCCATGTTTGAATGGCTATGCAGGCAGGTAGAACGAAGGTGAAGTCTGAAGCTTTCACCCCCGAATGCGAATGGACATAGTCTGTGAACATATATGGTTAATGTCAAACCCGGCTCCCTTGCAAGGGCCACCACGGCCTTCAGCACGCCGCGGCAGTACGAAGTTGATTCTGAGGACCAGAGCCCTTGCCCTCCCATGCTCGAATTAGACTACTACAGGCCAAGCTCAAGCTTCAGAGTTTCAGGATGCCTCGGGATGCTCGGGGCACAGAGATCAGACTAGACCAGTGGTTGAGAAACCAGTCGGATTAGGATGCTCAGTCGGACGTAGAGTACCAGCACGAACAACATCGTTTTTTGACTGGGTGGGTATGGGCATGTTTGGTTGTCAGTTCCCGGAAGTTCGATGACACCCACCAACACACCAACGTCGCTGTGAGGGCCTGTGCCGGCTGATATTTCTCGAGGTTCCAGCACACAGGCGTCGGGTTCACCATTTGGGGTCTGCCTTGTTACGCCATGTTCGTATGGCTCACGAATCCACAGAAGCTTTCGTGAATGACGGAGTGAACACTGAGTTGTGAGTTGTCAATATGCATACTCCAGGTCCTCAGAGGTTCAGAAGAGTTCGCATCTTAGGTTTTTTCTGGTCCAAACACCACACCCTCATCGCATAATCGGACCATTCAGACGTGCCAGTCTCCCCCAACTTCAGCGTGAGCCCTCCGACGTGCAGGAAGCAGAGTCGGCACTGGGGTCTCTGAAGCGGGTGAGGAAAGCGAACCTTCGCAGCAGGATAAGACGTTGCGTAGTATTTATGTTGCTTGTATATGGGAACGTAGGCATGCAGGCATGCAGACAGCTATGTACATAGGTATGGTATGTATGTAATTAGGCATCTAGTAGTCATGTATGTAGGGATGCAGGTATGCTATATCTACCTGCATCTACTATGCTCCTACAGCCGAGGTTTGATCTACAGTTCCGTGTCTGTCGTTTATGTAAACGATGTTCAGATGCACAAAAAGGTTTCCGCGAAAGTTTTGTGGTGGTATTTAAATGCATACGCATGTGTATAAATAAATATATATATATATATATATATAATAGTATATACATATTATACATACATATATATATATATATATAATATACACTGATACAGTATATACAGACAGACATATATGCACGCTTCATTTCGTGTCAATGTACGGTTGCTGGGCTCGCACGTCGTTGTTGGAACCAGGATACCGTGCAAGGCTCTCCGAAAGACTTGCCACAATCGAGTTCACTGCTTGTCTCCAGGACTCGTGATTCGTCTGAACAGCCAGCCTAGATATCCACGAACAAACTGCCTTTGAATGGAGCGATAGTTTCACCAGTCTAACGGCCGGACAGCAATCCAACCTACAACTGTCATCAGCTGTCCGACCAACTACTAGTCCAAAGCCCAAATAGCTGGCAAACAACTACAGAATAGACTGAAGCTAATTGATCTGCATGAGAGGACTGCTGTTGTGGCCTGAACAGGTTAACTGAGTCTTCTGTCTCAAGGCCTGGCTTGGAGTGCTCATTCATAGGTTGAGGCCTAAGTTCTATGGTGCGATTAAGACAGCTACTCATGCTATGTCTCTTCCAGTTATCCAAATAGGAGCGTCTGAAGCATGTGAGCGATGCCTTGCAGTTGCCCTACCCCGTAAGCAGGCATGCACGGCCTGGTCCCAAAAATTTCAATCATCGCTTCAAGAGCCCTGCTCTTAAAGCCTAAGTGGACCCGAAGCCTGCCTTCATGAGCCACTTAAACCCTAAGCTCCAACCCCTGAGCCCGAAACCCCAAACCCAGGGCCATTACAATTAAAAAACAAACCCAACCAAAAAGCCTCAAGCCTCTATCCTAGGCACGACAACTGCCCAAGCCTGGACCAGGCGGAGATGGGGCTCCTTCAAGCGCTTGGCTGTAAGGGTTTAGGTTTAGGATCTTGGGTGAAGTGTAGGGTTTAGGGTCCCGATCAAGGGTTGGAATTGTGTTCCAGCTTTTGGGGAAGTTCGCAGGGACGGACGCCTTGGTTCTGTTCTGGGCTTGGAGTCGTCATCTCCTTGAGCAGCTGGACGTGAGGCGCCTCACAGCCTCACAGGCCTTACTTGAATGTTTCGGGGGTTGCTGACATGTTATAAGTGGTTGGTACAATTGCGAAGGTTAGCTAAGCAACTTAGGGGCTTTATTAAGGGGGTTTAGCGAAGTTAGGCTAAGGGGTTAGCAACCTGGAAACTAAGTATATCAATGGTGAAATTTATGGTTATGTAATAACAGAACATGAAGATTTGAGAAGTGAAATCTCAAAACTGTTTTCGGTAATTTGCGAGTTAAAAGCAAAGAAAACAAAAGTCTACAGCACAAAAATCAAAGAATGAACAAAGCGAGAATACAGATCTCAGAGGGTGGAAAATTAAAATCAACCCAACTAGCTGTTCGAGAAGCAAACAAGCATGCAGCTCAACTGGCTCCAGCAAAAGCATGCCTGCCTGCAAAAGTACAGTCCAAATCCCATTCGTCGTCTGCGAGATGCATGACATGGAGTATTGTTTTGCTGCATGCATGCATGGCAGCATGTCACGGAGCATTGCATGCTGCATGCATGCCATGCGCATGGAGCGTGCTCGAAGGCTTGCATGAGGCTTGCCATGAAGCATTGCATGCTGCATGCATGCCATGCGCAATCGAGCATGGAGGCATTCTTGCTACAATCCTGCTGCATGCATGGCATGCATCATGGAGCACGATCGCATGCATGATGCATGTCCATGGAGCACTGCATGCTGCATGCACTGCATGCTGCATGCATGACATGGAGCATGCATGGCATGCATGGAGCATTGCATGCTGCACATGGAACATGAAGGCTTGCATGATGCTTGTCAATGGAGCCTTGCATGCTGCATGCATGCCATGTGCACGAAGCATGAAGGCATGCATGATGCATGTCGTGCATGCATGCCATGCACAACATCGAACATGAATGCATACGTACTACAATCATGCTGCATGCATGCAAGAATAAACACAGATCGTGGAGCATCAGGTGCATGCATATATAAGCATGGCTGCTGCGATTTTCTTGCCTGCAACATCTTCAAGCCATGCTGTTGCACAGGTGGCGGGGTAGCAGGGTGGTGAGAATGCCTGCATTGTTATTGTAAACTACACTGCACAGGAAAGCATCAACCTGCATGATGGATAGGGCTTCACCTGCAATCCTCCACTTGGCCACTTGCTTCACTGCATCATGGGAAACATACTCGCATCTGGACACAACACCTGCAACATAGCCGTCCACTCCGATAAGCCATTGGAGTCGGCCACAGCAAAAGGGGATGGGTGATTCATTGTCGGCAGCTGCATGGTGCAAAACAACATCACCGGTATGCAAGACAGCACCAGAAGCTAGCCGGCATTCTTTGCTGCAGTTGCAGGAATCACTCTCAGACACGATGTTGCTCTGCAGAAGTTGTGCCATGACTTTGGCGGATACGGGGTGAGGCTGCAGGAGATGAGGGCCCGCTCGAAATGGAGTGTCGCTCGAAAGTAAGGCAAGCTGTTCACTCCAATAACCCTTGTTCAAAGTTGGTGGTGTTGCTGGTAGCTGTGCCGTATTCTCGCACTGATTTGTGTTTTCGTTCCAGTGTCCAGCATGCTGGCATGCATCGAAATCGTGACAGACATGCCTCAAAATGTAAACACCAATGAAACTTCGGAGCCATCTGGTCTCCCCACCCGGCGGCGACGGTGAGGGACAATGCTCGCTCGACAGTCTGCAACAAAAGGCCTGCTGGAGGCAGTTGTAGTGTACAAGCTATCAAGATGGCCAGGACTTCCAACCAAGACAAGCAAGCTTCCTTTGCAAGAGTGTCATCCCGGCTGGGGCAGCAGGTATGCAAAAAATATTCTAAAGGCTTTGAAATTGCTAAAACCTCAGAGGCTGAGCATTTGATGTAATTTGCCTTCCTGTGTGCCTTCACCTTCTCCTGGCTGAACAGCTTGTGCAGTGCCGCTGCTTTCTGGGCTTTCGGCCATTGCCAGAGTTGCAAGTAGTCATGAAAGGTAGCAGCTTTTCCAGTGGCTTCCAGCACCCACAGGATTATGCAGTTGAGGACTCCCATGCTGCATAAAGAATGCATCCAATCAAAGCAATATTGCGAAGCCGGCCGCAATACATTCAGACTTCGTAGAACAGTGCTCATCATCAGGGCATGCGGCGAGAAAGACCACCCACAAGCCTGTTGCCACTGTTGGAACTTGCTTTTGGACTCTGTCCGGTGTCTTGATTCCATTCGTTCCCACGATTCCAAGAGCTCATCGTCTGTAGCTTGATGGCATGCATCCCATGTCAAATGTTTTGCCGATATCTTGGCATCATCCTCAGAGCTGTTTGACCGTAGGGAAAAAATGTTCTTACAAAGCATGCAAACTCTCGAACCGGCATCTTGCCGGTTCGAGTATGTGTGTTTCTGTGCACTTCCGTCCTGAAGTGTCATAGCAAGTGTAAAGAATAGTCTGATGCTTTTGCTCGGCCCCTTCAATGCCAAGCCATGCTCTGGATTTCCGAACTCGTTGGCAAACATGGACTCAAGCAGCAACCTCAAACATTGGCCTATACCAGCCGACACCTTCTGCACCAGTTCGGTTCTGACCACCATCAGTGTAAACCAATGATGCTCGTTCGAAAGCAACTTCGGTGACAGCTCCAGAAACGAGAAATACACCGCCCAGACTTTTCGCCCTTGGGAGGACAACTGATTGCCCGGGTGTACTTCATCGGAATAAAGGACCCCCCGCCAGGGGGATCCTATGCTGGATGGTGATGCTTCGTGCACATGATTCAACATTTGGTAAAAATAACCACCTGCTGCATACATGCCCTGAATAAGACTCGCCAGGTTGATGCATGGTATGTTAAGGTCTGCGCCGGCCAGTGACTTCGCCGGAAGTTGTTGCACAAGGGCCCCATAGGCAGTGCAACTTGCAATGGCCTGTTTCACTGCTTGCTTCATGTCATGCCTCGAATGCTTTTCTGGAATTCCTTCCTTTTCGACCAAACTCAAGATGCAACTCAAAGCTGAGCAAGTAACAAAAGGCAACTGCCTTCTGAACCCATCCAATCTCTGTAGTTTGGCCGAGCGAGAGCTTTCTGCTTCGTGCCCCCGCTGTTGCTTCTTTCTAGGTGCCGAAGATGTCGATGCAGCTTCCATCTTGCTTCGAAACAATGCACAAAGAAGGCTTCATGCACTCTTTGTGTATACAGTTCTGTCTATGATGAAGGTATAATATATGTCTCTATATATGTGCTTGCATGTGTAAGCTTGTATGTGTGTATGCATTTACAAATATACGTGTATGTATATATGTATGCATGCATGGCAGTATATATGGATATGTATGTACATAAATATATCTATATGTATATAGACCTGCAGATTGTTTGTATGTATGTCTGGTGTATGTATGTGCATGCATGTATGCATGTATGCATGTATGTTCAAGTATATATGCTGCAACAAGGAACCTGTATGTATATACCTATATGGGTAAGCATGCTTGCATATACATATGCATATAGACACACGAACACACGAAAGCGCTTTCATATATGCAGTACAGAGGGTTGCATACCTTTCACATGCAAGTTACTCTTACAAAAACTTCGGGGCAAATGTACCTTACAAACACTCATAGTCTGAAAAGAACCTACGTAACATTGTATAAACCGCAAACACTGAACCATAATACTAAAAAACCTTACAGATAGACTTTATAGTCTTCCTTGTGCCCGATTGCACATGCATGCACGGCCTGAACTGATATAGCCATGCACGGACATGCTCATGTAGCATCTGAAGGCAACATGCAGACATGGCAACACAAGCTGCAAGCATTCATGTTTGCCTCGCATTGCAAAAGTCCCCGGCACGATCATGTCATTCCTGACTTCGCAGCATGCATGTATGTGCACACCCTTGCCCCATGAGTGGATCAACTGTACGATCACTCCAAGCTGCATGCAGTTTCTGCAAGCAGGCTAAAACAACAATCTAGCAAAGCTTTCGCTCTTGCTGGTGCATGTAAGCCTTCCAAGCTTCTCTACCAACCAACCTCATCCCCGAAAAGTTCGGGTTCTCGCAAACATCACAGCCGCTACCTCGGCATCGCTTGCAACCGCAGCCCTCTGCAGCTTTCTTAGCAGCAGGCTTTTTCATCACTTTCTTCGCCTTCGTCTGATGCTTGTCCTTGTTGCCGGTGGTCTGCTTCTTGGGATTCTTGTCCTTTTTGCCGGTGGTCTGCTTCTTCATGGGATTCTTGTCCTTTTTGCTGGTGCCCTGCTTCTTCATGGGATTCTTGTCCTTTTTGCCGGTGCCCTGCTTGTTGGAATTCCTCCCATTTTTGGTCTTCTCTTCAACCTCGATCATTGCCTGCTTCTCGTACTCCTCCAACGACAAGTTACCCGAGCCCGCTGCATGCCCCTTCTGCTGCAAAGCAGGCGGGTCCTGCACTCCCGGTGACGGGTGCTGCTGCTGCTGCTGCTGCTGCTCTGCAGCTGCAGACGGCTGGTTCGTTAGTGGCAAAGCTAGCTGCTTGCTTACATCCTCCTTAGACAAGCCCTGCATGCTGTCGCCTGGCCCATGGTTGCCATCCTTCACATGGTCAAAGAAAGTGATCTTGGCACCACTGCTCGAGCTTTCTTTGCCACCCTGCAGGGCGGCCTGCCAGTTGCCACCCAACAAGCTTTTGAACAACTCGAGGAGTCGGTCCTCAACCTTGTCGACCAAGGGTTGAAGCTTCTTTTTCGAGCAACTGGAAAGGAGCTTGCTGGTGGATCGCATCGGGCAGTGGGCTCCTAGCTCGAAAAGCTGTGGGAGATCTACCATCGAAGGTGGGTCTTTGGGATAGGCTCTGGACAGCCAATCTTTGTCCAGGTCTGTAGGGAGGTGTGGGTACTTCTTCAAGCCCGAAACCATGCAGCCCGAGGGCTTGTGGGCAGCGAACAAGAGGCCGAACTGTTGTGCCAGACCATATATTTCGTCGGCACTGGGTTTGCTTTTCCCGTGCCACATGATGGACTGTACGATTAATGCGACGGCGGCCCGCTTCGTTGTTTCTTTGAGAGACTTCACACCGAGGGCAGACAACCTTCTGATGATGATATGGGGAACGTCATACAAGTTTCCTTGCATTACCTCCATCATCTCAGCCTTGGTCAAATAGGCGGGGAGATTGACCAAGGTCTGTGGTGTCTTCACAATGGCAGACCCACCTTCGTTTGTCGTACCTGTGGATGCACGAAGCAAACGCGAATCCTTCAATATGGTCTTCAGCTCATCTGTCAAGGTACTGTGGTCAACCTTCTCAAGCATGGCACAATAGTCGCCAGCAGTCAGCTGGCTGTGATCACACTTTGTCAACAGAGCCTTGACCAGCCCCTCCTGCAGACCCTGGTTTGGGTTGAAGGCAAGCAGCTTCTCGATGTCCCCTAGCTCCTTGACAAAGTCAGTGCCATTCCATGCCATGATGGAGATCAAAGGCTCGTGGGGCCACGAAGCAACACACCCAAGAAGCCAAGAAGCTACATGCATGTTCATGCATCCATGCAACAAAATAAAGGCATGCCTGAAGCAATGTGAGAGATAATGCGGCCATGCCTTCATGCCTTCAGTGCACAGCACTCAATCTTCAAGAGTGCACCATGCTCTCTTGTGAGTGTTCCTTCTTCTCCCTTCTGTGTGTACCCTGGTTTGGCCTTCTCTTAGGCTATTGTTCTTCCCCCGCATAAAGACCGGGTCTCTGCCAACACATGAGTAAGTACATAATATGCGACAAAGCACTGTAATTCAACATAATACACAGTAACAATGTCGTATATAGTTTGATATGTAGTATTTTTCAATGTGGTTCAATAATGTATATACATATATACATGTGTGTATATATATATATAGCTATATATATATATATATATATATATATATATATATATATATAAAAGTCATGTATACATATATAGATAAAATGCTATATGTGCGTACATATGATTCTCATATATATGTATATGTATATGTATATGTATATGTATATGTATATGTATATGTATATATATATATATATATATATATATGTATGCATATGCATATGCATATGTATATGTATATGAATATGTATATGTATATGTATATGTATATGTATATGTATATGTATAGGTGGTGGTGGTGGTGGTGGTGATGGTGGTGGTGGTGGTGGCCATGGTGGTGGTGGTGGTGGTGGTGGTGGTGGTGGTGGTGGTGGTGGTGGTTGGAGGGGTGGGTGGGTGACTGGGTGGGGTGGTGTAAGGGGATTGTTTTTTTCCGGGTGTGTGGGTGGTGCCAAGTGCATGGGTGTCACAGTTATGATGGCTTCCAGACCCAATCCCATGAGATTAGTTTACTAGTGACAGGATAGTATGATGCATGAATATTAAGCAACCCACCAAGCACACGAATTCAGCTGGATGAATTCGGTGCCCAACCCTCGGCCACCGAATTCAGCTGGATGAATTCGGTGGCCGAGGGTTGGGCACCGAATTCAGCTGGATGAATTTGGCGGCCGAGGGCTGGGCACCGAATTCATCTGGATGAATTCGGTGGCCCAGGGTTGGGCACCCAATTTAGTGGGATGAATTTGTGCACCCTGTTGTGTTGCTGGCCTAGCCTGTCCCAGGCTTCGGCACACATCGCGAAAAAAACCAACCACATGCCATGCCATGCAGCCCGGAGGCTCACAACTGTGTCGTGTCAAGCCAAGAGCATGCAAGCACAAGCTGGATTTGCTGGAGGTATTCGGGGGCTGTTTGAAGGTTCCGTGTCCATGCACGAACATGCATGTAGCCTGCTGGCTCCCAAGCTCGCACGTGCAAAAGAGCAACACAATCATGCAGCCCAACTGGCTCCGTCTTGTCATGCCAAACAAAACAACAACCAAAACACATGGCTGCAACTGCAACACACTAAATCCAGTCGAGTTTCTGTGGCTCGCCGTAGCCATAGAACATCATGGCCATGCAGGTCTCGCCAGCATCTCCAGGAAACCACTGCCAGAACAGGTCCTGCTTGCAGCGGCTCATTCTCTCCTCGTCGTAGAGGTCAGCAAAGCTATCTGCAGCAGTCGGAGCCGGCGGCGGCTGGGGAACATCAGCAGGTGCAGCTGTCGGCACAGCAGGAGGCACCGGAACATCAGCAGGTGCAGCTGTCGCCACAGCAGGAGGCACCGCAGGAGGTGTCGGTGTCGGCACCGGTGCTGCAGCCATTGCATCTGCAGAGGAGCCGGCCATCCTTAAATAGTATGCAATGTATGATGCATGCATGATGCACACGTATGCAGCATGCATGCGATGCTCACCTGCAAGTTCTGCCTTGAGCAGCTTCCCGGCTGCCTGTGCATACACAAACATGAGTTCCATGCTGCATGCACAGCCACTCACTCAATCAGGCACTCCAACCTGCTGCTCTGCATGCTTCTGGCAAACAACACTGGCGAACAAACTGCACTCAATGTGGGCTGCCTGCACTGTCTGCATGCTGCACTACACTCTTGTATTTTTTGCTCGAAGAGCCATTGCAATCCACAGCAATCAGGAAGGGCTGCCTGTGGGCCCGGAAGAGGCTCCCCCTATACAGCAGACGTGCAATCGCCCCTGCACTCGACCAGGAAGAAGTTTGCATGCTCTGTATGTATATATATATATATATATATACACATATATATATATATATATATGTGCACATGCAATGCAAGTCTCCTATATAGTGCATGTTACATGATGCATTTGCATCGAGTAGCAAGAGGATTGCAAAAACACACCAGGGGTGCCCAGCTGCTAGCAGCATCAGACTAGAAGTCATACTGCTCGTCGAAGCCCTGATCCGTGACCCTCTGCACGTGGTTCTCCAGTAGATCCTTGAGCTGCTTGTCGCCCGTGCAGAACCTGAGATAATCATTTCGAGGTTTGGTTTGCTGATGTGGGTTCAGGGTTTGGGGTTCAGGGTTAGGGGTTGTGGGTTTAGGGTGTGTGGGTGTGTATCCACGGTTCATTATCCTTTCTAGGGTGTATGTATGTTGCCGGCTATTGGCTCGGCCAGGTTGCCGGCTATATGGGTTCCATATAGGGAAAACAAGACCTCTATGCGCTTTTATTCCTGCCCTCTAGGTGTATCGGAGACTAAAGACCTAGGCTTATCTAGGAATCCGAATCTGAAGCTTATGGGTTCCTTGCACCGGGAAACACACTGTTATAGGGCTTGGTGGTTTGGGAAGTTGACGTGCTGTTGCTTTGGCTTTTGGGGCTCATGTGCACAACCGGCAACACCATGGTTTCGGAAAGGCACTTGTCCACCAGGTAGTTCAGCCTGTCCTGGTCGTTCATGATCACTGCCTGGGCTGGGCCACTGCTGCATTGCAAGCTGTTTCATACATTTTTGCACGAAACGTGTTCGTGCATATGTAGCTATATAGTTCCCATCAATCAACATGAAGCCTGCATGCATGCTTTCAAGTCGCCTGGGTTTTGTATTCACATGAATGCAACCCATGTACATGCATGTGTTCATATGGCATGAATGCAACCATGCACATGAATGCAACCCATGCATTGTGTTCACATGACATGAATGCAAGCCATGCATGCAACTGTGCACCAAAGCTGCTCCAGCCATGACCACCGCTTTGGGCTTCCACCCACCATGGTGACTCTGCCAGGAACCCACGAGGCCTCGCGAGCCCTTTGCACCACCTGCTGGAGGACGTGGTGGTGCCGGTGGGGACGGTCCCATAGGCCGTGGTGGCGGCGGAGGGTTCACCTCCGAAAACCCGGGTTTACATATAGGGTTTATGGGGTTTTACAAAATTGAGAGTTTTGGGTTGATACCAAATGTTTCGATATCATCCTGGCCTCGTCCAGTCGCCTCCTCTTGGATGCATCTTGAAGCTCCAGCTGCAGCGACTCATTGTGCAGCTTCACCTGCTGCAGCTCATCCTCCATGACTTTCTTCTGGAAGAGCAGCTCCTGTATGCACTCTTTCATAAAGGTGCAAGCCCCCTGGCCTCGTACTCGCACGATTCCCGAGCGACCACGATTCCACCTTGGCGAAAAGACCGATCCCACTGGTCTTCGCCGTTCACCGCCACCCTCAATGCTGCACACCACTTCCACACCATCCCAACAGCCGGCAACTGACTCATCGGCGATGTGGTCGGCGACGAGGTAGGACCCGGTCTGGTTCGACCAGAACATATACCAGTGAGACCCGGGCTTCTTGAGAACCAAGCCATCATTGACCTCGACGTTCTGCAGCACCCAAGGGCCAACCAGGATGTCGAGGACATTCCTTGGCTGATGCAACGGACCATGCAACATGTCATGCCATGCCATGCATGCATGCAGCCCAACTGGCTCAGCAACAAACAACAAGCAGCCCAACTGCCTCTATATATAGTACATGTGAATATGCATGGGGTGAGCACACGGTGTTCAAGAACATGCAACAAGTAGCCGAACCGGCTCCACAAGAAGTTGCCAATTGAACCACACGTGGCAAGAAGCTTGTTTTGTCCCGTCGACACGAACCCCTGCAGCCGACAGGTTCAAAGCAGGCAATCCTTGCATGCCCTGCTTTTCGGAAAACTATTTCTTCAGCTTGGCAAATTTACCAGTAGCATGATAGCCCCTCCGGCTGGAACAAGCACATGAATCACAATCCTCAGCCAAATACTCTATAAGATTAACCATGTCTGGCTCCTGCAACAACACAGCCGGAGAGGACTTCAGTGAAGACATCATGAAACATGCTTCTTTGCCATTCGGCAAAGTGACAGTTTTGATTGTGCAAGGCAAGACTGCACTAAGCTTTCTTTTCTTGCTGGCCTTCTGTGGCTCCTTGTTGTTGTCGAACAAGTCGGGTCCTGCATCCTGGGTCTGCTTGGGGCTGAACTCTTTGTAGAGCAACTCTAGCAAGGTCTTCAAGTTGGCACTGCCGGCGATGGACATGTTCTTGGTAGCCATAGATGTGCAAGGGCAAACTAGTTTGCAAATTGAACGGTGGCTGCCAATGATCTTCACGAAGTGCTGCCCGCCATCTTGCACAACCAAGTCGGACGGCAAGGTGATCACATGCCCCTTGTGTTTCACCTGAAAAATCTTCTCGATGGAGAACTCGTTGTCAGGCGACTCAGCATCCGACATGGTGCTCTCACAAGGCAAGCTTTACTATCTGGCTACTGTCAGCCGAAGATGCTTCATGCAAATTGCAATCAATGCTGGCATGCCATGCTAATGATGTGCACGTGCAATCCATGTCTGCATCCACACAAGTCGCTAAGCAGCCTTCAAACTTTTGTCAAGCAATTCTGAAATGCATAGCTCAATCCATGGAGCAAAATTTGCAGCTCAATCCTGCAACCACATGTGCATCTATATACAGCTTATAGCTGGTGCCTGTGCATGTTCCTAGCTTGCTTTCCTCTTCTTGGGAGCAGCCTTGGAGGCTTCCTTAGCAATCAAAGCTTCAGCTGCATGCAACAGGAGTTCCCCCTTTCTAATAGATCTCGAATTGGTGTAGCAAGGGATTACCAGACCCCCATGCTTAGCATGGGTCAGCTGCATGTTAACGGCCTCACCATCCATCGATGGCTTCACGTACCAGAACGGTACGAGCACCGACGTAGCAGTGACATTATCCATATCACCGACAGCCTTCGGCGGGCTCAAAGCATATCCCGAGACCTTGTGGCCAGGCTTGCCATCATCTCGTTTCAAATCACCATAAGCGATGAGTTTGAGCTTGCCCTTCGGGATGTTAATCGTGGCACAAAGGCCCGCGGGCGGGCTCACGAAGCTGAAGCCATCGACCTCCGGGAGATTCACGAACGTGTCGTAGAGCAGGATCTGCATTCGCTGCATGTCAATCGCCTCACCAGCAGCGGAGTTGTTCTCCACGAGGTACTTCGACCAAGCCGCCTGGTCCACTACCTGCGCAATCGCCTTCTTCGTTTTCTTCCACTGCTTCAGGTCATCGGACAGTGCAATGGCCACTGTCCATGCATCTTGCATTAGGGGCCGATGTTCAAACCTGCACAAACAACATGCAACATCATGTGCATGCTTTCATGCAGTATGCAAGCAGTCCATGCTCAAGCATGCAGTACATCATGCAATTCAAGTTCAAATCAACTACCAAGCTACTTCGCCGACGTGTCGTTCAGCTCCAACAGCTGAAACACCTGGGATCCGTAGTCGCTGTGCTGATATAGGCCTCCGACCTCCAAATGTGGATGCTGCATCATAGCAACGGTTGATGGGGTGGCCTCCAGCAGGTTCGCTACCTTCGAGGGGCTTGCGGTCGGAGCTGCACTGGAACTTGTGCCCTTAGGACCCAAGAGCTCGGTGGCGAGTGCCTGGTTGATCTCCTCCAAGCTATTCCATTCTTTGTTCTCTCGGCCGAACTTTTGCTTCTGGCTCAGGTATAGCACTGTTCGCGCACAACAGCGCCCGAAAATGGTGTATCGCTCACCATCCTTCAAGGGTGCATTCTGTGTGGCAACCCATGCATCCTTCAGAAGCCTCTCTGCTTCAAGAAGCTCGGGTTTTGATTTGGATTTGATGCGGTCCAAATCAGCTTTGACCAGTAGCTTCGCAAACTGGTCTTGGACTTTGGCTGAGGCCACCTGTGCAGCCATGCAGGCCACTCTGAAGCATGGGGCCAGGTTGGCCTTAAGCTTAAAGTCAAAATATGTGATCAACTGAGTGAACTCTTGTCCGAGGCGAATGCTCTGGCCGTAAACCTTGCCTCGCAAGTTCCATGCTGTGCAAACCTACATGCATGCAATCTGCATGTATCGAAAAGTCATATAAACTATATATGGCAAGACAAGCAACTAAAGGACACAAGGAAATCAACCAAAGGCATCTCGTCGCCCCCCGTGTACTTCTGAGCAAAGAATGCCACCGTCTCCAAGTACTCTTTGCAAGCCGGTTCCCCTTGCATCGTCGCTGCAGTGGCTTCTGCAACCGTCTTGCCCAACTTCAAGCAATTGCTGATCGTGGCAAGGCACTCGATCTCTGTCGAAGCCACACACACCGAGTTGTTGCTATTGAGCACAGACGAGTACAGCAACGGGAGACTCGGGAATTGGTCTTCCAAGGTATCAGCAAGAATCAGCCAAGTCCATCCTTGGCTCAGGCACCTTTCGACGGGCTGACCCTTTTTCATGAACGAAGAAGCATTCTTCACAAGGCCCTGCTTCATGGATTTCAAATAGCACGTGGAGTGAGATGAGCCAACCGTGAGAAACAATTCGTCGCCAACCACTTCGGGCATCACCCCTTTGGCTTGGGAACAGCATTTCCGATTTGCTGCAAGTTGCTTGTCACGTTTCACTGCATTGCTGGACATGCAGAATGCTACTGCACTTGTTTCGAGCAAATCAATCCGCAGGCCTTGGCTCATCATCGTCTCCCCCTTTGTCACCATATCAAAGCTATTCATCATGGCACCTCCCCGATTTTGGGGATGTATGCAAAACCTCTCTGGTCCATGGACTTGCTTGGAGGCGAGCCCGTTGCTCAGCCACAAATCATTAAGCTCCAACACCTTGAGGTTCACTGCCGCATCCGATGCCATGATACGTTCAGCTTCTGCAATGACTGCCGGGGTCAACGCCATGGTAGGCCGCAAGTGTATATACGGCTTGCTATCTGAACTGCTTTCCAACCAAACACTGCATGCACCATTCATATCTAAGCAGCACATCATATATGCATGCAGCCCGTGGACTCCATGCATGCAGCCAACATAGCTCTCATGCAGATGCAAGACATGCAGCCCACATGGGCTCGAACATCAATCTTATGTATAGCCTTGCAAGCTAAAAGAACAATCAAGGAATCATGCAGCCAACATGGCTCTCATGTATATGCAAGTCGTGCAGCCCGCATGGGCTCGAATATCAATCTCATGTAGCCCATGTAGGCTAAAGAACAATCAAGCAACCATGCAGCCCAAATGGCCCGCATGTATCATGCCAACCATGCAGCCCACAGGCTACAAAGCAAAGATGCAAGCAACCAAAACATACCATGTCATGCAACATGCAGCCAGATGTCGGCTAATGCAACCGCACAATATGCAACCGTGACCCCACAAATCTATCAGTTCACACAGGAAAAAAAGGGAACAGCAAGGAAATAATTGCAATTCCTGAAACCACAAAACAATAAAAACAAAGCAGCAAGATAGTGTTTTCCTATATAGGTTTTCCAAGTTAAAGGGGTTAGGAAAATTACAATAACCGTTTATGTAAATAGATAGTCAGAGTTGCAATTATTGAAAATTTAAACAAATTTAGCGACTTTGCTAGAACCCCTGAGGGGGATACGTTTTTTGTTAGCACTTAAGTATGTGTTATATGCACATTAGATATGGGATACATGTGGTTTAGTAAGCCATGCAACCATTAAGCAACACCCCAAACATTCAAGTACAGTATCTTCCTGGCTCTACTACCTGCAGATTGCCGAATTACGTTTGAATCCCGAGCTTTCATCGATCAATTTACCGAACCGATAACAGTGATGGAAGCCTGTAATTCGAATGAAGCAGTCATGTCATGACTGCAAGCATGAATCTCAAGCCTTCAGCCGTGTTTCGAGATGGACGCTGAGCGACTTGTATCGCAGGTCTGCGAGCTGAGGGAGCAGAATGCCGAGTCAGCCGAGGCCCCAGACTGTCGTCCGGGCCTTTCACTTTCGACTAGGGTGGTCCCTTAAACAGCTGTAAGAGTCGTAATAGCAAGACGCAGTGGTGGCAATAGTGATAAAAAACAACAATCGCAACCAAACGTGGAGAATCAAAGTGCTGAAAACATTCCCTGCCTGTCAATGAGGAAAGGATCATTCACTCCTGGCGTGAGAACAAGGTCAGCGCGTGCAAAGCCGTGTGAATGAATAGATTTCTGGCATTGGGTGGGGCCGGGGTCCTGAACAGTCCATCATTTTTCGAGGGGGGGGTCTTTTGCGTGCTACACACGTTAGTGTTGAGGGGTATATTGTGTATTTTCGGATCCAATCCAAATCTGTTGCAAAGTGTCTGAAGGGCCAAGGCTTGCTGGGTTCGTGTGTTGTCGGTCTGTTTCATGGCGTTTGCTGATTTTTGCCACCTCGAGTGGGTATGCGATCTTGAGTTCCGGTGGGTGATGGCGAGCTTTGAGTGCCTTGGCAGCTCTAACCCTGATCTTGATCCGAGACGGTGTTCGATTGTAACTGTCAATAGATGACTGAAAGCCTATAGGATATCGCAATAATAGGAAGTATCACCAGCAACACCTACAGGGTTTGAAAAGAACAAACTGTCGACCGTACCAGTGCAGATTTTCGGAGCATGAAGCGTGACGAATGCTAAAACTCCTACTCATGCTCAAGGAAACCCCAAAACCGTCTGCCTACATCCTGGACCGAAGCGGTAAACCTAACTCCTAATCCGTGAACCAGGGATCCCTATAAAGATCTAACTATTGAGGCCCCTATATTATACTACCCTTATAGATCCCTTATAGACCTACTATAACTCCGACTTGGGAAGGGCCTTCTCGCCAGGCTGCCGCTCCGATTCCAAAGCTCTCCTTGAAGCCGGTCTTGGGCAAAAGCAAGGCCGAACGATGTGAGGGGGGGGGTTTAGGGTTTAGAGTTTAGGAGTCAGGTGAAGGGGTTTAGGTGATCTGCAGCACTAGTCAGCAGAGAAAGATAATGAAATGGTTGCTGTTGCACGTGTGTCTTATTCTCCCTTAAGTTAGCAGCTGTTTTGTTCTTGTGTAGTTTGGCTTTGACTATCTTCATGTTCATACCGGCCATGTTTCTTGAAGGCCGCCCGCGCTTCACCCTCTTTCCACGCTCTCGGAACGCAACCACTGCATCTCGTACGAACCGTGCTCGTCGCAGGTCCAAGAAGAATACAAGAGCAGCTTTGATGTAGATGCTTACGGTGCGGGCGATTGAGAGCATGTACTACTCACTACTACTAGTGGTAAAGAATAAGGTGGCCACTCACAGTTGCGACAAACAGCATAGTAGGTGAACGCTGAACCCCCAGACCCAGAAGCCGTGCAGAGCTGTGGTACAAAGACTTCTCGAGTCAGGCATTCGGGGTGTCGGAGCTATGGAAGTTCCTGAAGCAAGACGTGCCGACAAAGCCCAAGACAGTCCAACTCCGCACCAAGCTTCAACATGTCAAGACCCAAAGACTCCAAGCCTAAGCCGCTGGCTTTGGACAATCTGTGGTCATGACAGCCCAGCGGCAAGTTTAGTTTTATGTCTGCCCGTTAGCCATGCACATGTTCATATATGTGTGCGGGACGTTCTTAAGTTTTGTTGTCTTGAAGTGGATTTCAGAGTCGTTCAGATGACGAGGTGCCTTGGGAGGACTCAACGCACCTGGCAAACATGCCCGGCTCCTCAAAGCTTCGAACTTGCGAGGGCTTTTCGGGGGTTTATTGTTGTGATCCAATGGTTCGGTTCAGAGTGAAAAGACATAGCTTGCTACGGTTTTTTGGGGACTGAGGGTTGAGGGACAATTTTTCATTAGAGGCTCAGCATCTGGGGCTAACTATATCGGGAACTGAGCTCCGTGTTGCTGTGTTTCGAAGGAACCCCCCCCTCAAACCCAAATGCTCTGAACCCGCAGGGTAGAGCGCGACTGTAACCCCAGCCCTAAACCCCATACTGCGCAAGCCTCAATGAGGCAGGCTGGTGGATGAAAAGGCCGATGCACTCTCAAAAAAAAGCCATACCATGCCTTGGGTACTGCCCCCACTCAGTAACACTTGGATAATATTCATAATATAGATACATTAGGACGTTAGTAGTAGCCCTATTATAGACTGTTGCTGTATGGGGGCAGTACCCTCTCCCCAAAGCCAAGGCCTTTCGGGCACATCGCGAAGCCCCGCTTCAACCGCTTCCCGCCAGATCTGCAGCCTCAAAGTCAGGCTTCTTCCTTTTTTTTTCTGTGTTTTGGTGGGTTTTTTTGGTGCATTTGCGGGGGATCCCTTGGGTCAACATGCAAATTTGGGCGTCAACATGCAAAGCTCGGTTTCCGAGATGCAGACGGCTCTGGTCGTGGTAGAATAGTATAATAGGAAATAGTACTGAAATCGTGGTAAAATAGTTTCATAGCAAATGAGTAGTATATAGTACTGAAATAGTAAAATAGTAAAATAGTGTTTGAACCGGCGCAGGTCGGTTTCCGAGATGCAAACGGCTCTGGTCGTGGTAGAATAGTATAATAGCAAATAGTGCTGAAATAGTAAATAGGACATAGGAGAAGAGTAGTATAGTACTGAAATAGTAAAATAGTAAAATAGCAAAATAGTAAAGTCCTGGGTGAAAAAATTAGGAAAAGGCCGATTAAAAAGCTAAGGCTTCATGGTTATATCGCTACCCAGTTGCCCATCAGTTGCGTTTTTCTTGGCCTTGTCACCTCATTTAGTTCCCAGTTCTTTCGCCACCTTAAGCATTTCTTAAGCCCATTTCCCCGATAATTACCACCGATTTTTTTCAAATTTTTAGCACCAACTTTTTCCCATCCCCTCATTCGTTTTCTCTCATATCGCACCTCATCCATTATCGAAGGCCGATTCTAAGGACAACCCACCTCATTCATTCCACTAAACCTACAAATAACAACGTTCCTAAAATTTAATCTATCCACCTTATGCGTTCCTATATTCTTGAAGTCCTTCCCATATCATTGTTTGAATGTTTGTTCTTGTTATGATTTATTACAAGAATAAACCTATTTTACTACCCATTATAGCCCCTTCTTCGTTCCAATCTTTTACCAACTTTTTGAGCTTCTGGGGCTTCCCATGTTATAGTTAGTCCTTTTAGTATAAGTTTTAGGATTGAAGCAGACTTGAAGCTTTTCGGCTTCCTGATGAACAACGTCGACAAAGATGAAGTGCACCCGACTTGTTTCGGTTTCTCGTCACCGGTTGCAAGTGCTTGCTTTACTTCATTACATTACTTAACTGGGGTTCTACCATAGCCTTATAGGGTCTAAGGCCGTTTTCTCTTTAAGTCCTCTTGGGTAGTGTTTTTTCTGGGTTTGGGTCGGGTTTGGGCACTGGGGGGGAAAGCCACCAAAACCCCCACCATTCCACCGCTGGCAAGGCTGGGAGTGCGAAGCACAATAGATAACCAAATTCCTAAACCATCCCCAAAAAATAAAATCATCGAAAAAAGAAGCACAAGGGAAAAAACAATTGATGGGGTGTGCTTCTTTTTTACAATCGTCACTAACCTAAACCAAGCCACAACAACCCTGAACACTAAACCACAAAACCCTGAAAAACCCTGAACACTAAACCAAAACCAAGCGGAGGAGGGCGCACCGATGCATCGAAGTCGTTGTAGCGAGAGTTGTTGATGAAGAGCACAACCTGTCATGATTTCCGTCAAAGTTTTCTTTATCTATTAAGAAGTGCATCGGACGAAGTCGGGGACTATTGATTTTAGTTCTTCGCGGTCTATCATATTAGTATTTTTGTGATTTTTTACTATGTTTTGTATGGGATTTGCCTATAGTTTTATAGCGACCCGTATTTTTCTAAAGACTATATGCTTTGATTTTTTAATTTATTGGTTTAAAGTTTAGGGGTTTAGAAGGGGTTCGGGTTGCATACTGAAGCTCTCTTTTGTGCCACCGTTTCCTGCAGCAGTTGAATCTGCGAGAACCAAAAGGCTATGCTTCTTCTTTTCAAAGGCGTCGTCGTCCTAATCTAAAATTTACACCTATACTATTTAATATTATGTGGTAAATCCCCGACGCCTCTTTGGCAAAGAAGCTTTACGCTACTTCTTCTGGCTAAGCAGAATGATAGCATCAGGAACGACACCGTAAGCCATCAAACTCTTATGGTTGCTGTCCATCGTCTCGTCATTCATGGTAAGGATTTGCTTGTCATATGGCACCGCGGTTTTCTTATCGACCTCTTTCTTCAAGGATGCCAAGCGGTCTTCGGGCTTAAAGTTGAGTTTGTAATCCTTGGTGGTGCTGACCATTTTGACCGTCAAGCTGTATTGTTTGCCTTTCTGAATAAATTCGCTTTTCTTTTTCAAGCATTCTTTGACATTCGTAAAGGGGTGAAGTGAAGCCATGTCGACGGAGAAGATCGTCGATGAAGTCGAGACCGCGAAGAACATCAAGGACGAGGGCGAGAGTGAGAAGCCATCCGAGAACATCGAGGACAAGGGCGAGAAGCCGTCCGAGAACATCGAGGACA
This sequence comes from Symbiodinium sp. CCMP2592, assembly GCA_905221615.1. Lineage (NCBI taxonomy): Eukaryota > Dinophyceae > Suessiales > Symbiodiniaceae > Symbiodinium > Symbiodinium sp. CCMP2592. The sequence continues at coordinate 288,434 of CAJNDT010001224.1, read as the reverse complement.
AGGGCGAAAAGCCATCCGAGAACATCGAGGACAAGGGCGAGAACATCGAGGACGATATCTCAAAGGAAGTCTACACAGACGCTATTGCATCCATGGGACTACCCTTCGACAATATCGAGACCGCTGCACTACAGCAAGTAACCGCGTCGTTGGAAGTCTTGACCAAGGAACTCGAGACAGTAAAGCAGATCATGAAGCATTTTGTGCTTCGGGCTCTTCTGTCAAACCCTTGCTTTCAAGGGTCTTTTTCACACCGCGCCTATAATTAATGATGCTTTCAAGTCTTCATGTGCTCCGTTCAAGTCGTAGATCATCTCGTAGCCCTTCTCCTTGTTGGAGGACTTGCCAAAGCCTTCGACAAACGTTGACAACATCTCATTCTTGATTAGGTTGATGTGGTTAGCTGCCGCTTCCATCTTTGAAAGCTCACTGTCAAGAATGATTTTTGAAGCGAACATCAAGATATCCACGCCATGAGACCTTTTAGAAGCCATCTTCTCGGGGTTGAAAAGCTCCTTGAGTTGAACAATCTGACCATCATCTAAGCCTTCGAAGACGTCCTTCATGTTGAGTTCGCCATTCGACATTTTAGTCTTTGTCTCGGTAATCTTCGCCTTGAAGGGCTCGATGAATGATCGAAGACTATGAGGGCATTCTTCATTACCCGACACATCGACTTCTTTGAGATGTCTTTTTTCGAGTTCCTTCTGGTTTCTCTGAATCAACTTGTTCAACATCTGGTCTTTCTTCAGATGCACGTTGATGACACGACGAGAAGCCATGACGAAGGCTTGTTTAGGCTGGATAGCGATATAACCATGAAGCCTTAGCTTTTGAATCGGCCTTTTCCTAATTTTTTGGGTGAGCCGGCGCAGGTCGGTCTCCGAGATGCAAACGGCTCTGGTCGTGGTAGGATAGTATAATAGCAAATAGTACTGAAATAGTAAATAGGACATAGTAGAAGAGTAGTATAGTACTGAAATAGTAAAATAGTAAAATAGTAATATAGTAAAGTCCTGGGTGAACCGGCGCAGGTCGGTTTCCGAGATGCAAACGGCCCTGGTCGTGGTAGAATAGTATAATAGCAAATAGTGCTGAAATAGTAAATAGGACATAGTAGAAGAGTAGTATAGTACTGAAATAGTAAAATTATAGTAAAATAGCAAAGTCCTGGGTGAACCGGCGCAGGTCGGTTTCCGAGATGCAAACGGCTCTGGTCGTGGTCGAGTAGTATAATAGCAAATAGTATTGAAATAGTAAATAGGACATAGTAGAAGAGTAGTATAGTACTGAAATAGTAAAATAGTAAAGTCCTGGGTGAACCGGCGCAGGTCGGTTTCCGAGATGCAAACGGCTCTGGTCGTGGTAGAATAGTATAATAGCAAATAGTACTGAAATAGTAAATAGGACATAGTAGAAGAGTAGAAGAGTAGTATAGTACTGAGATAGTGAAATAGTAAAATAGTAAAATAGTAAAGTCCTGGGTGAACCGGCGCAGGTCGGTTTCCGAGATGCAAACGGCTCCGGTCGTGGTAGAATAGTATAATAGCATAATACTGAAATAGTAAAAAGGACATAGTAGAAGAGTAGTATAGTACTGAAATAGTGAAATAGTAAAATAGTAAAATAGTAAAGTGCTGGGTGAACCGGCGCAGGTCGGTTTCCGAGATGCAAACGGCTCTGGCCGTGGTAGAATAGTATAATAGCAAGTAGTACTGAAATAGTAAATAGGACGTAGTAGAAGAGTAGTATAGTACTGAAATAGTAAAATAGTAAAATAGTAAAATAGTAAAGTACTGGGTGAACCGGCGCAGGTCGGTTTCCGAGATGCAAACGGCTCTGGTCGTGGTAGAATAGTATAATAGCAAATAGTATTGAAATAGTAAATAGGACATAGTAGAAGAGTAGTATAGTACTGAAATAGTAAAATAGTACAATAGTAAAATAGTAAAATAGTAAAACAGTAAAATAGTAAAATAGTAAAATAGTAGAATAGTAAAATAGTAAAGTACTGGGTGAACCGGCGCAGGTCGGTTTCCGAGATGCAAACGGCTCTGGTCGTGGTAGAATAGTATAATAACAAATAGTAGAGAAATAGTAAATAGGACATAGTAGAAGAGTAGTATAGTAGTAAAATAGTAAAATAGTAAAATAGTAAAATAGTAAAATAGTACAGTTCTGGGTGAACCGGCGCAGGTCGGTTTCCGAGATGCAAAGCGTACTGGGTGAACTGGAGCGGGTAGGTTTCCGAGATGCAAACTGCCTTGTGCCATGCATCTCGGGCACGAGCTTTGCATCTCGGAAACCAAACCTTGCATGTCGACCGCCACAGTCCCCATTTGTGGCATTTACGGTTTGAGGAGTATGGGGTTGGTGGGTTTTCGGAGTTCAGGGCTTGGGGTTTCGGGGTTTTGGGGATTTAGGTGCTTTGGGCGTTTAGGGTTCGGGGGTTTAGAGCTTTGAATTTACTGTCATCGGAGCTTCACCGCTTTTGTTGCGCTTTCAGGCTTCAGGGTATTTCGGGGTTCTCGGATGCCGGGTCTTTCAAACGTTGGGGTTTCTGTGATTTTGGGGGTGTTGTTGGGGCGTTCGGGGTTTGTGGCGCTAGCTTTCAGGGTGCCAGAGGTTTGCGTGTTAAGGGGCACGGGCTTATGGGGCTTAGAGGGTTTTTGGGATTAGGGTCAGGGCTTTCGGGTTTAATGCTTTTTGGGTTTGGGGCTTTGGGTTTGTGGGTTTGCAAGGGGGTGTTGTTGCCTTGGCTTTGGGGTTTGGCGGTTTTGGGGTTTCAGGACTTTGCAGTTTTGAGGTTTATCGGTTCAGGCTTCAGGATTGGGGGTTAAGGATCTCAGTGATCTCAGAGTCCAGTTTTGGGCGAACGGATGGGCGTGAGTTTTCCCTTCAGATTTATGGCGTTTCGGACTGCGAGAGGCTAGGCACAGGGCATTGGGAAGTCGATGCCAAAATCGGCATTGTGTAGGGAATCAGCAAGGCATCATACGGGTGCAGGGCTTCACCATTTCATGGTGATGTTTATCGGTGTTTTTTTGAGATGATCTAATGGTGGGCGTGTCAGATCTTGTGCTTCCAGGCTTCATAAATCAAGGGTCCTTGGGCAAGCAACTCATTGTGGCCCTATATAGTCCATGCTTCTACTACAACGAATATTGGACAACTCAGCGCTATTCTTGTTTCCCGATCATTTCGAGCACTCGTTGAGGGTCCCTTTCGCTTCTTGGCAGCTGGTGCAAACCCGGCCCTGAACCTTGAGCAACAGGAGAAAGGGTTATAACAAGGAAATCACGGGGATTGCTATAAGGGTTATTAGTTGGGTACTGCCCCCACTCAGTAACAGTTGGATAGCATTCATAATACAGAGATATAAGGATCTTACTAGTAGCCCTATTATAGACTGGTACTGTATGGGGGCAGTACCCAAGTTATTACAAAGGTTGCCGTAATGATGTTGTGCTCTGTAACTCTTCCCGCAGATCGTGGCCGGCCCGGCCTTTGCATCGTTCAAAACGAAGTCTGCAGCACACACCTCGGAACCCTTTCTGCAACACAAATCCTATGTACCCGAATCTCTGTAAACCCTAATTTACCCTATACCCTAACCCCGAAGCCCTATGAGCTATAAACCCTGTAAATCCTGAACCCCGTGCACCCTAAGAGTCCTATCCCTATCCCTATAAACCCTAAGTCCTTCAAGCCACAATTTTTGAACCATATGAGCCCCAATTTAACACTAGAAGCCTAAAGTTTGGGTTGTGCTGCATTGGGGGCTCAAGCCGGCCCCGGCAGCTGCTCTCTGGCAAGAGTCTGCCCCTTTTTTTGGGCTCTTGTTAAGGAGTTCAACTAAAGGAATCCATCTAAAACTACTAAGAAACAGTTTACTAGCTTGAGGGTTCTTGTTGAGGAGCTAAACTTGAGGAAACCTTATCATTTACTATGGAGTCCCGATGCAAGAACCCAGTTTTGAGTGTGCCGAGCTTGGGGTCTAGGGACTTGGAGAACTTCAAGGGTTCAGGGTGTCGGGTATGCGGTTTAAGTACAAGTGTAGGGTTCATGTTTATGGCAGAGGAGGGTTTGAGGGTTCGAGGGTTCAGAGTTCATCTCTTACAAGGTTCAGGGTTCGGGTTTGGTGTGTGAGACACCTTACATGTGTTAAGTGGGGTTCAAAGTTCAGTGCACCGTGCATATGTACAGAGACGCGATGTTGAATTCGGAGTAGGTTGTTCCAACATTTTCAATTCCTATAAAGCTCATGCGGTAGCTGCCTGTTGATGTTGCCAACATGTCTGGTGAGCTCTTGCCGGCTACCGACGCTGTGCTCCGAACGGCCCAGCCCAGCGTTGCAAGTCTCCGGGAGGCCAGGGCTGGGTTTCGGGGCTTAGTGTTTAGGGTTTAGGGCCAGAAATCAAAAAATTTTCGGGTAGAGACCCAGAAATACACACCGGTAATGAGATCATTTCTTCTGAACAGTTTCCATCTTGTTTTACATCACTACGCAGCTTCTTTGTGGTGGCCTTCCCCACCACTCGACCACCTTGAATTTCAAGCTCTGCCCAAGAGCCCCGCATACCCTAAGCCCGAATCCTCAAGCTCATTTATTCTGCTGATATTATGCTATATATTAGTACAGACGCGTAATTGAAAACTGATATTTACATTAATGTTAGTACTTATACGAGTACTCATAATAATATGTTTGTTCATATTGAGTACTCGTGTTGATTGTGTATGTGTATATATATATACACATACGTATATGTATGTATATGCACATGTTATGGATCTGAGGCACTCAGGCCTTTTCTCTGGCAGCTGGGGAAGTATCCACAAGCCAGCACTCGGGTCTTGAGCGAGCTCGGGCGCCTGAAGCCGCCCGGCTTCGGAATTCTGATGACTTATGACTATCATGAACATCATTATGATGAGTAGTACTGATGATACTACTAGTTTTTGTTATCGTTTTTCTGATCCCATGGAGGTGTGAGGTTCAGGTTCCCCCAATGCAAGCTCAGGCTGTGAAGTATAGTCCAGCTTTGCGGAGGCTCAAAGGAAGGGCTCTCGTAGCGGAGCGAGATCAACCGTCAATCCTAATTTAAATCCTCAAGACCGTAGGCCCTTAGACCCGCTCCGAAGCACGAACCCCTTGACCCTACACCCTAGGAGGGCATCGCTCGCGCTGCTGGTGTTGGATGCTTTGCGGAGCTGCTCTTGTGAGGTCCTGTGGACGAAAGCATAACTCTGCCAGTGAACTGTTGGGGCCTCATAGATTCATAGTGCGTTGGGCATTGGGATGAGAGTTACGGAGACAACCTAAACCCGATGGCACTGTGGGGTTTATAGGGCGCAAGAATTATTGGGAAACGGCAAACATCTCTCCCTAGCAATTTTGGGCTTATGGTCTCATAGGGTTTGGGTCTTGAGGAATAAGATGCAGACGCTGTCCAGGAGCATTGGATGCGTGAGGCAGAGTGAAACATCAGCTCACCCGTCAACAGCGCCATCATTTTGTGACATGAGTGCATATTTCCCGTTTAGCTAGTGTAGCCAATTGTTGATGCAGGTGAACGCCTTCCATTTCGGTGCATGCATCAATGCATGTGCCAAGGCGTGATGGTGAGTAGCAACAGTTGTTGCTCTGCGCAAGATCAGCCATGCCCGCGCATGCAGACCCTAATCTGAGCCCCGAAATCTCTCCGAACACTAACCCCAGCGCCTAAGCACTGTAGCAGTTTCAAGGGGTAACGAGCTCGTGCCTTCGTGAAGTCTCCATGGGTAAATGGCATCTCTTTGCCCTGGAAAGGCCGAATCCTGGAGACCTGCTTTGGGGCTTCTGCAGCAGATGCAAGCCGTGCGCGTGGAGCATAATACGGCCCCTGGGCGGCTCTGATGGTGGGAGCGCAGGGTGCTGGAGTTCAGGGGTTTTATGCCGAGATCAGGCTGCTGAGGTTGTGTGATTCGAAATTAATCGGCGCTTTGGGTTGCGATGTTGTGGAGTTGTGCTGACGCGGGCGGTCAGTAGAGTCGAGAAGAATGTAAGGTCGCAACAGGCGGCAGCGGTAGGAATGCAGGAATGAACTCGAAAGGTCGGAGTGTTCTCGTGAAAAACTCACAGCCTCGTACCTGTAAGAGGGCAATATCTGGTAGGCCATCGGCGATATGCCCACGTCCGAAGGTAACCTTCAGTGCCTGCATCAATGCATGCGAGAAGTGCCACAAGTGGGAGTCTGCTGTGGAGCTGTTGTCTCAGATGACACGGAAGAGGGTGGACAAAAACTTGATTACTTACAGCGCCTGCATCAGTGCATGTGCTACTTCCGGCCAGTGGGAGCAGTCGCTGAGCCTGCTGCACAGCATGCGATCTTCAACGATTTCACCAGACCTGGTGGCCTGCAATGCATGCATCACGAGCTGCGCCCGGGGAGCTCAGTCGCAAATGGCTGCTGGGCTCTGGCAACTAGGCTTCTGCGGAGTATGGGCTTGGACTTTGATTTGTAGTGCAGTGTGGATTTGGGCTTTTCGCATTTTCTATTGGATGCTGCCAGGGCCCGAAGCTAAGCAGGGTCCTGAAGCAGACTTGGAGCAAGAAGACATCTGAGGCAGGAGATGCCAAGCTTGCGGCTGAGCCCTGATGTAGTTTCCTACAGCGCTGTCTTCGAAGCCTGTGAAGAGACCAGGCAATGGGAGCAGACAATGCAACTCTGTGAGCAAATGCAACACCAAAGCGTTCAGCTCGATGACTTCGGATACTTGGTACACACTTGGGATATTTGATATGCCTGCGCGGTACTACAACAAGGACATCAAACTTGAAATGCTTGTCAGTGGCTGTAAGACATGCCCAGGATACAATGCTGTCATTGGCGCCTTCTCGCGCGCCGGGAAGTGGGACTTGGCGTTGCGAATGCTGGCGCTGAAGGAGTCAAGCGGCTACGCGGTGTCCTGGACAGAACAAGACTAATAAGACCAGCGGGTGACTGTTCGTCACATAGAGTGAGCCCGAAACCCAAGGTTAATGATGGTTAATGTGCGATTGACCTACGGGCATGCGAGTGAAGGTCTGAAGTCTTGAGCAAGGTTGCCATAATATAGTTCTACCGAACCCGTAAGCAGGTTATTCTCATAGCAACCTGGCTCCGTGTTCAGAGTGGCGCAAGGATTTAGGTTTAGGGACCTTGGCTTCGTTCTACGTCTCGCAGGTGTTATGGTCTCGAGCTACTCTTGTTGTCAGTTTTGCCGCGAAAGGTCGACGTCCATGCCTGCAGCGCCTCAGTGAGTGTCTGCGAGAGGGCCGGCCGTTGGGAGGAGGTTTTGAGGCTTTGGCCGACACTGCAGAAGGCCGGGACCGTCGGCTTTTTGATGGCTTGTTGGAAATCCAGAGGCTTGGGCTTGCCTATTCAAAGAGGACCATCTCGTAGAGCAAACCCCGACTCCTTCTTTGACAGCTGGGGTGTCCAGGAAGCTTAGGCCCGTTGAAATGGAGCTTGGAGCGAACGGAGGTCGCCTCCGGCCGTCGCTAACATGAACTCGAAACGCGAGTGCTTGTGTTTGGGTTCTTTGGGGGAAGGGGGGGGGCGGCGTCCTCTAATAAGAACGACGCATCTTTGCCTTGGGGAGCATGCGATCGGCCCGAATGTTTTCCGAGCGCCTTAAAATCAGTCGCGTTGCGCAGTAGCTCCCGTGCTCCACGTCGTCGTCATCACAAATGCCTCCGGCGACACATGACATCGCCTCATCATCAGGTCATCGATACCATCATGAGCATCATGAGCAACATCATCATTGCAGTGATGATGCGCAGATCACCAACTCCATCCTCCGCACGAACTGGGATGGCTGTTGAGCCCCAAGTACCAGTTGCGCTTGCTCAGCATTCTTGTGTGTTGTTCACCGACAAAAAGAGCAACATGAATGACCTTCTTGTTTGCTTTTTGTCGCTTCGAAAGCGCGAAGAAAAACTGACTGATTTCAGCAGCATGCCCTGCAGTGCACAGGTGCAAGAGGAGGCCAACCGGAAAGAGAGTCAGCTCTATGAGTTCAGCTCGACTGGCCCAGAGGTCATCTCCCTAACACCTGGGCCGGATCTGGTAGGGGGTATAGGGTTGACGGTACGAGTGGGAGTATTGACTCTTGTCGGTCTGAGTTTCTATGCACCGAGTTACTGAAGAACTCAGGGTAGGAGGTTTTGAGGTGCACGGCCCAGTTACATTGAGAGTCGAGGACTTCCACCTTCCGTACACTGCTCTACACCCCATAAGACCGAAAATACTTTATAAGCCCCAAACTCTAAACTTGAGGACATCACGAAACACCTGGAGAGGGCGCTGGAGCTACAGTGGCTTGTTGGGCATCTCGTCTCTGATACTGTAGCTGCAATGGTGAATGTTGGTTTCTTTCGACTAGCATCGCTATGGAGGTTACTGGATTCTTCGAGCCAGCCCAGATAGCACAAGTGGCCTCAAGACTGATCGTCCAGATTCTTCATGATCAGATAGAGCCGAACTCGAAGCACGTGTCCAAAGATCAACCCTTCAAGCATGCTCCTCTGACACCTTGAGCCTCAACCCCAAAAGCCATTAGCATGCACCTCTACATTTTTTCCTTTCAAGGTCCTGAATCCTAGATGAGATCCCACGATTGAGCCCTTAATGTTGAAGCCTTGCCGCAACGAACGGATTGTGATCATTGCAAGGTATCCGTTCCTGGCCGCAGGCCACGATCAGCTCACCCATGGCTTCTACAAGCATGCCGGCATGAATTGCAATTTATTTTTCCGGCTTCGGTTTTTGAAGTTTCGTCTCGCAAAATTTCGGTCAAGGGAGGCAGAGGATCGAGTCGTAGATCCATGTTCTGCCCCACGCCTCCATCAAAACCAAGGTAAAACTCAAGCCATACTCGTACAGCACTTACGGTTTAGGGCTTCGGATTATTTCAAGTTGCGCCAACGGGCTCTGCCTGGATGCATACTCTCTCATAGCAGAGCACCGCTGAAGCCCTGGCCTGGTTTGCACGAGTGGTCCGCCGAAAGCTCTGCATGGGAGGGAGCCGCAATGAGGGTCATTGCTAACTGCTTCCTTGCCGGTGTCATCCAGACAGGAGGGAGGGGTAGGTCATTCCCACAGAATCGCCGAGGTATGTTGCAGGAATGCAGGCCTTGTGTGCTCGGGCGCTTTTCGTGCTGATCCCTGAGGCCAAGACTGTCATGGTGCCTCGACTCTCGGGTGGTCTCTGCTTTTCTGTTCGAGGAGGTTCAGGTTCCCAAGGTAAGGCTAGCGTGATGCTTCATCTGCACCTGAGCCCCATTCGGACGGAACTTGCAAAATAGGAGTCCCTGCTCCCTGCGCACGGCGCGGTACTAGACAGGACATGTTCTGCGGATCGGGCACCGTTCTCGTGGAGGGACGTGCTGCTGGCAAGGACGTGATTGGTTGCGACGTGTCGCCTCTTGCGCTCTTTGCGGCAGCACACCACACCGACGCCCAAGGCCTCGATCTCGAGTTATTCCTTGCGAAAAGCCGAGAGCTTGCTCATGGCATGAGGCTGAAGAGCCAAACTTGGAAGTATCTGCGCTCCCGGATCGCAAAGGAGGAGCCCGGTGGGCTCCGGGATGCTCTGCACTTTGTGCTCCTGGTCTCTTTGAGCCGAGCTCGTGATCGGACCTACCTCCATTCTTCTTCAAAGGAGTGGGGAGACCGTGGGCTCGCCGGGGAAGCCTCAGAAGGCCTTTTGGAGGAGGACCTCATGGAGGCGCCGGCCCTGTTTCATGGTGTCGCCCAGCTCTATGCCGCGCGGCTCCGGTCCCTGCGGGAGGCCATGCCCAGAGAAGGCGACGTCCGGATCCATCGCTGTGACAATCGGATTCTGCGGCTTCCAGAGCAGGTGGATGCGATCATCACCGGCCCGCCGTATCCTGGAGTCTATGACTATCATGAACCAGCAAGTGCTTCCGCCGATCTTCTCGGTGGTCAGATTCTCTACGACTTCTGTGCGCCAGGTTCCACTGTGGGCGGTGGCCGAGTGCCCACAGTGGAAGACCAGGCGGGCCACCTGGGCTTGAGCTCATCCGACTATGCCCCAGGACTCCTGACGCGTTGTTTTTGTTCCTTCTAGCCACTTTAGCCTTGAGCCTTCTCAAAGATCGACTGCTGCGAATCCATCCTCGAACAAGACCCTGAGGAAGGGAGATCGGACAAAACCGTGACTGGCTTGAGGAAGGCACGGATTACGTATCCAAGTGGCGTGAGGAGCAAGAAGCCTGGCTTGCCTCGGCCTTCAGGACCCGTGCACATCCTGCGCTTCCATATGGGGGGGTTGTCAAAATTAGGGTCCCGTCTTGGGTCCTTATTACAATACGGCACCGAATATTTAGGGTACCCAAAAAGGGACCCTAATTTCGACAACCACGTATATGAGTAGTGTGTGTCACACACACAAACACATTCTTGTCCAAAAGTGGGTATAAGGTTATATAGATCTTTGATGGGGTGTGATAGATTGTGTTCTGATGTGTTTTATGCCTTCAGCTGCAGCCAGAGGTGTTCATCGTATAGGATGATGCCATACAGACTGCATGAGGACGGGTTTTTCGAGGCCCAAACATCTGCAGGAGCCGCTTTGGTTGCTCGAGCACTGCCTCGGTGTGAGAATGACGCTTCTTACAGAAACACCGGCTTGGGTTTAGGGTGCGGATTGGGCAGCATGACAGCAGTCAGAGGCTCTTCGAAATGAGCGCAAAAGCTTGATAATACCCACATCGGCCGTTGAATGCGCAAGTTTGTGTCACACGGCATGTCAATTCATGGCCGTCGTTAAGACAGACGAATGCAACAAATTCATGACAACTGCCGTAGCAACACCGGATCGAAGACCTGACACTATTGTTAAAACAACATCATGACATTCACAGGTTGACACGTGTTAGTCTCCACCCGCCCCCACCTTTCGTCAGCAACTTGAAAGTATGGTTGTAGTGCGCGTTGCACAGGAATCTCCGTGCTGGAGGAACGTCCACGCTAATGATCGGCGACGGCGATGCGGCAGCAATGGGCGACGGCGGCTTCGACAACTTGAGACCCACAGTGGAGGCAGCTGAGAAGGTCGGCTTTCGCCTGATAGCGACAGCTTCAATCCGAGGAAAGAGCAAGCATCCAAAGCAGCCGAAAGGCATGAAGCGAACAGAGCATATGGTGCACTTGCTCAAGCCACCGTGAATACGACATCCATTGCTTGCATTGAACTCTAGCCGACGGTTTCAAGTCTGGTGGTCATGGGTAACATGGTCCCTTCGCACACGGGAGCCGCGGCCATGGACGGGCTGCGGCCATACTAGAACTATAACCAGTGGCCCGACGACAAGCCGACGACATGGGGGCCCATGTTTGGTGGCCTCACGACTACGGCAAGGCTGCAGACCAAAATCGCGTGCCCTAGCTCGTCATCTCGGGCTCTCCAGAGAAGGAGGCGGATCTGAGCACTGGCTGGAAGAAGCCCGTCGCCGGTGTGTTCGCGTTTTTGGTATGAATCTGCAAGCGTCCGACCTGGGAAGCGCAAGGGCAGAAACATTCCGCGATCCACGGCTCGGAATGTGTTCCCGAGTTCGGGGATGGCTATTGGATCCCAAGGGTTGCCCCAGACCTTGGAAGCTTTAAATCCTCCTTAGCCGAGTTGCCGAAGCAAGCGCCGCCCCGAGCCCCAGAAGCTCAACAGAGAAGCTGCTTTAAGATATCTATCAAGGTTAATGATTGTAAGGGGTTCTTTAAGGGTCCTGCTTCGTAGCGGTTTCAGATAGTCATTACAACGAAGAAATACGGAATCCAGAGAAAATGAGAAGAGTAAGCATGTGTGACACTCACACACTCGCACACGCATGCAAACATCCATGCTGGTGTGCCGGCATCGATATCTACACATATGGATATACATACTCATATGAATGAACGGTGTGGTGCCCCACAGCAGACGGCAAAGTTCACGACTGCATGCCAGGTAGCGCCGTCCTCGACATCCGGCAGTGCCCGGCGACACCTTCGAGGCTGCGGGAGCTAGCAATAGTAACAGTATCTGCAGTCCATGTATATAATGTATGATTAGGTATGTACGTATCATGCAACTATGTATGTTATGTCTCAATCTGTGCATGCATGTATGTATCTGTGTATGTATGCATGTATGTGTGTATGTATATATAATGTGTATTCCTATGAATAAACCATTGTGTATTTCGCAAAGGGGATCTTACGAGCAACAGCACACTCACAGCTGCAAAACATGTCCGTTCCGTCACTGAGATGCCGAGGCACACAGATGCTCGGAAAGACGAGGTCACGCCCGTGGCAAGTGAAGGCGTCTTGGACTGCACAGCCTTTTCTAAAGCACGTTCCCTCTGCATAGTGCTTGTTGGTTTTGTCTTCTCCACCAAAAGCTCCACGAAAGCTTGTTCTTTCTGACTGGTTATCCAAAGCCTACTGTGACTGCTCGGTAGACAATCCGACATTGCCTGAACGTTTCTTGCAGCCGAGGACGAGAGAAGACAGATGTTTCCGCTGGTCAGCTTTCACCGCAGCTTGCGCAAAGTGCAAGACTGAGATGGAAGATACCATCGGTAGCTGTTGGTTATGTGGCAGATATAGCGCGCTCCCGAACCCTGATGTGAGCTGCCTAGACAACCCCTACCCCCGAGTCGCTTCAGCAACCATATGATTTTCGTACCATCACGGCGAAGTCGTGAGATGTCTCTTTTAAGTAGATTCAATAGTGCTGCCCAGCTGCCCAGCTTGGGCAGCTAGCTGCCTCCGGGTTGAAATTCGGAGAAATTCGTGAAGTTTACACGGCAAATTGAAGAGATCTCTTCGCACGGCCTTACATTGGCCTCTGCATTGTTGCTTGGTTGGGCATGTGTGCAAGGCTTGCGGAAGACCTGCAGGCAGCCACAACTACCACGAGAGCGCCCACAGCTTCAAGACCAAGCCATTGAAGCCAGCACCACGCTGTGGAAAAAACTGCCTGCTCACGGCCCATTGGGCCTATTGGCCACAAGTGGATGTTGAACGAGCGGTCGAACCGAGCAATGAAGGAGTACCGATGTTGCGATGCCTTAGCGTTTAGGGTTTAGGGGAGCAGACGTTGCCATAGGATTGTCTGAGGCCGAAGGTTGCAGGTTTCCGCTTCAGAGTCCAGGGTCCCCAGTATGCTTCACGACAAGACGGCGCAGACTTCTTGGCTTCAAGAGCAAACAGATGATTCCACCTATCCATGATTCCAGCTATCTAGCCAGCTTAAAGAAAGGCCAACTCCGCCAAAATTCCGTATCCAAGTACGGTCAGCTCCCAGGTTCGGGGTTTAGGGAGCTTGAGCTGAGCCTGGTATAAGCGTTTCTGCCCACACCCCACCGGGAGTTGCCATGGCGCTCTTCGCCAAGGTCGGAACTCTACAGTCTTCAAGATTTGGGAGTTTCCGAAAATAGGGGACCCCAAGATAGAACCCTAAATAGTAGGATTCTTTTTTTAAGGACCCCAAAATCAGGTACACCGAATTTTCGGAAACTCCCATTTATGGTTGGGGCTTTAAGGTTTCGGGGTGTAGGGTTTAGGATTTCAGGTTTCAGATTTAGGGTTTAGGGGGTGAGTCTTGGGCGGCAAACAGTGTTGTGCTCTACCCTTGGTCTTTTTGTCAGGTACTGTCTATCCTAGCCTTGCGCCAACTGTACTGTGTGCAAGACATTGGTACAGTGTACTAGCTAGTCGCCTAGTCTTGGCTAGCACATAGAAGCGCCTGCTGGAACAACGCAAAGCTTAACGCACGTAGTTTGATGTGCTTGGACTGTATTGGCATGCCTGTAAAAGATACATAAGCCACTACATGCAGATATCCTTGTGTTGACGTATGCATGCATGTATGTATGTAGGTATGTATGCATGGTTGTATGTTTGTGTGTTTTATGCGTATTGGTAAGCATGTATGCGTGCATTCATACATGCATGTATGTATGTATGTATGCATGCATGCGTGCATGCATGCATGCATGGATGGATGTATGTATGTATGTATGTATGTGTGTGTGTGTGTTTGTGTGTGTCTGTACGCGGGTGTGAGAGGGGCGCTAGAACTGTGGATATCTGTGTATATCATGTGTTTACATATACACGTTCTGTTGCACATGTTTGCACGTGTGGGGTTGTCTGTGGCATGGCGTTGTATGCGTATGTAAATTTGCATGCATGACATGCCCTTAACTCCAGAGCCAGATCCTTTGAGTTCCAACCGCTGCAGGCCTTTGTCCAGGGTACACCGCCGCCGGCGCTGCCTGTCTCGAGGCTGGTTCGGAAAGATTCCCTGTTGATCTTGGGATATCAGGCCTGGGTAGGTTTAGCATTTCAGTGTGGTGGTTTGGGATTCCTGTTTCATCTTGCGTCTGACCGGGAGCCCCTACGTTTCATGATTGGCACCTTTTCGAGCTCTGCTCAATGTGAGCACAGACCTGGCAGGTTTCATGGAAGGCATAGCTACCCAGAGCAGGTGGTGTACGCTCTTTGGGAGTCGCAGCCCTCACCCGCTTCGTTCCTGCTTCATCATATAATCAAACTCAAAGTCCTGAAAAGCCGAGATATCGCCTTGGCTACGCCACCACCAACAACAACGACAACAACAGCAACAACGACGACAACAACAACCCACAGCCATGACGGCCCCCTCGACCATCGTTATGAGCAGCATCGTCCTCATCCTCATCATCGTCATCATCACCATCATCCCCAGCCGATTGCAATTGCTGTCCCTTTTACCTCTCCAGAGTGTCATCACTGTCGTCGTCTTGGCCATCGTGTTTATTATGCCCGATCTGGCGCATCAGAAGTGCGAACCCGACACCGTAAGGCCCACTGAGACAAGCAACTGACGATCATCTATCCATCTATCTAACTTTCTACCTACCTGTATCTATTCTCTCTCTATTTATTTCTATATATATATACACACAGATACTCATATGTGCATATATATATATACCTTTATATGTATTTCTATATCAGTAGTTACATCTGTACCAATATTTTTGTCTATACATATCTATGTATACGTATATCTTCGGAAGGCTGTCCTCGAAGCCTGGTCGGCCACTCCATGACACGCTCGATCGAGGCCTTGATTGGAGTTTCGGATTTGGAGGTGATTATATAGCTGATATAGTACCTTTAGTAGTAGCCGTCGTAGTAATAGCAGTAGTAGTAGTAGTAGTAGTCGTCGTCGTAGTAGTCGTAGTGGTCGTAGTAGTCGTAGTAGTAGTAGTAGTTGTAGTAGTAGAAGTAGTAGTAGTAGTAGTAGTAGTAGTAGTAATACTTGTTGTTCTTCTTCTTGTTTTAGTCGTAGCAGTGGTCGCAGTAGTAGTCGTCGTCTTCGGCCATACGACTTCAGAGGGCTTGGATGCCGGTTGCATCAAGGGCTAGTTTGCAATCAAACGTCAAGTCGCAGCGCATGTAGCGGCATGAAGTGAATCCTGGAGCTCGCGCAACTACGAAGCGACTTCGCGTCGTACTTCAGGCGCTTCATGTTCCGCAGACAAGCAGTCCCTGCGACCATTGTATGTAGCACTCCCTGAGCAAGGTGTGCCGTCAGCGGTTGCTGCGGCCGCCACAGTTCTGGCGGCAGGCTTAACCACGAAGAGGCCTCGCTGGGAGAGTGAAGAGCTTTGCACCAGGCTTCCGGCATGAAAAGTGTCGGGATGTTCGTGTCTGACGATGCAGAGTTTTAGCATTTCGGGTGCCTGCAATCTCAAGAGAGCCATGGATGACTACAGAGGGCGTGGCGTCGGTGCGACCCTGTGAGGATCGTGACGAGCCCGACGTGAGCCCGTGCCGACCCAGCGTGTTCACACACACACACACAGATATATATATATATATATATATATACATATATGTATATGTATATATATATATATATATATATATCGTAACACACTGGGATAAGACAGTCCCTGACCTGAAAAATTAAAGCGCAGATCTTGAACCCCTTCGGCACCTTTCGGTAAGTGGTCAGGCCCCAGCAACAGCGGAAACCCGCCTCTGCTCCCTCAGCACTTATGCCCCAGTCGGGAAGAGCAAAAACCAACTTCCGGAAACTTCGAACTCCAAATGGTAAAATCCGGGATCCTAAATTCTAACCCCTCTTCCGACAACCCGCATCAGACGGTCGCCCACGACACGATCAGCAGTGGCCATGAGGGCCACGGTCCCAGTCGGAGTCGTGGGTGCAAAGTCATAGTAGCACAGACACTTCTTCGTTCAGGTTTTCTTACAAGTCGAGGTTCTTTGTTTAGATGTACTGGTAGGGCAAGGCTGAGAGTAACTGCACATGTTGGTTATATCGGCATACAGGGGCGAAGGGTTCAGCTTCGACCCAGGCAACGGCAAAGAAGAAACCGACCACAAAGAAGGCCCAGCGCGGACTGCGTGTCGGCACGGAGCATATTCTAAATTAGACCTTTGCAGCGGCTCCTGAGCATGGTGTTCCGACTTGTTTGTAACAATGCAGACTGTCAAAAAAAGCGAACTTGCAGAAATTGGCTCTGTGTGTATATATATATACATACGTAAGCACATGCACTTTCGTACATACAAGCACATTCGCCTTGGAAGTTGGCTGTCGGACCTAAACCCTAATCCCCCTAAGCCCAAGGCCTTAAATTCTCAACCGAGACCCTATAACCTTATGTCGTAGACCTCTCAGACTGAGCTTGGGAGCGTAGGGGAGCGTAGGTTGGTTGAGGAGCAGCTTCTGCGCCCAGTCATACCGAAATCCTCGGCATAAGGATTTAGTTTTAGAGCTTGTTGGGTAATATTTGTACGTGCAACTCTCGGGAATCAAGCGCCATGAGCAAACCGCGTGCCTTCAAGTTGCACTGAAGCTACTGTAGCATTTCTCGCAGAGGCTGCGCTCGCGGGTGAGGAGTATTCTAGGGCTTAGTGTTCGGAATGTAAACAGGGTCTAGCATGCACTGCTGGGGTTTGGTATTTGTTTCGCGCGGAGTGTCAGAGAAGCTTCCACTGAGAAATCTGTGCGACGTTTGATGGTTCGCTTCATGTATATACTGGAAGCACCCGAGGCTGAGCAGTCCCGGAAGCCAAGAGCAATGTCGAACGAAGGCATCCATGTGGCGGCCTTCCTATAGACCCCTGAACCATGCGACCTGGTAAACGGGTACCTTGGGTGCCGAGATAGAGGAGTGATGGATGAACAGGTGTCCAGCACTGATCCAGTAGTATCTCCCAGATCCTACACCCTGCTAAGATAGTACTCTAAATAGTAGGATCCCTATTATACGGAGCCCCAAATAAGGTACCCCTTATTTTGCACTAATGATGGACCGGTGCGCAGTTGATTAGCCCGCAGCGACGAGTCCAGCGCCTCTTCGTGGAGGTGCTTTGTAAAGCAGAAAGTCCTGCTTCAGAGTTGCATTTGGGGTGGTTTTTTTGAGAAAGCACTCGTTCTGTCCTACATCGTGATTTCTGGTCTTTGTGAGTGGTTGCATGTTTGTCGAACAAATAGGGCAGGACATTTGCTGCAGGAGCAAGAGTGACAGTAATGGACTCTCTGCAATGTGAGCCAGTTCTGAATGAGTACGTCTATGATGTCCTGGTTTGCAAATGCCCGGCTCGGCATGTGTGGTTTCTGTCAGGAGTTCAAGAAGACTATGTTCTCGCCGAACCCGTGGTACGAGTGCCCGGAGGCCGGGTGTCACATTTCTAGTTTAAGACTGCAGTGTAGTCTTAGTGGTTGGCGAGTGAACAAAATGCGGGCGCAACGTTTGAATGTAAGGTTCTGTGACATGTTTTTTCATGTCTTGCTGTTGAGTCTTCTTGAGCTCCTCTGACAGCAAGCACACTAGGACGAGCTCGCCGACCGACAATCCACCCCAAGCAAAGCTGCATGACAAGTATATTCATGACCTTGTCTTGTGCAGGAGACCTTCCCAGGAGGTACGAAGCGCATCTACGACTGGTGGATGACGAACAGGCTGCTTGCCACTGCATTCCAGCCATATTTGGGCTTCAAGCGTTTGCCCTGATGTCACGTTTGGAAGTCTCGAATATGAGACTTGACAGTCTTCCTAACCGGTCATGATTGACATCATGAAGCAAGCGGTGTTGCTCTGCTCCACCCTCCCCCGCCCTCCCCCAATCCAACCCATTCGTTCCTCAGCGTGAGAAGCTACGGCTCTGAGGTGTAGTATAGGGGCGGCCATACCTAGCCGCAGCTTCAACCGAATCCTGAATCGGAAGACTTGAACTCACCTTGCGCAGAGGCCAACGAGGGACATCGAGAAAATCTGTGATGGAAGGGACGGCTGCGGCTGCACCTGGAAGCAGGCGGCATGTTGGGTTCTGGGCATGTTTTTTCTCCAGGGCTCAACATGTGCATATACGTGCAGTTTCATGTGAACGCTGGCGTCGCGGGACAATGCAAAGACCGAGTCAGGCTGAGAGACTTGCTTCCAGAGGTTGCCTCCATTGGGGTTGAAGGCACCAGGCCTGCCATTACAGTATTTCAGTAGTAATTTCAGTAGTATTTCAGTGAATCAACACCGGAATGTGAGTCGCAGATCCACAGAACGCCTCAAGCACGCGCTTCAAAGGCCAACACCAGAAGGCCAAAGTTCCCTGAGCCACATGCCCAAAGAAACGCTGAACTGTGCAGACCTCACGTCTTCTCCCGGCATCCGAGCCCCGAACTGCCGACCCCCAGAACCCACAAGCATTTGTTATAGAACACGCATCACATGTGCCAATGCTCACACCCCAGACCTTAAACCGAAATCGTAACTATGGTCTGCCAGATGGATGGGCGGCGCGGAGTGTCCTACGTGCCTCAGCCCAGGGATAAGGGCAAGGAAGATGTAGGAATTCTCGCTTCAGGATTACGGGCGGTTTCTGCAAGCATGTGGCTGGTTGATGTTGAACACCGCATGGCAAGAACTCTCGTACCGTCCTTGGTTATGCATATCCCCACTCACGCGGTGTCAGTAGCGGCAATACCATAGACTCGAATGTTTAGGGTCCCTTCAGGGTCTTGGCTTTGTGCTAAGAGGAACCGAGAAGGAACTTTCGACGACCTACCTGGTGACTCAGGTGACTTTCAACGAAGACGGTCAGGTCGTTTACGTGCGGGAGGCCTGCAAGCGAGTCACTTGTGGCACACCGGATGATTTTTTCTGGTTGTGTATTGATAACAACGGTTACACTATCGGTCTGTTGGTTATGGATTGTCATTGTCGGAATCATTTTGTTGTTTACAAGTGTTTTCCGCATTCAATATACACACATACATATGCATGTTTACGTACTAGACGAAATTTCCATCCATCCATCCGTCCATCCGTCCATCCGTCCATCCGTCCATCCGTCCATCCATCCATCCATCCATCCATCCATCCACCCACGGCTTGAGGCTAGTGATTTCAGGTGTCGCGCTGATTCCTCAACAGTCAGCCCTGCACCATCTGTCGACATTGCTACCGTCAATCAAAACGCGAGGCAGGTCCTAGTCTCGTGAAGGCTCAAACTATGGCATTCAGACAGAAGCACTACAGCGATCCTGGTTGCTACGGCCCTCCCATCAGATCAAAGCCCGAAACACTGTGCAGGTTGGGGAGCCCCAGGGCGTGGGGAAGTTCAAAGACAACACCATGAAACTTTGCGTGGAAGATGGTGTTCTGGTTTGGCTTCGGGCTGTAAAGGATTTAGGTTCTTCTTCCTGAGGCTTCGGGATTAAGATCTTGCTGCTCCGCCGGTGGACTGTGCATTTCGTGTTTGTGCAGCTGTGGGTGTGGCTTGCTTACGGCATCTGTCGCAATCTCTCTAGACTTCCGACTCTAGACCCCCGACTGTAAATCCATGACCCAAACTTACCCCTCACAAAAAAGAGCTGCCTAAACTCCCTTAAACAGCACGGCACCCAAAATCCCAATCCCAAACTTCAGAGTGTGAGCACTTTGCTGTTGGAAGACCCGAGAGCCTAGCTGCATCGATTCCAGGAGCCCACAAGGTCCACCCCAAAATTGTCCTTCAAGGGTTCGCTTCAAGGAGCGGTTTAGTTTAGAGTTTTAGATTTGGGTTTCAGGTTTAAAGTATTGGGTTAGGGGTTTGGGGTTTCGGGCTTCGGCAGAGGCCTTTTCAATTGTCCTGGCAGTGGGTAAAACAGAAGCCGACACAGTTACGACTGCTAGTTCTTAGGGTTCCTGGTAGAAGTATACCATAATGCACCTGTGCAGTGCAGGTCTCTGTCGGTGGTAGTTGAAAGAGTGCCCATGTCTGGGTGGCACGTTGGGAAACTCTTTAAGGTCCAGGGGCCTGCTTGGAGGATCATGGGACTTAGTAAGTATAGGTTATAAGTACCTGAATTGGGGTTACAAGTAATTAGTAGGGTTATAAGTAACTTAATTGGGGTTATAAGCATAATTAATTATGACTGTAGTTACCTTACTTGTAACCCCACTTACTAAGTCCCATGATCCTTGAAGTACTCATGAAGTGTGCGGGGCTGCAAACCTGATCCTCCCCCAGGGCATGTCACCGGCCGTGAACCCTCGATCCTAAACCCTAAGTCCTGAACCCTTGACCCTAACCACTGAACCCTAAATCCCAATAAACCGTAAACCCTGAATCCTAAACCCTTCTACCTACTAGGTATTCCGACTGTAGCAGGGGGGAAAAGGGCCCTCAAAAAAAACAACTGATCCCTGAATCCTGAACCCTAAGCTCACAAGAAAGCTGCAAAGGAAGAGCCTGCAGTTGGGTAGCCCAGTGCAGCAAACGATCCGATGTGCTTTTGGGCTTTGGGGTCTAGGGTTTAGGGGTTTAGGGGTTTAGGGTTTAGGGTTTTAGGGTGTGTGACAGTGTGCACGCGGTGGGTGCGCCTTTTGCTTTAGGATCACCGGCGCACCCACTTGTCGTGCGCTTGCGTCAGCATGTAGTGCCGGCCCAACCACCCCAACTATCCGCAGTTGGGGTTTAGGGTTCACCCCCCAAACTCCCCTCAAATAGGCGATTGTTGTTGGGTTTGTTTGGGTTTAGGGTTTTGAGGTTTAGTATTTAGGGCCTGGGGGTTTCGGCGCAGGTGGCTTTGGGGTCTAAGGCTTAGCAGCAAACCCTTTGCCTGAAAATTCAGGGTCCAAATATAGGGGTGCTAACAGTTAGAATAGGGTTTTGGGGGTATAGTATACTATAATTCTAACAAGGAGCCCTTAAAATAGTATCAGGTCTTACGTTCAATGGGCTTAGGGTTTGTCCTTTGCTGGGGGTTAATGGTGTGAGCTCAAGGAAGGGGTGGGGAACTGGGATTTCACTGGGTCTGTACTAATTTTAAAGCGTCACTTAGATCCCTAAACCCTAAACCCTAAACCCTGCCAATTTGATGCCGGCACAGGGTTTAGGGTTTAGGGTTTAGGGTTTAGGGTGCGTTTTGATTTGTGCATGGGGCCCCGTGCTTACAGCGGCGATGCTCGTCTCTTCCGACTCAGTCTTAGGCAGTCTTTGAAGCCAAGCGTTGCAAGGGTTCCAGAACAATATATGCCGACTACATGCAGTGGTTTCGTAACGACGATAACTACTCGCACCGTGCTTGGTTGATACTGCGAATGTATGAACATGGTTCCCCAAGGCTATATGAACCCCCAAATCCCATTCGAACTAATAGCGTCCCGACAGTACACTGTCTGTTCTTGTGGCGATTTTCCTCAATCCTGCTCATTGCGAGGGCCGCCCCAAACCTTTAACCACTGAACCCGCAAATCTCAACCCTAACCATGAAGATAGCGTTAAAGTCGGATATAGGACTTCCAGACCTGCACAAGAGTTCTTCCGGTCAGTCCTAGTCATTGAAGGCCTGTCATGGGCGTGATGAACGTCATCACGGGCGCGCTCAACTTCGCGGAGCCCACAAAGTTGTTGGATTCATGTATGTCTGGGTTTAATTTAGGCTTTCAGCTTCATTGTAGTTCTATGACTATGACCCAGCAGGGTCATGTTGGAGTCGCGACAGTGCTGTGAAAGACAACCTTTCTTATGGTCTGTTACGGGATTTTCATGTACGCTGTGACGACCTGTTTTTTTGAGTCCAGATCTAGCGCAGCTGTGTGGATGGAGGCTTCGATGCAACACTTGAAATTAGTGGTCTGTGATGACACAGATTTCTTGTGGGCCCTAGGGTGCATCCGAGTTTGAAGCTCGACGCGGCGCTAAACATGGCTAAACTTTCGCAGCTAATTATGCGCTAACCTGGCTATGGTGGGAAGTCTCTGTTTATTCTTGTTTATGTCTTCTTACAACTCGGCATATTGGAATAGGAATCTTAGTTGTCGGGGGTGTTTTGGATTGTCAACCAGACCCACACACAAACCTGGAGTCACGCGGAGACCCTAATGTAGGGGCCTAAATAATTACCAATACTATTTTGGGGATGCCTTATTATGATTATAGTATAATAGGCCCCATATCCCTATTCTAATTTTGAAGGCCCCTACGGTATATGCCATAAGCCCCGACTCAAGGTCGCGAAGCACCGCACCCCAAACGGACGTGCGCGCAGGATTGGTACTTGAAAGTGGAGGACCCGGAAATCGCAGGCTACGTAGCCATGGCAGGCCTCAGGAAGCCTTAAAGTTGGAGGGTCTTATGATGAATTTTCAGGTTTATAAAAGTTGTCTTGAGGAGGCGTTGCTGTGCCCAAGCACACTAAGATGGATGCATAACCTATCACCCTAAGTCAGTCCCTGACGCCATGGTTCGTTGTCGGCTGGGCAGACGGTCCCAACGACCTTGTACTGCAATATAGAGACCGGCGCTCATAGAAGGCATTTACAGCCTAAAGTATAAGGATCCCTAGATCGCTACAAGACGACAGCATAAGCCCATGCTGTCCCAATGCCCACTCCAGCCTTCGCCCCGAGCTACAGGCCAAGCATGGCTTACATAAGCTCCGAGGCCTTACATACCCCAAACCCCTACCCTAAGGCTCTAAGGACTCATATATGAAGGCTTTTGGGCCTAAAGACCATATTTTAGAAGGCTTTTGGGCCATTTTGAGCCTTATAAGGGCTATTCCCTGAAGCCACGCCCCTCACCGACGCTCCCCTGCGCGCCGTCTTAGAACCGATGTAAGGGAAGGGGGAGGGCCTGGGCGAGCATCGCTCCCTTGGGCCCAGCCGCATCCTGAGAGAACTCTGGCTTCTGAGGTTCCGGGCTTAGGGTTTAGGGTTTAGGATTTAGGGTTTGGGGTTTAGGATTTAGGGTTTGGGGTTTAGGGTTTAGGGTTTAGGGTTTAGGATTTAGGGTTGGGGTTTGGGGTTTAGGGTTTAGGATTTAGGGTTGGGGTTTGGGTTTTAAGGTGCAGGGTGACAGCAATGTAATTCGACTATCAATCTCGGGCTTGGGTCATCGTTTGCAGGAAGTTCGGTACTAGTAGCATCCAGTTTGTACTTCAGATCTGTGGCTAAATCGGACTCGGGCGACATTTTAGTTAAGGAGCGCTTAGGGTCGCCATTCCCGTGGTTTTGGGGAGTTTTGCATGGAACTTTGCCGTAAGCACACCTGCTTAAGCAACTGCACGGGCCGTACGCATCGTGGGCCAAGAGGCTGCTCCCCGTGCAAAGTCAAAGTTTTATCTTCCAGTCCGAGGGGTTCCCAGCTTTGCAAGCGTATCTATACCTTCAGGAGGTCCCAAGCCTGTGAGGAACTCGCGCCTCAAAACATCCTAAACCCTAAACCCGTACGATTCTGAGTCGGAAGGTTTTCAAGCCCGCAACCCCCGAAGCCTAAGAGCTCTGAGAGCGGCACGAGGCGGACCGGCATGACCATGGCGCCTGGAGCAGGGCCCTGAGCCCATGGCAGCCGCCCTTTCAAATCTCGCGTCCACGGGAGGTCCTACTTTAGGGCTTATTAGGGTTTAGGGTTTAGGGCTAAGGTCCTAAACTCTTCATCCTGGGTGAGCCTCTCTGCTGGGCCGCGCTTGAAAATGGGTTTGCTGCTTGCAGGCGCAGTATGGCGCAGTCAGTCTCAGGAGTGTTTCCGTGTCGGAATCGTGCTGCGCTTGTGAACCGTCAACCGCATGTACGAAGTTGACACTTCATGCCTGCTGTTGCATCCATTCTCAAGTAGTCTATGGTCCAGCACGGAAGGTTGATCGTCATGGTAAATGGCGTGGATGCCAGGCAAACAAGCTTCGGCAGGCTTCACATCTATCATCGGCACTCTCTTACCGCTATTTCCTTGTGTGCTGGTCAACAAACACCACCACTCCATGCGTGGTAGTCACCATCATGCATAGTCAATACAGTAGCAGCACTAGCTGCTGGTAGCAGTTGGTTCAGGATAAGACACGTGATACCAGTAGCTTAGACACTGAACAGCCATTTAAAAACCAGTAGCTGGTCACCCTTTCCTTTGAAACCCGACCCTGCAATAGAAGCTATAACAAAGCCAAGCCCTTCGTAGGGTTTCGGGATCAATCTTTTGAGGCCAGCACTGCCACCGGCTTCTCCGTGGGTGGCGGCAGCGGCATGGGCTCTGCGGCCACGACCGGCCACATGGCGACAGTTGGCGTGGCGAAGTTCACTACTTTCCAATGTAATTACTACCTCATTCGACCACCTCATATTCGCATGGGCTCGCAGTTTATGCCGTAGTCGCAGTCTGCCTCTTGTTTCTGTTTCCGGACTGTGCTTGTTGGAGTTTGCCTTACCAGGCTAGAACGTGGCGAAGTTACAACCCACATCATTCCGGCTCCCAAGTGAGCATTTTGCAAGCTATATTCATCAACTGTGCCAGCATGACTTGGGGAGGCGTGGCTGGTCAGATCTTGGAGGTACCCAAACAGTCCCTGGATCACGGACGTGCTTTTCTACAACTTGATCGAGTGAGAAGTGTTGAAGTGCCGCAGACCTGTACGAGAAAATCCATGCATGCATACATGGATGCATGCACGCAGACCTGTACAATGACGTTCGTCCGCATCGCGCTCACTGTTCCTGACACGTTTAGGCCTTAGGCGGCACCTTGATAGGACGGTTGCACCCCTGGTTCCCTCTGACAGAATCGCTTGATACAGCTTACAGATTCTATCACCCCTGTCGCCAGCGAGCGACAATTTGACCTTGTGTGCACACACTCACTCTTCGTCTCTGTCTCTGTTTCGTTCTGTCTCCAAGGCAAACGCTGTCAGCGTCCCATAAACACTCTTCTTCAAGAGTTGCCTTCTTTTCCTAGGCATGCCTTCGACCGTTCCAAAGAGAAAGGTGGGCAGGGACTACTGGGCTTCAGTTGGTCGTCCGCTGTTTTAGTGATGGTAATCACAGACGCCATGGGCTGCAGAGTGCATGCGACGTACTCCCTCTGCCGTCATGACATTTATTGAGCGACACCGCCTTGCCAGCAAGCGAGTGTCGTCGAAATGCTGGAGTGACCCACCACTTTTCACAAGCCTGTTGTTGCACGACTTCCTTGGCAGGTTGCATTTCTGTGAGGATTTATGGGTTGCTGGCCATGAAGATATGCCTGCTGTCCGTAGACGGCCGGTTGCAAGCGTCTTGCTTAACGTCTTACGCCTTACTTGCGGGCAAGCATGCACTGCCTTCTCAAACGGACGGTGCTAAGTAAGTAAAGAGATGTCATCACCATTAACAACGTTATCAGCTTGTGTAACCGGCATCGGCATCATCATCTTGTTCTGCATTTTCACCATCATGACTGTCACTGTTATCAACCTCGCCAATATCATTATCGTCAACATCATCGTCATCGCCATCATCATCATCATCTTCTTCTTTTTCATCTTCATCATGAGCAGCATAGTCGTTGCCACTGCCATCGGCATGGCCCTGCATGGCCCCTACATAGAGCACCACAGTTCCGCCACAGACAATGCGAAAGCAAGACACTTCTTAGCGAACTACGGTGACTTGCCGGGTAACAGAACTGCGATCTGCCCGTTGCTTTCAAGATCGTGCATGCCAATGCTGCAAGCGTTAGAGCGCCTTGTGTAGGTTTTTGGATTTTTCCGGCGAGACGAAGCTGCATGCTGCATGACGCTGCCAGGTACGTCAAGGGTCTAAACATTGACCCAATTAGAGAAGCCGACATGCTCTGGATTGCCGAGGAGGCCCCGCAATGCCTTCTCAACAAGTGCACCGCCTCATGCTTGAAGGCATGAGTTCAAGGTTAATTAGTTGTGTCACATCTGAGCCCATCATGGCCAGCAAGTTGCAGGTGCCATGATACCTTCAGAGTTCCAGTTTCAGCACCGTGACGACCGCTGCTGCTACCGCAGCTCTACGGCTTCAGTTGCTGCGCATTCTACCACTACCACGACGGCGACCACGCCCACTCCCACTCCTACTCGTACTCCTACGCCTACACCTCCTCCCCTCCTACCACCACACTACCACTACTCCTGCTACTACTACTGCTGCTGCTGCTGTTGCTCCTCCTGCTTCTACAACAACAACAACTACAACAACAACAACTACTACTACTACTACTACTACTACTACTACTACTACTACTACTACTAAGTCATTACTGGTGCTGCTGATATGACTGCCAACACCACGACCAGCACCAACACTAAGTCTTTGCACTGCTGCGGTGACAAAGTCCTTTTTTCGCTCAACACAACGGATTAACAGTGTCGGTATGTGTCGATCTATTGGTACTTGGAAGTAAGTGGCCATAGCTACGACATCTTCCCGGTCGTACTTCGGCGCTGGCGACTAGTGATGCTGCTGCTGGCAGCTCTAGGCCATAAATCCTTGGTGACCACCAGGCTTTCAACGCGCCGCTTCCACCAGGATGGTCCGAACATCAGGACGCAAGAAGTTTTTGTGTTGCTATATGGTGTGGTTGTTGACCCACCTTGCCGTGCAACTTGGGGGTGCCGCATGCAGGCCCGGGTTTGCTGAGGTCCAGCTGCCGACATTTCTCGCTGAAGTTGATGGTGCTAGCCAGGAACAGGTTGGAGACAAGCTCATGTCTGTGTGAGTCGTTCTTGTCTTGGCAACAGATAGGTCACCACCTGCAAGTAGAGCCTTTGTCAGCGAGCTGTGACAGGACGAGCAAGGGCGCGTCTACTTCCACAACGGTTCAAGCGGAGAGTCTACCTGGAAGCCACTTTGCGTGAATGGTCGGACTTGCCTTCTGAGCTTAAGTTGACCTTGCCGTCTTGTTGAGGTGAAGCAAGCACCATATGTTTATTTCTCCTTTGTTAGTATTATTATTATTGTTATTATTATTATTATTATTATTATTATTAGTATTATTATTATTATTATTGTTATTAGTATTAGTATTATTATTATTAATATTATTATTATTATTATATATATATATATATATATTAGACAACAGCTCGAAGTCGCTTGCTCAAGGGCACATGCACCCACAGAAGCTTCAATTCCTCGAACTTCCCAAACGCTAACCAACCCCACAACACACCCACTCCTATGTTCGAATGTAGCGATGACAGTTCTGTGGTGTTGCCGGGAAAGCTTGAAGGCATCCCATGGATGACCTCTTCAGAGAAATCGTAGACTACCAAAGACGAGCTCAGGCCTCAGACGTCTGCATTAGTCTGGGTTGTCAGCAGAGATTTGTATCATGCTCTTGTCATGATTCAGAAAACCATGTCATGACATCACAAGCTCGAATTCATCCCGTGATTGTGACGATCTACATTGTTACAGCCCCCATCCTCAACCCTAAACTCCTATCTAACCCTAAACTTGAAACTGAACCATAAAACCCTAGCCCCTGACCCCTAAACCTAACCCCTAAACCCTATGTCACACCCTAAATCCCCAATCTCTTATCACCTAGCCCTACACATCCCTAAACCAAAGTCCGTAAACTCCCAACCTCAACCCTGCAAAGACTCCAAAGGTCGTGGAAGTCGGAGGCTTCTGGCAAATCGAGGACGAGATTGCCGAGCAAGAGGCCGGCTGAGGATGTCTCTGCCAGACTGGAAGAGTAGGGTTTAGCAGTGCATACAGTAGAAATGGTACCACTAGTTATAAGTAGAAATATTAGTGGTAACAATAGCGAGATAATAATAGTAATAATAAATGGCAATACTAATAGTAGTACTAAGCATAATCGCCACAATAATTTTAAATACTAGCCATACAAAATAGTAATAGTACTAAAGGGCTTCGGAGTACATACTACATCACACTATAGTTATAGTTATGTAATGACGATAAGTTTGTGCGAGTATAGTGCCTTTGCTGTAACTATGCAAGGAATGCTACGGGATACTATTTCAAATTGGTCCGATCTGGAAATCTCACTTCGTCTTTTCTAGGAGTCTGCTTGCGACAAGGGCAGGAGTCCCTGAGCATACGATGGGCTCTACTGTGTGGATGTAGGAGTTGGGGGAGTGGAGGACCAGCCAGGATCGGAATTAGGTTGAGTCATTAGGATGCCGTTATAGCAGCCCTGATGTCCTCAACCCTGACGCATACAACCTGGAAGCCGGGTGTCTCGGCGCAGCATCATCCGGCAATGCCACCGTTCACATGAACATGCACATCTACAACCTCGAAGAAAGACGTGAACATACTCGTCATTCCCTCCCTGAGCTCTGAGTATTGAGCCCTCTGGACGTAGCACAAATCCACGAAGAGCAAGTTTCCAAGCCAAACAAGAAAGCTGCTGAGTCCTCAGAAGCAAAGTCGTCTTCCCGCCGTTACGAGCCTTGAACGACCTCCAAATGAATGGTGCACGCATTCTGGAGAGTTTCTGCACAGGAGGACCATTGCATAGAGCAACAGGTGTGCACCTTTTTGTTCTGCATCGTTTCATACTCACCGGTGCTGTGCAGGAGAACATCCGCAAGGATCTAGCAGACTGGATGGAGCTTTTCGCCGAGGAGCGTGGGCGGTTCTAGATGATATGTTCGTCGGCAGAGGTTTGGGGTTCCGGGCTTAGCTTGCCATGAAGCAGAGTGCTCAATGATTTTTCCTCGAGCTGGATATTCACCCAGACCGGGTTGCACAGGCGACGGCCGCATCCCCTGAACTCGAGGACGGAGAAAAGTTCTTCTACAATCGCCATACAGAGGAAAGCAGGCCTGCCCGCAATCAGCACTGTCTGGCACAAATCTCGCTCTCTGTCTCTGTTTCTCTCTCTCGCTCGCTCGCTCGCTCGCTCGCTTGCTCCCTCTCCCTCTCTCTCTCTATCTCTCTTTCTCTTTTTTTTTTTTTGTTGTTCTCTCTCTCTCTCTCTCTCACTGTCTCTCTTTGTGTGAGTTCATTTTTGAACGTTGTATACCCATATATATATATATATATACATGTTACCTGTAAGCATAAGTAGGTACATAGAACAGGTATATAGCCCGTACCATGACCTTTCAGAAATCACAGTATTCACGTTGCCGTACGTGTTATTGGTCTGCACCTTGCCGGCATTCTTGTTCTTTGTGGAAGTGCTTTTGCCATTCACTTGCCGTAGAGGTCGTGACTATGCAATCCATATTGCTTTTCAACACTGGTTCCCGCCAATATTACACAGTGTCATTCTTGCTGGTGGAATAGTACTATCTCAGGAGACATGGCCTCCACTCGAGGTTTAGGGCCAGTCAGTGTAGGGTTGGCGAAGGTTTTATGGTGTTGGGTTTTGCAGGTTTACACTTGTGGCATCCGCTGCGTTGCAGTGCTAGTAATAGTATACACGCACGCACACACATACATACATACATATATATATATATATACACATGTATATATGTACATATATATATATATATATATATATATATATATATATATACACATGCGTACATACACATGCATACATACATACACACATCTGGTTATGCACATTATATATATATATATATATATATATATGTATACATATATACATATACGAAAGTATACACGGCTTCCGGTCCAACTGGCTGAACTGCGGCACGTTGGTGATCGAAAAGCCTAGACGGAAATTCGCGCACCCCGTGTTGGTGGTTTGCACGGCTGCCTGAGAGCATCCTGACAGCTCTGCATCAACCAAACTGGAAACACGGCCAAGTTTCGAACCTGGACGTGGCCAGGTTTGACGATCCCCGCATGGCGGTTTACCACGTGCTGTACGCGAGGACTTCGAGCATTGCTGCAGGGGCATGAACGACTTGGTGCTCCAACCCTTTTCCCCACGGAAGCACGGAATTGCTGGAAGTTTGAACCTGAACCCTGCCCTTTGCGATCCCTACACCAACCTCGTCAGAGCTTTCGGCAGGATAAAGATGGTTGCCAAGATGAAGGACGACCCTGTTGGGTACGATGGCTTCAGCCGGATGCGAGTCTCGAGTGTACGATGTGACATCCCATGCAACGTCACTGTTTTCACATCCTACGACGAGCTTCAAGCCAAGCGATTCGAGTCCACCTGCTGTCGTCGAAGTCGCATGCACGCATATGTTGTTGGGACCGGTAGCACATCTTGTTGCGGCTTAACAGATTCGATTGTACAAAGTCGCACGGCACCATGCTTTTAGCTCGTTGTATCACAGCATATGCCACACACAAGAGCTAGAAAATCTCTCAGGGGCTGGTGGTTAACCATCTTGCGCTCAAGCCACGATGTTACCAAATATCAGCTTCGATCATGCCGGGCCACGGGTTTCAGCAGCATCCCATTCCCAAACTTACATGAAATCATAATCTCGTGTTTCGTAGTACCCAGCAAGAGAAGCATGTTTGTCAGGTGTCGATACACATCATGACGCTATGTTGTTCGCTGTTGCCGCATTGTCTTGACGCCTAGTGCAGCGTGAGCATCGGAGAAGGAACAGCTTTCCAAACACACAATTGGATACTGCCTGATCTGGATATGACATATGCCAACTCAGCAGAAAGCCACCCGCAGCAAAGTTCATGGGAGTGCATGCATCTAGGAGCCTGTCAGTCTGCCCGTCCGTCTGCTCATGATCTGCCTAATTATACAATTGTTGATCTATTCCCATGCGTACACGGACGCACAGGCGTACATGTCTCACATGTGAAGTTCAAAGAGCAACTTGAGAGTTTCCGAGAATTAGGAGTACCTTAGTTTGAGGTCCTTATGATAAGGATCCTACTCTTTAGTGTACTAATATTAGGGTCCCCTGTTTTCGGAAACTCCCATCTTGTGCAGTATGTTCCCGGATACCTCACAGGAGCGCTTCCCCATCCTCGCACGGCAGCCACGGCCCGAGGCGAGCTGAAGGCTTACTTTTTAGGGGTTCTCAAGAATCACCAATACTATTGTGGGGGCTCCTTAGTATAATTCTGGTATTATAAGGCCCCGATAATATGAAGTTGAGCTCTGAGATTCGTACAAGGCTCTACTGTAGGGCCTTGGATGCTGAATTTCAGGTCCGGGATGGATCATGTTTCACTGGGTTCTTGTTAAGGAACTTAATTTAAGTTACCATAATAAGGAAACCCTATTATTTACAATAGATCCCTATTATGGTAGCTTAAATTAAGTTCCTTAACAAGAACCCAGTTCAGAGTTTATCGAAGCCGGGGCCCGAATCCATAGGAACCTTCGGGCTTCTGACGCAAAGGCGAGCCGGGGACTCCTCGTTTAGGGTTTAGGGTTTAGGGTTTACCTATAGTCTCCATTGTAGTTCTTTTTTGGGGATACATTGCAGTTCTTTTTTGGGGATACCTTATGGGATCCTTAATATATAATTGGTTAAACCAAAAAAAGGAACTACAATGGAGACTATAGGTAGGGCTCGATCCTCCCTTTGCATCCTGAAGGCTTTTCGGCCCTGTCAAGGCCCAAATTCCTTCATACCCTCGCCCCTGCCTGGCGAAGCCTTTACACCACATGGAGACAGATCCCCAAACTGTATCATCACCTTCAGACGGTCGGTCGATAACGTCAAGCGTCGGCTCATCAGGACTCATTATTATTATTATTATTATTATTGTTATTGTTATTATTATTATTATTACTATTATTATTATTGTTATTACTATTCTTACTATATAGATTCTGATTGGCCACTGTTGCAGACTTACGCATCAAACGCGCACCTTTGGGTGCATGCCAGGAGCCGACGGATGCAGAGAAGGAGCTCAGGAGGCTTGCGCCCGCAGAGTCTAGTAAACACTTCCTTAAATCCTTTCTTGGCCACTGCTAGAAATTGGGGTTCGCCATCCTCCGGGTTCCTTCCTGTGGTATAGGGTTTAGGGTTTGATGTTTATGGGGTGAGGGACTCAAGTAGATTGCGGAGTTTCGGTTGTCAAGGCATGAAGCGGGTTCAGGATTGAACGTGCAGACACGAATCCATACCAGCAGTATGTCCCGGGCTGACTGATGCAACGCAGAAATAATCCTGGTGGCCTCAAATTATATGAAGTATTGGCATGTCTGTTGTTGGGGTACTTACTGGCTCTGCCACCGCCAAAATCTGACCTTCGTGGTTTGAGCCGAGTAGCCTTCCCGTCCCCAATGAAATCTTCATTGCCGGCTGGATCACAGGAAGCGGGATGAAGAACAGGAGCAGTACATGCATCTTGGCCGAACATTAGCGCGAAGGCAAATATTCGAAGTTGCAAGGTATGCAGGATGGTAGTGTGCAAGTGCATGTGCATACCGTACATATCTTGGGGCCGCTTGAAGCTCGCCGCATACCTTGTTTGAGGCTCCTTAGAACAAGGACCCTGCACTGCTATTACGGTTTTAACCTCGGCCGCTCATTTCCGGAGACTCCCACCGTGATAAGTTACACATACACACCCACGCACTCTTGTGCATACACAACAGTGTGCCAAAGCACAACGGCCCATGTTCATCGGCAGATACGTTTATGTTTGTCTGTGTGTACGCATGCATGAGGTAAGTATGTATGTAACTAGATGAGTAAGTAGGTAGGCAGGACGGAAAGCATATGCTTGTATATGCTTATATCGAATTGTGTGCTCGCTAGCTTATTGAGTTTGCTACTCACTGATGGACAGGTAGATACTCCGAACACATACATAAATGCGAATACATGCATTTGTTCGTTCCCTCATTCATTCATTCCTTCATTCATTCATTCTTTCATTCTTTTATTCTTTCATTCTTTCATTCTTTCATTATTTCATTCATTCTTTCATTCTTTCATTATTTCATTCATTCTTTCATTCATTCATTCATTCATTCTTTCATTCATTCATTCTTTCATTCATTCATTCATTCATTCATTCATTCATCCATTCCATCATTCCTTCACTGGTTCGTTCGTTCATTCGTTCGTTCATTCCTTCATTCCTTAATTCCTTCATTCGTTCACCCGTTCACTCGTTATTTCATTCTTTCTTGCATTCATTCATGCACTCATTCACTGATTGATTCATACATTCTTTCGTACATACGGACATACGTACTTACGTACGTACCTACCTGCATACATGCGTACGTCCCTCGCTCCGCATGCAGGCATGTGTGTGTGTGTGTGCCAGAAAGATCTAAGAGCAGGGTATGTGGGAATGCGACTCCGTCAGGAACAGCGTCGTGAAGATCCAGACTTGGGGGCGAGTCCGGGACCCGGTTGTCTCTGAGACCGAGCTTTGCGTCTTCGGGCCTTCGGGGCTTGAGCTAAGCCCGCGACAGCTCAGCAGGCCTTGAAGGATCCTGTGCACTTCAACAATTCGTCTACGCTTGTATCCCTTTGTTCTAAATGCCGTATGTAGATATTTATACACCCCACAGATTAATATACCCTCCCCCCCCCCTCCCCCCGCCCGCCCCCTACTCTCCAAGATGGCCTTTGCTAAAGGTGATGCTTGCGAAGAGGAAGATGGCAATGGCCAGGGAGCAGGTGGCTGCCCTCCAGAAGAAAAACACAGTTTCGTGGCGTTGGAGTCAGTTCTTGGGATCTCATGCCTATGATCATTTCACTATGACACTGTGAAGCACGATCGAAGAGGCCAAGGTATGAATGCAGTTGTCTGTTCTCGTTGCTTGATGGAATTTTCGGTCTGGGCGTGCTCATCAGTTGGACTTCAGATTGTCACATTCCTGTACTGTTGGAGTTCCCCGGTCTTGCCCGAAGTCGCTCCGGAATAAGAAGCTATTATCGGCTGTGAGTGTTCAGCATGTGCAACATAAGTTTGTAGACCTCCAATGATGCCGCAAAAACTTCAGATCACCCGATTCTTAAACCTACAAACAAAAGCCAGGAAAGCAGGCGCCAAAAGCGCCCACATCACCAATACTCTAAGTCTGAGTCGCTTCCAGAGCAGGCCATCGTTCAGAAGGGGCCGCAACCCCTCAGAGGCATGCTCAGGCTCCACGCTCAGCGTTTCGGGAGTCGGGGCACTGCACATTGCGGCTGGACGTTCAATACTAAGCTTTTGGGGCGAACAAGTCCTTCACGACACGCCACAGGTTTCCAGCAGTTGTCGTAGCTGTGGCGGACGCTGTAGCTCAAGAAGACTCAGAAGTCATACCGTGAATCGGAGGTCGATGTTGCCCTACATTCCACCAGCAGCACACCACAAGCACAGCATCAACAACAACGGCGATGATAACGATAACACAGGTACCACATGGGAACCGAGCGTTCTTGATGCCAGGCCAATGGCTCAACGGGCTTGACGAAATGGGAGTTCAACCGCAACCGGTGATTTGTGGAGCATCCCGATTTCGTGATACAGTGGTATGAGCGCAGCTGGCAGCAGCAACCCGTCACTAGGAACAGCCAGGACGGCTAGTGCTGACGTAGAGGTTGCTGGTACTCTGCTTGTCACTCTTGGCTGAAAAAATATTCATTGCCGTAATTGCAGCTTCCCGACCTAGACTGTAGCCGGCTGTGGTGCTGCAAACTTTACACCTTACACTCTACACCCGAAGCCGAAAGTCTAAATGGGCTTCCCTCCCATGCGGATTCCTGGCCATAGTCGCAAAGCATCGAAAGTTCGTTACTCTTACCTTTGGTTAGTATGCAATGGAGGAATGGGGTACAGTTATAGCTACTATTACTACCGTTCTTCCATTCCCTACTAACCCTTCTCAGTCCCAAGTCAGCCCAAGAGGCTGCGCATGGAGCGGGTGCGTCCTGGCGGTGCGAAGGAGCTCGTCCTCTCCCAGGCGAAAGTCGAGGTTGTCTCGGTTACTCAGAAAGCCAAGTGCAAACTCTGCAGCGCCTACTGAGCCCACGGTTTTGTAACAGCTTTTTATATTGTTTACCCCATGAAGCCAAATAGTCCCTGAACATCCTTGGCTGTGGGGTTGGCGTTTTGGGTTTTGGGAATTTGAAACGGACGAGCTTTGGATGGATATTTGGGCAGTTTGGATTTAAAGAGCATATTCACAAGAATGCTGTTGATGGCTTTGCATTGGCAGCCGTGCAGACGACGCCTCACAAGCGCCACCGCGCAGCCATCAAGATCCAGGTGCTAGTCGCCCCGAGACCTCAGCTGTTGGGTTTTGCCGGCCAGGGTTCAGTGAGCATGCTGATGAAAGTGATTCGTTGTAAGAGCTTTGCTAGGTTTGCACATGCCGGTCGAAATCCATGCTTCGCTGGAATCGTCTTGACGGGATGGAGTGGTGGTTTGTTTCTCGGCAGTTCTTCGAGGAGCTTTTCGAAATGTAGATGCAAAAGGACTGCAGTCATGCAGTTCCATTGCACTTTGTCTGTTTGCACCGCCTGTAAAGCATCGCCCGCACCTGCTTTGGCTCGGGTCCAATATGATGCGGTCTCAGGTGGCACTGGGCATGAGAATCGAGCTTAACTTATGGTAGCAGCAACAGTTCGGAATGTCAACTACGTGAACAGAAGCAGCAGCAGCAACATGCAACAACAGCAAGAGCAACCACACCATATCGATGCACAGACAAGTCCGCATGAGCTTCTCGACCGTAGCGTTGTGGCCCCTTGCGGTGTCCAAGCTTGGGGTTCGAGAGCAGACCGGGATTATGTGGTCAAGACATATGCTTGCGGAGCAGCCAGACCCTAGATATGTGAGCGTCAACTCGTTAGCTGAGGGTTCGCGCTTCAAGCAGCCTGAAAGCTCTCAGCTCACGATCAGCTCGAGTAGGATTAGGCTTGATGTGGCTGGCTTGTGCCGGCCTGCAAAGCAACACTGCCAGCGACAGTGAGCTGCGGCTCGTTATAGCAGGTCGGCTTTCCGGGGCTAGGGTTTTTGATGAGATATGTGGTGGAGTTTAGAGTAAGGTGCGTGTAAGTTCCGTGCGCTTTCGGATCAACGGAGCTCTTTCTGGTACGATGGGGTTGTGGTTGTGATCAAGTTCGCGAGGAGATGTGAGGAGCATGTCCCTCACTGGCACGCAAGACTAGTACTGATGATGATCATGATGATGACGACGATGATGTACCCGTAGTGGAAGTAGTCGTAGCAGCAGAATAAGAGTAGTGGCAGGAGCAGTAGTCGTCGTGGTAGTCGTAGTCGTTGTCGTAGGTGTCGCCGTCGTCGTCGAAGTTGTACAGTTAGTGCTAGCGCTAGTAGTATTGGTAGTGGTGGTGCTAGATATACTTGTAGTGGTGGCAGTCGTAGCCGTCATCGTCGACACAGTCGTTTTTGCAGTTGTGGCTGCAGTCGCAGTTGCACTTGCAAGTGCATCAACTGTTGTTGTTGTTGTTGACCGCCGCCGGTTTCCAGTGTGTGTGTGGGTGTGTGGGTGTGTGGGTGGGTGGGTGGGTGGGTGGGGTCCTGGTCGCCGAAGCCGGCGCTGCCTTGTTTTGTTGTTGTTGTTGTTGTTGCTGTTACTGCTGCTGCTGTTGCTGTTGTTCTTCAGCTTTCAAGCTGCCGAATTGGGCTCGGGAGGCCGTGTTCCATGATGCATGGAGAGATCCTCGGCGAGGCTGCCTGTCACGATGGAGTCTTCAAGTCACTGATCTAAATGACAATGCCAGAAACAGAATTGCTAACTACAGTCAGAATGCAGCGGTCAAGCTGAATGTCAGTGAGAGCAGGGTCATAACAGCCTAGCAAGGGTAGTTCCCACTGCCATCAGCATCAATAGTACCTTCAAATTTTATGTACATATATCTCACCACCATCACGATCGTCATCATGAGCACGAACGAAGTATGCTCGAACATGACACTGCGGGCCGAACTTGAGGCTTGAGGGTAGAGTTGCTGTTTCCACTGTTTACTATAAGGGTTTAGGGTTTAGGGTTATATGGAGTCATTGCAGGTTTGGGGTGTAGACTTCGGTCAAAGATGAGTTCCGGATGCGTCCCGTTTGCCCCAGTCGCCTGCTGGGAGGTTTATTGAAGCTACGTGGTTTCCAGTTCTCATAAGCAGAGCATCTTGCCGCAGGGTCCAAGTCGCATGTGTCTTCTAGAAGGCGACGGTTCTACTCACCTGAACCTGGATTTGCCCTAAGCCTGAGCCCTGAGCCATATCTGGTGGTGAAGAGCACAGCCCAGGGCGATTCGCGAGTTGGCCTTGCCTCTACAGCGACCTCTACTATCGAGGCGTCACTCTTTTATAGCCGCGATTTCGGGGTCCGAATTGGAGTCCTCGGTGCTTGTGGGAATTCAGCGGCGGCAGCTAGCCATCCAAATTGTAATGCCTAAACCTCAGAATAAACTGCGAATTGAACTTGTTGCTGCGTCAGCAGCCCATGGAAAAGATACGGGTCTCCGACAGCAGCCCACGCAGAGTTTCTGCGCCAATCAAAACAAGATTTCACGAACCATAAGAGCCATAGGTCGAAGGTCTGTAGCTGTTCAAGTCAGTCTTCTATACAGTGTGCAGTTTCTGTCTTTTGTCGGCCTGTCAGCATCAGTTTGAGGTGTACAGCTGCTTGCTGGGAGTTGTGGTTTGGGGTTGAAGTCCGTTCACATCAGGACGTATGGCAGCCTTTGCTGTGCGGTGCCCTCCAGGACTTCTTGCAGTGTGACAAGCATTACACAGTCCTCAGCCACGCATCCCACTGCTTGCTTAAACCGCAGCGAAGAATCGACAACAACTAATATAGAAATTCTCAAAACTTTATAAGCATGCCTTAAGCAAGCGGGCGTTGGTTTTGTGGGCTGTAAAGCTGACGAAGCTTCTAAAGCAGCGCCTCGCAGAGCTTTCAGGATTCATGGTTGAGATTGCGGCTATGGTGCTGTTGGCTATTAGATGGGGCTGATGCGGCTTTCATTCGCCAGGATTTCCGGTTCAATACCAGAGGAGCCGGAGCTGAATTCCCTCATAGCTTGTAGCCGGACGGAATACCCTAGCCCTATTAGGCCCCAGGCCCTACGTACAAACCTGTAAGACTCTCTACGGGAACGTCCGTTTTGCTTTTCTTCAGCCACGTAACGCCGGGGTGCCGGGCAGCGTTCGAGCCTGAACTGTTGGTACTTCTAGTCGCGACTACAGTACTGGTGATTCAAAGGTCCATTGGGCAAAAATTCACTAGGATGTACCCAGAGTGCCCACCACCTTCAAGAGGGAGCACTCCTTCCTTAAAGTATCAAGAGATCCTGATTGAATTGAATTGGGCCATCTGGGCATCCTGACATGAAGCCATGTACTTGCAAGTCTCGCAGGAGTTTGATCACCGCGTGGCCCTCGGAGATATGACAGCAGTGACCTAGACCAGACGCGGAG
Organism: Symbiodinium sp. CCMP2592; assembly: GCA_905221615.1. Lineage (NCBI taxonomy): Eukaryota > Dinophyceae > Suessiales > Symbiodiniaceae > Symbiodinium > Symbiodinium sp. CCMP2592. The sequence goes on along the minus strand of CAJNDT010001224.1, from coordinate 249,836 downwards.
AGAATCTCAGCGTTGTAGCGTTGAAGCTTACTGTTGAGTTCTCATACCTTGTTATTTTTACTCTTTCAGGGCTGCCAAAGCTAGCAAAAACCGCAACGGATTTCAGCAACGATTTAAAACATGTACGAAGGTTGATGAGAGTAGTGCCAGGACTTGTTGTCAAGGCTTACCTCCACTTAACCCACACCCCCCGGCCTGAGACCCTACAACTCTCAAGCACTGAAACCTAGCATCAGCTGAGCTTTGAACCGAGCACCCTGTAAGCCTCAAGCCGCAATGGCACTGGCGTTAGCCTATCCGAGCCCGGCTGCTACAAGGTGTCGACCAGGCTCGGCATGCCCGGCTACTGGAAGAAGCAGATGCTCAGAGCTTAGCCATGGCCCAGATGCTAGGGGCTTTAGACTAGGACCCAGAGTAGGCCCTTATTCCCTTTTTGAGGGTTTAGGTTCCCTTATATAACCCCCGTTATCCCAAAAAGGGCACCCTTCTTATTCCTAGGTTACTCTTGGGTCTAGTAGAGATTTAAGATGCATGCTGTACATCCGACGAGGTTACGTTGTCGCTTTGATGCAGTGCCCGAGCTAGGGGAATTCAAGCTGCTAGACCAAGCAGTTCTAGCACAGGACATGGCCGTTTCGTTCACCGGCATTCATGCCTAACCTATAGTAGCTGTGCAGACAAGAGTCTCAATGCATGCCGAATTATGAAACTTGAGAAACAAGACACGAGACTCTGGATCATTCGGAATCATTCAGAGTAAGACTACTACTACTGCTACTACTACTACTACTACTACTACAACTACGACTGCTACTACTGCTACTACTGCTACTACTGCTACTACTACTACTACTACTACTACTACTACTACTACTACTACTACTACAACTACGACTGCTACTACTGCTACTACTGCTACTACTGCTACTACTACTACTACTACTGCTACTGCTACTGCTACTGCCACTGCTACTACTACTACTACTACTACTACTACTACTACTACTACTACTACTACTACTACTGCTACATTAACCCTGAAGCTCATCATGCCCGAGATGCTGCCGCCAAGCTATCTGATAAGAGCTTCAATCTCATCCCAAAAAAACTGGCGAGAGGCAAACCCTGTGGGGTTTAAGCCGGTAGATGTTCTGAAATATCCGATGGTAGAAGCTTTTGCAGCATTCGTCTTACAAGGAAGAGTTCGAGCATTAATTCACTTAGAAAGGGCTTTGCTGACAGGTTCATGCAGGAAGCCACGAGTTTGGAGTTAATTCGGGAAACGGGTAATTTCACAAGGATTCTGGTACCTACACGAGAAGCTGTGTCGGGCTTCCAATTCCCGCATCCGAAATCCGAATGCTAAATCCTAAGCCTTAATATTCAACCCTGTTCAGTGTACCTCCCATGCAAAACCGTAGATCCTAAACCCAGGCTTTAAACCCCAATTCTACATCAAGCTTGACACCGTTCACTAAGACTGCAAACCCTGGAAGCTAGGACCAAACCCTCCAGCAAATCAGATTTGCACGCTCATCCCCGTGGAGCGATTGACCGGTTCCATCCAGCGAGTACGGCTCCCGGCGCAAATTTATTTTCTATTTTTCCTGCTCGTGAGGGTTGAGGGTTTAGGGGTTTAGGGTTTAGGGTTTAGGGTTTAGGGGGGTTTAGGGTTTAGGTTTACGTGTTCAGGGGTTAGGATTGGGGTATTGGGGCTTAGGGTTATGGTTATATGGGTTACGGGTTTAGGGCTTCAGGGTTCATCGTTCACTTGTCCTTCCGTATGAAGGAACCCCAAACCCCATTCCCTTATGAAGGAGTCGTCCCCTGTTATCGCAGGAGGGGTTGAAGGAAGGGTTTTCTAGAATGGATGAGGGCAATGATCAGTACCGAAGTCCTTCCGCATCTCTTGAGCCACTGAGACCCAGGTCTTTACGTCAGTGTCAAGACCATGCATCTTCTGAAATGCGGAACTCTGATATTTTGTGTACCTTGCACTGGAATTGTGCAGGAAATGCGGAGTTCCAGCAGGAGATCGGGTGGCTTTGGGGACTGATGGATCTGACACGACCATATAGCAACACAGCCCAGCGTAGTTCACCCATGTGTACATACTTACCTATACAGAAAGGGACGTATAATATAGATATATAGAAATATAATCACACACATATGCGGATGGACAAAACGGAAGGAAGGATGAATGGATGGACGGATGGATGGATGTCCGTCTGTCCGTCCGTCCGTCTATCCGTCTATCCGTCTGTCTCTTGAGCTCTAACGTCTTCTATACAAGTGCCGTGCAGTTTGACTGTCAAATCGTGCATCCGCACTCGGAGTGTTCATGCGCCTTTGCATTCTAAGCAAATGCCTCCTTCAGGAACTGCGCTAATACAGCCGGAACCCAGGCTCAAAATCCTCCACACGAGAACCGCATTCTCAAATATCTCAGCCTCAGGCTAGAACCAAAGCTGTCCCTTAAACCATATACTATATACCCGAAACCCCAAACTCCTTTCCGAAACAAGCTGATACCCAGAGCCAAGAGGACCTCTTCGAAAGTCACGCTGGAGTCCGGGCGAGACCTGGCTACTGTGGTCTCTAGCTCAGCATGTTGGCTTCAAGGAGTCTCGGGTTCGGGGGCCTACTCCCTGGTGCTTACTTAGGGAATGGGGGAATGGATCCCTGTAGTAGCCTGTATATATATATATGTATATATGTATATATATATATATATAATCCCCCAATATAATGGTCCCCATCACCCCGTCCCCCGGGCTGCGTTGCATCGGATTCTGGTCTTCTGATCCGCGCCCCTAGTTTATAATAATCAAGACTCCATACGCCATACCCCCCTAAACCCCCAAACTCCAAACCCCAAAGCCCTAAACTGCCCCAAACCCTGGATCCTCTGAGCCCAAACTCTAAACCCTAAACCCTACACTGTCTGGTTCTTAGTAGGGCCGCCCTAACATCCGAATCGGTGAATCCGAAAACCCTGAACCCGAAACCCCCCAACCCTTGTATCAAAGGCCCTGAACTCTAAACTCTAAGCCCCCGAATCCCGGAACACTAAGCCATGTTGAAGCCGGAGGCTTACGACCTGGCCGCCTTTGTCGGACATGAGGGCCCGCTGGAAGCTGAGGTCTCTCTCAGCCCCTCAAGGTGTTCAGGGCCTTGCAGCTCTGTTAGGATCTCTATTGGGGGACTACATGTTGATGGCGTGTCAGGACGGGGATGATTTCTTTTTTCAGAAAGGGATGCCTATTTTTGGCCCACTTTCTCATGGATGTGGGGTTTAGGGTCGAAGGTTCGAGGCTTTGAGTAAAAGAAAAGGCCGTGAGCCCCACGCCCCGATCCCAGCGCCCTAAGTCCTGAACCTTGCACTGACGGCTCCTTTTCCAGCTCCCCAACCCAGAAGCGTTGCATCCAAAGTGCACCTTTGAGCACCTGCTACGCCCTACATCTTCTTTCCGAAACCCAATAAGGCCGCAACCCTACACGCTCCAAAAAGCCAAGCCACGAAAGCTTCAACCCTCACCGGTGAGGTCTCTGATGCAAAAATCCTCAGACCTCGGGTTTTTATTGGTGGCCGAGGTACACTCTGCACGAGATCTACCAAGCCTTCAGCTTCTGTGACACTGGGCTCTGGTTAAGGAAGGAATTTAAATTAAGTTACCCTAATAGGGGGCAGGGGGATCTATAGAAATATATGGGCTTCCTTCTTATGGTAACTTAAGTTAAACCCCTTAACCCTAAACTTGAATTGAGCCCCTTAACAAGAGCCCTAAACCCTTAGCCATAAACTTAAGCTAAGCCCCTTAACAAGAGCCCAAAACCCCTGAACCCTAAACTTAAACTAAGCCCCTTAACAAGAGCCCTAAACCCTTAGCCATAAACTTAAGCTAAGCCCCTTAACCAGAGCCCAAAACACCTGAACCTTAAACTTAAATTAAGCCCCTTAACAGGAGCACTAAACCCTTAGCCCATAAACTTAAATTAAGCCCCTTAACGAGAGCCCTAAACCCTTAGCCATAAACTTAAGCTAAGCCCCTTAACAAGAGCCCTAAACCCCCTTAGCCCCTAAACTTAAATTAAGCCCCTTAACAAGAGCCCTAAACCCTTAGCCATAAACTTAAGCTAAGCCCCTTAACAAGAGCCCTAAACCTCCTTAGCCCCTAAACTTAAATTAAGCCCCTTAACAAGAGCCCTAAACCCCTTAAACCTAAACCAAACCCCTTATAACAAGAGCCCAGGACAAGATCGCAGCAATCCAGCAGCAGGCGGTGAAGGCCTTCCCGACCTCTCGAAGCCCCCGCTGCCTGGGGCATCCCTCAACCATAGGCCCTTATAATGAAGCCCAATAAGGTAGGGTTTAGGGTTTAGGGTTTAGGGACATTGAAGCCCTTATAATGAAGCCCAATAAGGTAGGGATATCCCCATAAAATGCTTATGCTTATGTGCTTTTTGGGGTCCCTCATCCAGAAAGCCTGGCCCCCCTTGGTTTAGGACGTTGGGCGCTCTGGTTCTTTGTAGGGAATGGGGGAATGGGTTATGGGGACTTGTAGTGGGGATTATGTAGGGACTACTGTACGGATCCAGTCCCCCATTCCCTACGAAGCACTAAGGAGTAGGGTTTAGGGTTCCGTGGTAGTTAGTAGGGCTTAGGATCTGTGTGACCCCGGGCTTGGCACTTTCGAGTCCCTCAAAAACACGAGGGAAGTGCCAGGCAACGAGGCCCGTTGCCACCGACCTGCTCCCCAGGTATTCCAAAAGTATGGGAGTTTCCGAACATAGGGGACCCTATTTAGTCCCCTAAGTGGTAGGATCCTTTTTAGACGGTCCCCAAAAGAAGGTACCCCTAGTTTTCAGAAACTTTCGTTTCAGGACTGTGTGGTATCTCGGTTTGCAGATACTCAGTTCAGTTGCAACGGGCAGATTTCTGTTTCACCTTTCGATGAGATCAGGGTTTCTGGGTTCTCGGCCTCTCCGGCTTGAGCCATGGCTTCCATGGACGTCGAAGTGTCTTGGAATGGCAGGACCGAGAAGGTAGCTGTTGTCACCTCCTCATCGGCTGCTGAGCAGGCAGCCAAAGATATTTGTGAAACTTCAGAGACATGCATCGTTGGATTTGACACAGAGTGGGGCTCCAAGGGTGAAGTGGCTCTTGTGCAGTTGGCGACAAATGGTCGATGCTTACTGTTTTTGCTTCCGGAGGTTCATCTCCAGGATTGCCCTTCCCTCCTGAGACTCTTTCAGGATCCGCAGTACTTGAAGGTTGGGGTAGCTGTGGGTCTGGATGCAGAATTGCTAAAAGAGCAGTTCCAGATCGAGCTCCGGGGCTGTGTCGATTTGGCGCGGCTGGCTGCAAGGGAGGGGGAGGTGAGGCAAACGCAGCCCATCGGGCTTGCTGCTTTGACACAGCAGCTGCTGGGAGTCGATCTTCCCAAAGATGCATCTATTCGCCGTTCCAACTGGGCTGAACGCCCGCTTTCCCCTGACCAGCTTGCATATGCTGCCAGGGATGCACTGGCCGGCCGGGACTGTGCAGCCGCGCTGGCCAGCAAGCATAAGCCAACCGATGCGCAGCTGCTTGATTGGTGCCAAGGACTGCTGGACAAAGCAGGAAAAGATCCGAAGCCGGGGAAAGTGAGGAAGGCATGCTCGGAGGATCCATTTGCACCTGGAATTGATGGTGGTCGGCTGAAGGCAACTTTGGACTGTGGGGCCTACTCCTGCGTGACGAAGTTTGGAATGCGAACGATTCTTGGAAGTGACGGTAAGCCGCTCATGCACATGAAAGATCGCACTGTGGATGGACTAGTGAGACGAGGCATGGCTTCAATCTCCAAGGAGGGAGGTGTCGAAGTCGTTCGACTCAACTTCACTCCAACAGATCATTATGAGTACGCTGGCCTGGATGCTGCTGAGAGGAATGCATGCGTGGGCTGCGGCTCTTATGGAGTTGCTCGTTACTACATCGTCCCGAAGGTGTTCTTTTCCCACTTGCCAGAGACCTGCAAATCCTACAACTGCCATGATGTTGTCATGCTGTGTCCTCGCTGCCGAGCCGTTGCCGAACCGGCGCAGATGTCACTTACACAAGAGCTCTTAGCATCCCATGGGGCCCTTCGCGCCGGGTCCCTTTATGCCAACGAGAATGCTTTGACACAGGCACAGATCACCGCCAAGAAGGCGGCCATCACGCTGCGGAAAGGTGGGACCAAGCCCTTCCTGCCGAACAAAGTGCAAGCCTTGAGAGAGGCAGTGGCTGCTGGATTCTTGGGCTTAAAGTCTAGGATCTAGAACTTTGTTTTCGGTGGTGCTGCCTCCCAATCTAGACGACAGCCGAGGACTGGGGGTGGCCGTGGAAGATCTTGGGGAGGCGATGATTTGGAGATTTGAGTAAAGCGCCAAGCGCCCTACAATAAGTTCCTGCTGCCCCAAAGCTTCAACTCTGCCTTCAGTCTTAACCCTCTCTCTGCGGAGATTACGGAACTGATGTAGGATCTCTTAAGCTTGAGCTCACAGTGGCGCATTGCATGGCAGATACATTGACTAGACTGGAGTCTTGCGGGTCAGTTTTTTGAGTCATCGCAGCTCCTGAAGCCAACACAGCTGTAAATTCAAGCACTTGAAGCCACGCCATGATGCTCCGTCCCTTGCTGACATTCCATGATGAGATTACACGTTCCTGAGCGTATCTTCATAAAGGCCTGTCGTCATCATGCTTCTGGAGGTTCATGATATAACATGATTCGTGATGTATCATAGGCGCTCACGATGTTGCATCAGATTGTAGGTGTAGAGATGATGATGGATCCACGCAAGGGTGGATGGATGGATGCGCGGATGGATGGATGGATGGATGGATGGATGGATGGATGGATGCATGGATGGACGCAATCGACAACTGGTTGGATGGACGCAAATGTGGATGGGCGGATGGACGAGGAGATTCAACTGTGACAAGCCCGGAAGCCACCGAATCCTGGAAGCCTCGGGACACCAATCTCAAATCCAGGCAGGCAGAGGGTCAAATTTTCAGGGACACCCCGAAGTCCAAGCGCCAAGCAACTACCAACGCACCGCCGTAACTTCGAGTTCCTGAATAAGTCGAAACAAACTACGGTTGCGACCAGCTGGAGCAGCAAAAGGACAACCACGACGACGACCATGATGATGGAACTCCAAAGCTGCTGCTGCAGTACGACGACTAGCACCAATCGTGGTCTGCTCGTCGCGGTATATGAAGTTAGAGCAGGCAGAAGAAAACATCAAAGAGCCAACCCATTGCAAAGCCGCTCCACCGCGGCCAAGAAACTGCTAAACAAACCCCGATCCCCGAATCATAGGCCCCTAACATCTGCAAAGTAGGTGAGCTAGTGATCCCTAAACCCTAAACCCTAAACCCTAAACCCTAAACCCTAAACCCTAAACCCAACACAACGGAGTGCTTCGTCGATTAGCACCCGGAGCCGAACCCAAGCCCCCCCGATGCCAGGAGCCTAGTACTACCATCCGGCAAAGTTACGCAAAGGCCCCATAGTAGTTCCTTTTTGGGGTTCATACATATATACATATATATATATATATAATAGTATTATATATATATATATATATGAACCCCAAAAAGGAACTACTTTGGGGCCTCTGGGTAGGTCTCGGCAACTAGATATCTGTCATACTTCGTCAAGGGACTACTCGACACCGTGCACGCAAACCTCAAATCTAAGCCCCGAACCCTGATATCCCTGAACCTCAGAGCCCCCAAGTCTACACCTATGTCGCTATCAGTCGTCATCTATGTTTGTTCTATATTGTATACCTGTATTATCATCTTTATGATATATATGTATATATATATATATATATCTTTTTATGTACATATATATAATTATAATGTTGCTACGTTAGAGGCATCCTTCACCTTTGCAGAAAGCCTGGGTGCCGGCCGCCTTCCCAGCGAACGGGTTGTGGAAGAGGCAATGGCGAGTTCAGCGCCTTGGCGTTTTGGGTTTTAGGGTTCAGGATTTTAGGGTTTGGAGTTTTAGGATTTTAGGGTTTGGGGTTTAGGGTTTTAGGGTTTAGGATCCGAGGGAGTTAGGGTGTCGGGCTTGGGGGTTCAGGTTTAAGGCTGTCGGTTTGAGGTTTTCGGGGCTTTGGGACTTCGAATGTTTAGGGCTTAAGGTCGTACTGTTGCGTTTCGTGCACAGAACTCACTGAAGCCCTAAACCCTAAACCCTAAAGTCCATGAGCTGGCGCATGGGGGCTTTTGCTCTCGGGCCTGAAAGTTTGTGAGCTAAAACACCCCATGTCTCGCATCTCAAGAGCAACCCTGATAAGAAAGCGCATCGAAAGCTCGAGGGGACCAGCCAAAGGTTGTAAACAAACGCGAACCGAAATTGCAGCCAAGTCTGCCCACCACAGCCACCTGCAGAGGAGTCACTTCGGGCCTTCTTGCGAAGTTGGCGTGAGGCTTTCGTAAATGCCCTGCAGCCCAAGTTCCTCTCCGAGGGATGGAGTCTCGAAACAGGCCTCGACAGCTTTACAGAAACTGCTTCAGAGAATGCCTGCAATAGTCGGGTCTCGCAGGAGTAGGAACGCTGGGGAGCTCCAACTCCGCACGGTCAGTGTTCCCGAAGGCCTGGATGGGCGCTTCATTCCGTCGGTGGCCTCATCTTTGGAGTGGCCCGGAGATTGGCGCTGTCCTTCCTGTGGCCTTCACTGCTTTGGGCGCAGTGAGCGGTGCAGATGTTGCAAAACCCCACGGCCGACTGATTCTGACGTGCCGCCTTGAAGCCCAACCTCAAGTTCACGCGCTTTTTTGGCCGGATGTGTTCTGCGGCAGCGTGCAGCAAGCTGGAGCTGCATCGAGCTCCCACTGGCTCCAGACTCCACCTCCGTGCGAGACTATTGGATCGGGATGCCTTAGAGAACAGAGGCGTCAAGCTCCATCTGCACCTTGCAGCGCATCAAAAGCATGGTGATCCCGGTTCTGGACTGGACTTGGCATAGTTGGCTTCATCTGAGTCTTGAGCTCTTGTATTTCGTGATGGATAAGTTGGGTGTTGCTGTCGTAGGCTGCCGGGTTGATAGTCTTGGAAGTGTTTTTGCGGGGCCCCAGCGGCATACCATTGTCGAGAAGCTTTAGGGCTTCGGAGTGCAGGCCTAGGGCTTCATCCTTGACATCCGATTCCATGGACGCACGGGTACGGTTTTAGTGTTGTTGGAGTATAAGATGAATGACACATATTCGACAGCGGTCAGGGTTTGAGGCGACTAAGAAAGGTTTTGTTTCGGGGTGATAGACCCCAAGACGAGATCAGTACGTTAAACCAACGCTCAGACCCTATCGCCTTCGCGCCTCCACGGCCCTAAGTCTACAGCAATGTACAATTCCGTGTCCACTGTCCACTTTAGCCTATGGTCACATAAGCAAGCATCAACGACAAGCCCCAAATGTCCTACACAGGTTCAGACTCAACCGCCCGAGTTTTCTCACACCTTTAGGAAGGCACGGCATCACTGAAACTGCAACCCGAAAGCCAACATCCACGAGCTGTTCTCGGCTGTTTGAATGTTGGGTTTGAGCCTGACCGTGTCGGGGACCTGCCCGCTCTGCTGGGTATGATTGGAGACCTCTCGTTTACAAATTTCGGAGATGTTTTGAATAAAGATCTGGAAACCCTTCGTTGCAACGATTGGAATGCTCGGACTTTGTTGTGACAAGTGTTGGGCCAATGGGCCGGGCAGCAGATTTGCAATTAACAGAGCTTTAACGGATCTGCAATGGAGCTGTCATGTGTATGTATGCATGCAGGTATATATGTATATATATATATATATGTTAAGGCCCATATATTGGTCAAGGGCCCCCCCTTGCTGCGCTGAAGCCTTGCTGCCAGCTCCTCGAGATCGAGCTCAGACCACCTGGATCCGGGTTGGCTGCGCGGCTGGACAGTGGGAGGCGGCTGAAGGCTGGGCATTCCCCAGTCGGCAGTGTTTTTTTCATTGCTTGAGATAGAACCGAGGCCCCTTATTCAGGAGTTTCGAATTGGGGGTTGGGAGTTTAGGATGTAGGTTTTTCGCGCTTGGGGTTTGACGTTAGTTCGGGATCTAGGGCTTTGGATTCAGGCTCAAGGATTCTTGATGTAGGGTTTAAGGATTTAAGGATTGAAATTAAGGGATCTAGGACTTGGTTGCTTGGTGGGTGTAGGATTTGGAATCTGTAATGTTCGCAATGTATAGACGGGTGGGGTCTGCTGATGCGCGTGTTCTTTTCCACTTTGCGTGTGGGGTTTTGGGCTGCAGGGTTAGGCTCAGGTTTGTGTTTGAATTAAGGTCTAGGGCTTGGGGTTACGGCTCGCGAGCTGCCCAAGGATCGAAGAGTCCAGGGTCTGGAAGGGTCTCCTCAGGGGTCTTAATTCTTCAGGTGCTTAGACTAAGCAGCTTGATTCCCCTCGGGCCTACATAACTTACCTTTGGTTAGTAGGGAAGTAGTAATAGTAGTTATTATTGTACCCCATTCCTCCATTCCCGATTAACCAGAGGTAAGATAAAACCTGGGCAGATCGCGGAAGCGGAGGAGGCTGTTGCAGAGGCCTTAGCCGCCGAGGCGGCAAAGATGGAGGCTGGTTTTGGGCTTTGGACTTTGGGTTTTGGGGTTGGGAGGGTTGACGGTTCGGACTTAGGCCTTTCATTTTTTGGCTTGGGAAGTCAGTTGCTTAAGTTGCTTGCAAGGAAGTAAGGGTTTAAGTTGCAAAGAAGGATACTCTCCGCCACGAAGTTCTTGAGCTGCAAACCTGAGCCCAAGACTACCCCCACATAAGCTTGGAAGCTGCAGGGCCAAGACGAGGGCTCGCCACAGGCTCGGCAGCAATCAAGCATGATTCATGGGGGCGGGAAGGGGGAGGAGGTTTCGAAGTTAGCGGAGGGCACGCCCATCGGCTAGATGGTCTTGCAACTCGTACCCCCCTCTACACTTTTACACCTATAATCAATAAGCCTAATGAAATAGGGCTATCTAAAGACCATCTTCCCAATGGGCGTGCCTAGGTTGATGGAATTTATGGACTTTTTGGGTGGTTCGGGGCTTGGGTCGTAGAGTGACTCTTTTCGTCAATCGCAGTCTCCCAAAATCCTAGTAAGTTTGCAATACTGGCGAGTCCATGACTTGAGCTCTACTGCGGCAAGCATTTCACTTTGGCAGACTTTCATTCTCATGCCGCTGAAGGGTGTTGTCAGCCTCGGTGGTGCATCGCGTGCCGCGATACAGTTGTTGGAAAAGCCCAAACATATGGGCTAGGCTTAGAAGGGTTTTTCTGCGAGGCTGACACAAAAAGAGTCCTCGTTTGGCGCGAGACTGCGCACTGCTCCGCGCAGCTTGAGTCAAAGCAGTCGGGATTCCGTACAGGCTCGTCCCTCAAATCCCTACAGAGTTCACATGGGTTCTTGTAGGAATGCCAGCTTGGTGGTTCGTGTAGGAATGTCCTGACATTCTGTCAATATTTATCGCCTAGGTGAGATAGAACCCTCAACCGCAGTGAAGGCTCAACCCATTCTAGTCGGAACTTATGATGTTGTAGGCCGGGAAGGTTTCCGCTTAAGCCCTAGAGCCAAAATGTAAACCGAAGGCGAAGCCCACGACTTGTTTTTGAAGGCTACAGACATCAATTATGTTTCAAGCCGCACGTGAACAAAACTGAACACCAGGAACACAAGCAGCGCTCAACATACAAAGAGCACGGCATCAATCAAACCTTTAACAACTCGTGCTTTAAGTATGCTCTTTCGTTCCCTCGTCATATAATAGTATTGTTGCCCCAGTTTCGAATCAAGTCTCTCTATTGTGTAGCGGTTTTGCGTGAAATTTCCAAGGCGTTCTTTTGAATTGGGCTTTCTTTTCATCATATTTTAACCGTTTCACCAACATCCAGTTCAGGATAGACGCGATTCTTTTTAGCGTTCATTGACAACTTCAGTTTAACATGTAACTTGTTCTTTTTCTTGCAGGCTTCTATATGGGTTCTAGTCCATGAGATGAGTGCTTCATAGCGGTGTTATATGTCAATACTATCTCAAGTAAATAATCACCCCATTGAATATTGAATTACCCTTTTTCTCATCATTTGCAACCCTCTTATAAAGCATATCCTTAAATGTTCTCATTGCCCTTTCGGCGAATGCTCGGTGCCCTCTATAAAGTAGTCGGGGCTTCCCATCCATCTTTATGTTTTCCATAACACTTGCTAATATGTCCGGTGTCTGTTTGGATGAAATCTGCACTGCGTTCATATACTTACTTAATGCATCTATACAAATCCTTCCTACCCTAAAATCTTGATTTGGTATATCATTAGTAAAACAACTCACTTTGAAACTCATGGTAGCATTGGGTGCTACAAAGGAGTTCTGTCCTGTTGGCTTTCGCTTCTGTTCCACGTTCTTCCTCAGAAACTCGTTCACATCATCCGCTGTTATGGTCTTATCTTTCTTTCTTGCTTCTTGAAGTGTGCGCTGTCGTGAGCCGAAGCCACCTTTATCAAAGTAGGAGCCGACGATCCTCTTCTGCATGTATCGTTTGAAAAGCAAAGCTGCTGCATCTGCTTCAAAAGATTCAAGTTAGACCACTTTAGACCCAAACGGTAAACTCTTGAGTCAAACAAGATCATCAGATCCTAAGCTCTGCACCCTCAGCTCAAAACCCTAAACAATACCCCCCCCCCGCAGACGTCCGATGCTTCGTCTCGTTGTCCTCGCCAAATGCCTCCCTTTCACCCCCGACTCGTCCTCTTGCCGGAGGATAAAAGGGCTTCGGATGCAGAGCCGGACTCCTCCGAGGAGATCATGGCAACGAGAGCCGAGGCTGACATCTTTCTTTCTCTTTCTATATAGCGTCATCTCGGCATGGTTCGGGGGGGTTGTAAACTACTATTGTTATGTAGTATAGTGTGATTGCAGAATTATATCGAATCATACAGTACTACGTGAAGTTATAAACAACCATACACAGTTACATACTGCACCACAGCTAGGACGCAGTATACTGCTACCTGTTGCTGCTGGTAGGTAAAGGCAAATTAGCGCTGTATGCGAAAAGTACCTACCAAAATCCGGAGGCAGAAAATACCAAACAATGACATGACATGCTGTAACCCTACATACCGACACCTCGGAGCCTCCACGGCACTCCCGGAGTCCCTGCCAGAGAAGCCTCCAACCCAGCACCCTAAGCCCCAAACCTTCAACCCACCAGGAGGAGGGTTTAGGGTTTAGGGTTTAGGGTTTAGGGTTACCTTGACCCCCTCAACCCACCAGGAGGAGGCAAGAAAGAAATCCGAGCGACAGGAGCGGGCAAGGTCGGGATCCAGCTTTTGGGGTTGTGAGATCGGAATCGTTAGGGTTTCGGGCTAACGGTTTATAGGGTTTAGAGGTTCAGGGGTTCAGTGTTGTTTTGGAGTTCAGGGTTTGTGGTTTGCAGAGTTGGGGAAGAGCCCATACGGCCAGGGGGGGCCAACCGCCCACCATCAGTGTTTCGGCCTTGGTACCTTGATTGTCTTCGGTCTCAAAATGCTGACATGATGGTATCACAACGGGTACTACCAATGTGAGTCGCATGAATACCAATAAGTACGAATACCAAGCATGGACAGAGACTTGGCATCCCCGAGAGGCCTTCTCCAAAGGCCCCCAGCTTAAGAGCTTCAACACTCCCCTGCTCCTAAAACTTTAGGAGCCCAAGTCCTAAAAACAGCCCTACGGGAGTTTCTGAACATTAGAGTTACCCTATGTTTGGGTCTTTATAATCAGGATCCTTCTATTTGGGGCACTATATCGGGGTCCCCTATTTTCGGAAACTACTCTAAAAGCTCCCCAGAGCCTTTTCCAGGTGGTGGCCCCCAAGCACCGATCGGCTGAAGCTCTGGCTGAGAGCGGGGGCCAGCTTCATGCACTGCGACGAATCGAGGCCTTAGCCAGAGAGTTACTATAGGGGTCTTACGAATTACCTATACTATTGTAGGGGTTCCTGACTATACCTATAGTATTATAATGGGCCCCAAAACCCTACTCTAATTATGAAGGCCCCTATATTTAGTGTTTTGGTAGCATGGCTGAGACTACTGCGCTTGTGAGCATGAAGGGTTCCAAGTTCCAAAGGCTGCAGGAAAGCAGGAGAAGTGCCGAAGATACTGTGATCAGGGTTGTGGTTCTCTAGGGTGCTGGCAGCTTTGAGTTTTGAAGGTTGTCGCGGACAAGGCTGTTCAGCAACAGCAATAGCTGCTGCTGCTGATGTTCTTCCGGGCCTCTGCGCCTCACGCAGGGTTTGTGCGTGAGCGGGAGATGTGGGGGAGGCCTCCGGCGTTGAACCATACATCGTGAGCCTTAGCCTAATACAACTCGGCAGTGCACATCTTAAACACCCAAACTATGCATCCGAGGACCCAAGGAGGATCAGAGGTCAAGTTTTAACAGACAGCGAGCTTGATGCAGAACACATGCCTTCCTTAAACCCTATGGCTCCAGTGTCTAACCCCGAGTCCCTAAGTCCGCAACGTCTCAAAACCCACAAGCCCTGCTTTCACCCTTTCACCCGTGCAAGGCAGACTTTTGCCGCCATACTCTGCGAGGTTGTGGCCAACGGGGAAGTTCAGATGCGTCTTGAGGTTTAGGGGTCTTGCGAGGTGTAGTGCTTGAGAGCGAACTGTTGTGAGGTGCAAGGGTTGGGATGCTTCTGGAGCTTTCAGAAGCTTGAAAAGACAACGTTAGACCCGAAGCTGGCCCTAATTGTTTATATCGGGCATCATAATTTCAGTTGGGCTTCAGTTTTTTTTTGGTTTGCTCACCGCTTTAAGTTTTCGGGTCGAGGCCCATGCCCTCCTTAACTAATGATAGCTTCAGCACGAAAGCTTGCTCGTAGCTTCGATTGTGTTTGTAAGCTGTTTTGCCATGTTTGGCCCATTTAACCCTTCATGCGACTACCACTTGCGCAGTTTGTTAGAGAGGTTGCCAGGCTGCTTCGAAGGACGCATGTTCGATGCAACCCTGACCTAGACGCTCGATGCCGATTTGACTAGAACTGGAAGCTTTCCTAGGGTCGTAGACACTGCAGGTTCTAGCATGCCCAAACTGCGACCATTGCTTACAGTGGTGGTAATTAGGTGTGTTATGGCATCTCGCGTCCACAGGCGTGCGGTTGTTCCACTAAACCCACTGGACTTCAAACGGCGGCATGTTTATTTGCGCCTGTTTCATAATCGATTCCGTCACCGTCCCTCCTCCTAAGCCCGGTAATGTTCATGGTGTTCTTGATATGCTTCGCATGATCTTGGCCTGTATCGCTCTGTACGACAGCTGGTGTAGTCTTCCGAGCCTTTCTCCAGGCGTCCTTCCGCAAATCACATGCTTTCCGAGTGGGCGCAGCCTACATCCTGCGAATCCATGTCTGTCTGTAGAGCTTCGACTCGATACCTGTCTCGGCTCATGCCTTTTCCCATCTCAGTCGTCAAGAAACGAGCTGGCCTGTTTCAGAAAGTCAAGATTGGAGCCCGCGTCCTGGGGGATGGGCCGCCGCAACTCCGGAACCTGAGAAGCACGACACTTTCAACCACCATGCCCGAAGCTTTCACACGGGAATCCTGAATGGAGGCGGCGGTGCAGTGTGTCCGGGAGGCTGCGCAGGTGCTGCCTGCTAGGAACAAAGGGAGTTGGGCTGTCGGTTTTCTTTTGCCCTTATCTTCGAGGTTTCGGAACGAAAGCCGAGAGAGAGGACTTCATGTCATACAACCTTCACGTGACTGTAGGCAGTTTTCAAAGGTTACCCCATACACAGCTTCCAGGATCACCACCAGTGAAGCTATAGTGGTGGCCTTGTGCTCTTGTGGAAAAGCCAAAGCAGAGACTGCAGAAGTCGGAGGACCAAACCTGGGAAGCCCTGGCACAAGGCGAGGATGTGAAGATAGAGGCCGAAGCATCGAGGGGGTTAGGGGTGTGGGGGTGAGGGGCTTCAGGCTCATGGGTTGAGGTTTTTGTGTGTCTTGAAGTTTAGGGTTGAGTGTTCTGTGGTACAAGTTGCATGAGGGTTCTGAGGCTTTTGAAGCTTTTGGATGCTCGCTGCTTCTTGGTATCGGTGCTCAAAGCCGTCACCGCCATCGTCGCTATTGCAATATTCGTGTTCACCTGTTCTCGGTCTTGAATCTCGGTCACACGATAGTGGTACTAAGTAGAACCGTTTAGTGATTAGGCAGGATGTTTCGCAACAGTCAGGCACTCCACGACACACGGCAGCACAGGGCGTGGAATCACAGGGTTCATGCATTACTGGGCCTGGCAGCTGTCGTTTACTAAATCCGTAACACCAGCAGTCTGATATGCCGGTCTTGGGATCTTGAACTCGAAGCCCCGGCAAGATCAACTGCTTGAAGCTCATGGGCATCAGCACGCAGCATAGATGGCTTGCCTCTCTCATTAGGGCACTATCCTTCCAAGCAAGCCTTTTTCGCTGTCCAGGATAGCGAAAGATGCACACAGCTTCACAGGTTTTCGTACTTAGTCCGCACTCCGGAAAAAAACAGCAGGCTTCAACCATCCATGAAGGAACTCAAAACACGAGAACCTCGCAACACCTTCTTGTTGAACTTCAATACCTGAAGCTGTCGTGGGTGCAAAGCAGGAAGTCGCGGAAGGCAGTGGATGCCGAGCCCGAAAGCTGGATCGAGCCCCAGGCTGACTGTTGCTCAATTGACGGACAGTGCAGAGATACGGAGCAGAACTGCAGTGCTCAAGTAGCTTGACCCTGGGTCCTTTGAGTTGGTTGGTTGGTCTTTGCAGTTTCGAGCACGGAGTCTTGCAGGCTGGATGCCGGTCAGGATCCTGTCACATAGTTCAATACGCAGCGGCCATTAGCCCCAAGCCCCAACTTACCCATAGGCTCCATAGTGGTTCCTTGTTGGGATTACCTTATAGGAATCTAAATATGAACCCCCCAAACGAACTACTATGGAGCCTCAGGGTATACAATACTGGGCTCCTATGGAGCCTTAGGGTATACTATACTGGGCCCCAAAACCCTATTCTAATTATGAAGGCCCCTAGCTTAGTTAGATTATAGGAATCTAAATATGGAGCCTCTAGGTAAGCCCTAAACCTTAAATCCTTAACCCTAAATCCTTAAGCTTAAATCCTAGCCCAAAAGTGAGTAGCCAGCACCTGGACTGGCTATTCTGAGGACGAGGGCTGCGCCGAAGCGCTTCGATTCATGATCTCCGAGGCCGTAGGGGAGTACGGGTTTAGGGTTCAGGGTTTAGGGTCTAGGGTTTAAGGTTTAGGGTTTAAGGTTTAGGGTTTAGGGTTTAGGGTTCGAGTATCCCTGAGACTGCAAGCGAAGAAGCAAGGGACCCACCATGGAATTTGTACTCAGTTCGGGCTAGTACGTTCGATTTCCAGGTTTTGGGCTTCAGGCTGACGATGTATAGCCTGTAGTATGGGAAGATAGAGAAGATGTCCAAGTCTCGGAAGACGTGGAATAGCAGTTATCGTTCACAGCATGATTTCCCATGCTGCACCCTTCAGAACTTCACGACCAGTTATTGAAGATAGCCACCACAACTTTAAAGCAATGCCAACAATGCGGATCAGCAGCATCACACTGCCAGCTCTGTGCGTGAGATGTTGTGCTTTGTTCTGTTTGGTGCTTGCGGGTCTTGTGGGCACGGTTGCCACGAACAAGCAGTCGATCTACTAAGACAAAGGCATTGATAGCATTCCAGTAGTGTTCCGTGGGCTTCCCAATATCAGGAGAATATTCTGCCAAAACAGTGTCCTGGCTTGAGTGTCCGAGCATACTTCTACTTCGAGATCCTTCTGCCCTGAACCCTGCACCCCAGAAAGGATTCACACCTCAAAGCGGAATGCTGCCAAGAACGAAGTGCTTGGCTCGAACCTCATCCGTAACAGCCAGACGAAAGAGCAGCCAAGTTGTGAAGAAAGGTGTCGGGCTTGTTGTAAGCTTTCTGGGATCGAGGGGACACAAAGATCTGTCGAGCAGCCTCACAGTTTCCAATGGCGGCTGCAAGCAGAGCTGTGAATGGAGCTTTGATGCGCTGCTCTGGGCTACTGCTCCTGTCCGGCACGATCTGCTTTCTACCCTCCACACTTCGCCAGCCGCTGCTTCAGAGCCACCGTAGCCTCCGAGATCATGGTGTCCACAGAGCCCGGCAACTGCCAGCCGTCGGGAAGCTCCGTCTTGCGAGCCAGGGCTCCGAATCTGAGACGGGCCCGGGCAAAAGAGCTTCGAACTCCGGGGCTTTGTTTGCCTGGCGATTTCTGCTAAGCCTCGTCACGGGAGCGATGGTGGGATCTATTCAGTATCTCTACGTGGTTTCGAGACATCTGCAAGATTGCGAGTGGACGCTGAAGGCTGATGGCCTGGCGCGGCGAGCGTTCCCTAGCTATCTATCCGGCACATCGACAGGCTGGTTGAGCTGGGCTGTCTCGTCTGGTTGGACATGGCTCTTTGCCGATGTTGCACACACAGCTGCGAAGCTTCAGGCCATACTGAGAGCTACATCTGGACTTCTTGTGGGATTGCTGGCAGTGCAGCTGGCATGGAGTAGCCTTGCTTGGCTTAGGGGCAGCAGCCCGGATGAGAAGATTGGCTGGCGAATGTGGAGGACAATCATCATTTGGCTAGTCACGGTGCAGGCCAGCAGCCTTTGTTGCAACCTCGCACTCAAGAAGCTTTGTGTTCGATCTTCATGGACCGGACTGCCATATTATGACGAAGGCCATGCACTTTGTGTCCTCTGCTCGATCCTAGGCGGGGTGATTGCATCGACTGTCTTGTCGATGAGCCTGCGGAACACATAAGGCTTTGTGAGAACTTGAACCGACGGGGGCCGGTCAATTCTCGAAGTTGGTGGGAAGTTCTGTGAAGTTCTGCGGCTTTTGAGACAGAGTAGCATTTCTTGGAGGAGTCCCCGGGGATGGGTGTGCCGGGCGGGCGGATCAATACTCTACTACAGCAGGCCTGCTGTTTGCCAGCTCTACGTTTGGGCACCACATTGGAAAGAAGCAACCACACACCTCGCTGATCCCGGGTTGACCTGAGTCCACATGCATACAGAGGGCAGTCTGAGAGGCTTCGCGCCTGACGAGACCCCAGGCGAGAGGACACCCGGATGTGCTCTGAGACCAGGTCTTGACTCAGGAGAAACGCTGAGATGTCTTGTTTGCCCCCGCTTGCAACTTCTTGAGCCCATGGCAGAAGTGTGTGCGCGCGTGCACGTGCGTGCAGGCGCCATACAGCATGCTCATGGACGACAAGCTTGGCAGGCACTTCCGTCCTGGGTGACTGGGTCATCAGCAGACTGGTCTGAGTCCACTTCTTAGGAGATCTGTTGTCGGCCCTGAAACGCAAGACCCCAATACTCCTGCACCAGCTTCTGTGGGCCTTTGACTGACCAGGAGCTGCTTCATCATCATGGCCGAGGTGCATAGCTTGAGGTTAGCCTTCCGCGAGAGTCTCGGGCCCTCGGGTGTTTTCTTAGACGCCTCCAATAGAGAATGGAGGGCTTACAGTCGGTTCTCCCGTCAAAGATCATAAAACTAACAGTTTTTGCAAGGATTCCTCGTTATGCGATCCGAACTGCGCCTGTCCGAAAAATCGAGCATGTCAGTCCCAGCCCTTCCCCAATGCCTCCAGGGACCTTATTATTGGGTCCTTAAAGGGGTCTAGGGCCCTAACTAGACAGCACCCTTCGAAAAATCTTTATAGGGATCCTTAGAGATCCCTTTTTGGAACCCGGGCAGGGTATGACCATTAATTATACTATCATGACTATTACGATATCCTTGGAAGGATAGGGTTCCGCCTACGATCTCATGGGGGGAGGCCTTCGGCCTCATCGCAGATCTTCCGAAGCCGCAGACTGGCGAGGTCGGCGCATTGGCAGAGCAGAAGTTGCAGTTGTATGATTATTATTATTGTTATTATTATTATTATTATTATTATTATTCTTGTCAACGCCCGGTGGTGGACTAGCCTGCAGCTTGCAAAAGGGGGTACAGTGGGGGATGCACTTTGTGCGAAACCCTCGTGCAGGAGCCGTGTCATGTCAGTCTCGTTGTCCCATAATGTAAACTTTCAACGCTCCATTTCGTTAGTTCTGAATGTTGGCTCTGTTGCGCCTGATCCCGGGCTCCGTGAAACACTGCGACTTCATGCATTGTTTCCGGAAGGAGCCGGTGGCGACGTGCGGAGCCCGGCAACCCATTCTTGGCATGTCAGCTTTAACGGCAGCAATCGGAACAATCATCTTGATCACCACATGTTACATGTTCGCACCATCCTCACTATCATCTCCGTCGTCACTCTCATATGCAGGGAGATGCTATCATTGTCAGTCTTGTTGTCAAGACAACTTTCAGAAGCAGCCGGGGCACGACTTCAGAAGCCACGATGACAAGTGGGCAAAACTGCAGCCCTTCCAGAAACTTGTATCCCGATGTGCCAGGCATGCCTATGGCGTGTAGACTGTCGCGCGTGATCTGACATTTAGGCGAAGTTAGGGCAGAGCGCAAGGAAGTTTTCGAATGGATTCTGCAGAAGACCTCAATCGCCGATCTCCAAACCTGACGTTCTAGATTCGAGCTCTCTCTCTCTGCCCGAAACCACGAATGCATGTCCTGCTCCGATTTCCATGATCGCTTGGTGGTGACCCCGGAGCTTCTTTGTGGGGATGGTTGCCTGGCTAGGAGAAGTCTGGGATCCTGGCTGCAAGTCTAGAGTGCCAGGGCTCAAATGCGAGTGATATTCCATTCTTTGCAGTTCCGTATATCGTCTTTTCTTAGGAGACTCAGCGAGGGTTACAAGCTTTAGCTGCGGCTCGCTCACCTGGCAATCGAACTTTGAGCATCGAATGTGTCCTTCCGTCCAGGCTCCGGGCTGTCTGTGACAGCGTCCAGCACTGCTTCTCCCAATCGTCATCATCCCTGCTCTGGACCCTGAGGTGAGCCTGGTTATTGTTGTTGCAAAATACACTTTGCAGTCCAAGAGCTCACAGAAGCGGCATGCACCATTTGTGACATGGTGTTATCCTCGGTGGTAACTGCGCCGAACTTAAAGCTAGCATCAAGCTTTTCCTTGCTTTCAGATATTTGTCTATTCTCATGCAAGCGTGGCCATCAGAGCTGCAGGAGCAGCGAGCCCCTCCGGCTAGCAGCAGAGGCCATAGCCGAGCACTTCAAGGACCTCAGCACTTTGCTCCCAAGCAGTGGCGAGGAGTTCAATAGAGCGTTGAGGGTTTAGGGTACATCCCGGAAGAGCAGTAGGAGCAGCAAAGAAAGAAGTGTCGGGGAGGTGAGGGCATGGTGATGGTGGCTAACGCGTGTGATTCAGCGCCCGAAGAGCTCTACTTCAATCAATCCAAGCACAGGCGGGATTCCCGCCTTCTGAGAGTGAGTCATTCGCACAGGACGAGGTATCCTGTAAAACGAGTGTAGAACACCAGGACAACCTCAAACAGAAGTCCTATGCAACCATTTTGCGACGCATCCCCCATCTAGGTCAGGTGCCGAGGTGTCTATCTATGACAATTTGATACATGAAGCGGGGATATATAAAAACTCCCGTGCAGAGCTCCACTTGGGGCTTCCGAAAACAGGGGACCCTAATATGGTACCCTACATAGTAGGACCTTAGTATAAGAACCCCAAAATAAAGTGCCCCTTGTTTTCGGAAACCCCGCCCTTTGCCAGGAGGACAAGCCTGCGAGCATGTTGCGCTTGCTCGACTGGATCGAAGTTGTCATGGGCGGAGCCTGGGAGGCCAGACACGTCTGAGAAAGAGGAGACACATCTCGGTTGGCTTTTTGGCTGATGCCTTATTCCTGCCATGTCAGCTCCTGATATCTGTTGCTAATCCTGTTGCCTGATATGAATATCAGGTGTCAGCTTTGGTACCATGAGGCTTACTCACTGTTAAATTAGAAGTGAATAAACGGGATGAGGGCTTCGCAACTTTCGGGGCTCGAGATTTCACATGTGTCGTCGTCTTACGAGTAAGCGGGTTGTCGGTGCCGACCCGGTTTTGACCTGTTTGTCCTCGTTCAGCTCAGGGGTAGGCACATGTGTTTGATGATCTATGTACGCGTGCAGATGAATACGAACAGGTGTTAGAAACAGGAGACTGCGCAAGGCGGCAAATTGACGTAATGAACATGTGCTTGAAATAGGTCAGAGAAATTTCTCGCGATATGCAACCGACGACAACGGCAGTATTTTAGGCTTTGTTGAGGGTGATGACGATGCTGGTCATGCGAGGCAGAGCGGAATAACGATGGCTAGACAAACGATGGCTAGACAGGAAAGGAGAAGTATGACGATGTTGTGAGCGTGTACAGAGCTTTTCTGCTACCTTGGAGGTAGCAGTAGACGAAAGCGACTTGTTGACCCGGGCACTGCTGGACACAGATTGCTGTGCCCGGGGGCCCAGTAACACGTGTGCTCAGGGGTCTTTGTTTCGGACTTCCAGCACGGTTTCAAGAGGCTTGTTTGGGCAGGATTCGGTGCTTGGATCATGCATCTGGTAATCTTAAGTCGATGGTCTTTCTCGAGGGCTTCGGCCTTTCACAGTGTTCTGAAAGTTCGAGTATCTGAGACAGACGCCAGGGTCTCTGCGCTCCTCCCTGAAGCACGAAGGTTCCAAGTTCAAGGGCTCACGCTGTGGTTGATGATGGTGCATTCCTTTCCATAAGTCGCACGAGGTGAGGGCGAAATGTTCCCACCAAGTGCTTAACTGCATTCACTTGTGTGGATGTCTAGATTCTCTTTACTTCGAGAGACTCGTGTCATAACTGCAAGCAGGTGCTTGCACGATTGCAATGCTAGTCCCAGGTAACAACTGCAGTTGCAGCAGCACAATCCATCAGTGCCTCGCAATGATAGGCACAGCTCAATGGAGAACGTCAACAGCCCAGCTACATCAGCAACAGGAACAGCAGTCATACACACAACGCGTGATAGACGCGTCAGTCTTTCCGAATAGGAAACAACTTTGATACCAACAGACTAAGTGAAGGTTAGAATTTCGTAGCAATGACAACACCGTCAGCAATAAGTCATCATAGAACGTGTATCGTTCACAGCATCCGGAATGCTAGGCCGCTAGGCTCCAAGTTTTAACGCTTCGAAGGGTTTCGAAGCTCGAATTGCAGGAGAGCTTGCTCGAAGCTCTACGTCTCTAAACGAGAGGGTTTGGAGTGCTTGTAAGGACATCGCGGAGGAGCCCTTGTTTTTGTCGGGGGAGTTGAGGTTGAAGCCTGTTCTGCTGGTGCTTTCAGACAGCCTGGACTCTGGCTCCCCGATTCGTTCGAAGGCCTCTCGAGTTCTGGATGAAGGTTCCGCAACCTTGGAACCCCCAATCCGCCAGATGTCTCAGGATGTTGAGGAGATGGTGGACACATCCGTGCGGCTGCGCAGCTTCACAGACAAGGTGGACTTCTTTCTTGCCCGCGGAACTGGCACTCCAAAGCCCCACTGGCCCCGGATTTGAAGTTTCGAGTCCAGGTACTCCTAAACGACCTAAACCCTCGACTCTGACACTTGGTTGAGCCGGAAACCGTAAGCCCTAAGCCCTTAACGAGGCCGAAAGCCTGAGCCAATAGAAATATGCAGAATATTCTCAACCCTGGCCCCTGGCAGATGGAGCAGAAGGTGCAGGAATGGAAGGCGGAAGAGGCTGAGCTCAAACTCTTGGAGTTCGAGGCACCAAAAACGGGAGACGACGCCTTGAACGCCGGCTGAGGACCCAATTTGACATGCTTTCAAGATGAAGGTTTAAGAAAGTTGGGATATATTTATTTGGGGTTCAACAGAGGTTCCTTCATTTTGGGAGGCTCCTAGGTCCTAGAAAGATTCAAGTCCCCGAAGAAGAAGAAGTCCCTCGCATTGTATGCATCGACATACAGCGATCTTCGATCCCCCGTTCCGACCAGGCGCGGTGTGCGAAGAAGGCCCTCGCCTACGAGGACCATGGAACCACCGCCCAAGAAAGCATTGACAAGCTAGATCGGCCCTCTGTCCCGAACGCCTGCACCTTGCGCCCTGTCTAAACCCAATCCAAAAAACCTTCCGATTCAAGTTCTAAAGGACCGCATCTCCCGGCTGGAAGCCGAGATCGCCCGCCGTGCTGGCAGTGACTCGAAGCTTGGCTTATGCAGCACTCAAGGCACCCTCGTAAAGCAGAAGCCTTGGTTTGGAGCAAGGGGCTCGGGCAGTTGATGCAGTGCATTTGGTGGTAAGCACATAGTCCATCTAGGCACAAAGCAAACACCAAGAACAACACAAACCGCAAATACTGCAAACAAATGACACCGGTTCGATTCTGTTGTGGAGTGGGTGGTGGTATGCGTTTTTTGTTGGTTCTCTTGCCCATGCGCCGGTCATGCAGTTGGTTTCTCGCGCGAAGCTTCTTGCGCTCCCAGGGTATGTTTGAGCTTTGTTGGTCTCGTGTGAATCACGAGAGTTGCACATTTTTCAAGGTGTTGATCACGATAGACCTTTATTGCTTTGGGGTGTGTTTAGCAGGCGTATAAACTTCGACATGTTGTCAACTATTTCGATCATGCATGTTCCAGCTCATGCTATTCATTACCTAGTGCCAAACATGAGTCAGTTTGTTTGCGACACGTGTGCTTGTGCTTCTGTGACAAAGCGTTTCAAGTTAGGACCCACATGTTATGTTTGACCGTTTGATGGATGCTAGCTAGCCAAAACTGTAGCACGATCGGATAACACACATGCAGAAAATACTACACAACTCGTTATTTCGCTAGACATGCGATGGTATGTGGGTGTTCTTTTGACTACAAGTCCGTTAACCCCAGGTGGCATGTAGTTGAGTTTAGTTGCCATGCCAGGGATAGTTGCAGAACATTGCTTTTGCCCAGTGATCTTTGCTTGTGTCAGACTATACATTGGACATGAAAGCAGCTAAGTGCTAACAGCAATGTGTCAACATTGACTAGTCTGCATTTAAGTAGAACAATAGCCTACACCAGATTCACTCAAAGACAGAATCATGACATGGTTAATGTCAATATACGTTTTCGAAGATGGCGGAAACATGGATAAACTCATTCGGACGTAGTAAAGCAGCCCGACGTCTGACTCTGAACCCGCGCCAAACACAGAGCGGAAGTTTTCCTCAGTGTTCGGCTGCGTCATGGTGCGTGTCAAGCTTGTGAATAGCTGGCTTGGGCTCATTGCAGTTTCCTGACTCTGGAATCTAGCGAGATGGAAATCGGTCTTCTGCAAAAGCACACTACTTAAAAGCATTAAGCCCTCAAAGCCCAAAACCGGCTTGCGGCCAAGGCACATGCCCAAAGCCAAGTCTCAGTGCCTTGCCGAAACAGAGTCGGCCTGGTTGTGTGCGACATGGGACGAGAATGTGACAACGAGCTTGGTCGAGAGACTGGTTTTGATGCTTGTTTGCTTCTGTACCGTTCGCAGAGATTCGCATGTCACCATCGCAGCAACAATAGTCGATCCCGCCAGTGCTGTCAACACCAACCAGTCAATGGCAGTAAAAGCTGTAAGAGCCGAAGACACTTTACATGTATTGGAACTGACATGCTTTTCGCGACCTATACCTTCCCAAACAGCCCTACTTCAGATACCTGCGTCCTTCGCAGCGCACCGGCTCCACCGACTAGACACAGCTTTGGCCCTGCAGAAAGTCAAGCCCATTCTGAGGCCGACCCGGGTCTCCGAGGAGCCGCAGAAATCTGCGGAGGAAACCGTGATTCTGCTGACAGGGCGGGGTTTAGTGTTTCGAGACGGCAGTCATTTTAAGATGCTCCTGTTGTCAACGCAGACCCTTAAACCGCCGAGCCCAAAACCTAAACCCTAAATCACCAACGGCCCTAGCCCTTCATCCTGAAGACATGAAGGAGGAAGCTCCGCCAGCTCCGCAGAAGAAGCAGCCTCCTTTGGAAGCCCCGAAGTTGGATGACAGTGCCTGTGGCGAGAATGGAAGCGAGACATATATTCAGACAGGGTGTGGGGTTCAGACCCCACCAAGATGTTGATGAGAATAGCACCGTAGAGTATTTGTGACGCAGTTGCAGCACCTGCAGCAACAACAAGAGTGCCAAAGCAGATTCCAACGGAAAGTGTGAGCTCGATGTGAAGCAGCGATAAAACTGCTTGCCGCAAGTTACTATTGTCTGTGCATAAGCAGTATTCAGTCAGAGTTACCACTAACTCGGTTCCAGGAATGACAGACTTTTCAGCAGCGGAAGCATAGTAGCAGTAGTCGTAAATTGACGGACATCGACACGAGTACAATCGATAGTGGCAAGCGACTTCTTCAAACTGACCCTTGCAAGCGCTGCACGTCCGGTCTGAAAACATGGAACACGTGCCAACGGTGTTGACAAAGATCCATCTGTAAATCTGGCTAGGAGAAAAATCATTAGGCCAGTAATTAATACACCATATAACAACAGCAGAAGTCATGAGCCGCAATGCATGGATGGCTGCCTCTCTGGATGGATGAATGGACGGAAGCATTGTTGTATTGATGCATGAATAATTTTGAATGTACAGATGGATGAGAATATTATTATACTAATCTGTATGTGTAGTTTGCATACACGTACCTTCGCGATTCGCTATGGGCAAGAGCTTCCAGGCGTCCTTGCCGAAGCAAAGCTCGTGGTCGAAAGCATCCGAGCCGACAGGCAACTCTGGGTCTGTTCTAGGGGTCTTAAATACTGCTTAGAATTGGGTTCGGCATGTAAAGTATGTATTAAGTTTTTAGATCTTTATGGGCTTAGTATACTTACCTGAACAAATAGTGTAGGTTTTTGGATTGTTGGAGGCACGCGCTTGGAGTTTGAGAGCTAAGCCCTACACCCTAAACTCCAAACATCGTGATTTGTCGCGGCTTTGGGACCTTCGTGCTCGGAGGATCATGGCGTATTTGGCAATGTTTGACATCCGGAGACGGAAGCTTTCAGCCTCGTTGAAGCGAAGCGTCGACTTACGGGCTGTAGACACGATCTTACATTGGTCCAAAAGCCGAAACCTAAATGCCCACTGTAGTAATAAGAGGCAGGAACCTTAAGCCGAGACAGAAGAGCCCCAAGACTTCCGTGCACGAAGGCCTTCGTAAGAGCAGCACAAAACATATGAACTCAACAGACAGCAGTCGTACTCAAACCTTCGCTTGCACCTTCAGCCGAGCGTTCCTCCACACCCACCCACACACACACACACATCTTCTGCCAGGCTGGTGAACTGCGAATGGGAAGAGGGCATCACAGATGAGGTCAAAGCCGGACTGCTCGGCATGCGGAGGCAAAGTGCAGGGCGAGGATGAGCGCTGGCGATTTGGTTCAGGGTTTATGATGGATGAATTGGCCTCAGTCGTTGCAGTTGGGATCTGGGGAGCATGACAGTAGCATTGCTGGCAGGTCTGACGGTAAGAGTCCCGCTGCAGCAAGTGCGTGCGTCTTCTCCTCGGCCGCCTTAGCTTGCCACAGCATCTTGTGTGCTGAGAGGTCGCTGTGCGCCGCTGTGGAGAGGCGTCCTGTCATGTTGTCCCATGTTCCTGCCTAAAGTTCGAACCAAGGTTTCCTCTTCGCACAGTAGGGGATTGTGATTGAGGTTGTAGACACAACGCTCCTACGGTCAATCACGCCAAACCTCATAGTGAACGGGAGCCATTGACATCAATTGCTGAAGGGCTGTGGACAAGGGCCGACTCGGGAGGCTGGCGATGGACCTTTATGCAGATGAGTGCCATTGCCTTTGGGAGCTCATCCAGAACGCCGACGACAACAAGTGCGCAAGTGTTCGCTGCGAGTAATGTGGGCTGGGGCATGTTGCGACTGCCGAGCCCAATTTTGCAGTCCTCTATGCCGGTCATGTGGCTGGAACCTTGGGCCCAAGCCTCTAGATGCCGAACATCTCAACCTAGCACCTCCGTGCCCCAATTCATAAGTATCAGAACGCCGGAATGAAGTCGAGCTTTTTCGCTGTCATGATTACAGAGATATCACCATTCCTCGACGCAGGGGGTATAAGTCAAGAACTCCAGCTGCCCCCAAATCGAACACTCTCAAAACTATCTTTCGCCAGAAGCCCTGCGGATGGAGGTATGCAAGCGAGGTTGAGGTTCCGGAGCTCTGTCTGTCCATGGAGGTTGATGCGTCTCTTGGCGCATACGTCAGCTCCTTACATGATTTCGCAGTTTTCATGTCAATGTGTGCCAGTCGGAACACACACACACAAAGTCCCGACGCTTAAGGAACCCTAAAGGTCCTAAACCCTAGACCCTAAACCATATACCCTACACCACCTAGACGCTTGTAACCCTCAACCTTCAATTACGACCCTAAACCGCAACCTTCAATCTCTCAAGCACCAAGCATCACTGAACACTAAACCCTATGCCTATACCCTAAACCCTAACCTGCACAGTCGTAAACCCTAAACCCCTGCTCGCGCGGAGAAAGGCCACTGCACTTTAACAAAGAACCCTGAGATCACAAAGCGAGGTTTGGACCTCCAACAACGAGATTGGCTTGTCCCGAGAGGTGCCAGCAGTGGCTTAGGGAATGCAGTATCTCGGGAATCAGGCAGGTTTGAGGCGTAGGGCTGAGGAACGAGAAACGTAGAGTTTTCGAGTCGAGGTTTTCGGAGTTTAGAAGGATTGGAGAGTTTGGCCTTTGGGTCGAGAGGTTCATGGCTCTTGAGCTTAGGGCAAGAGTTTCTGAAGCATTGGGCTTTGAGTTTCAGCTTCATCGAAACAAGTTTCTACAGCCTGTCAGGCACAAACATCCAAGGGGACCTGATCTCTGAGCTTGCCGTGCTGTCTGAAACTAGCAGACAGCAAGACCCGAGTTCAAAGCATTGAGACCTCAAAACCAGGCTCAGAATTCGAAACCCTGGACCCCTGAAGCTGTGGATCTAGCGGTGTTAGGAGCTCCATAAAGGCCCAATGCAAGGCCTTAATAACATCCAGTTGTGTTACATTCATGTTTCCGGTCTGTCTCGGAAACTCCCGTAACACCGTGCTCTCTTTGATGTCGATGACCAGAAGCCTGAAATCGAGATGGCACCCCTGGCATCTTCGGTGTTGAAGGCTTGCTTGTATGAGCAAGGCCCGATGAATGACAACGCAATAGAGCTTGAAATGAACCCACGCAAGCCCCACCCCGGAATCCGCACCCAGCACGATCCTTACTTGTGCAAGAACGCAACAAGCCGGAACTGTTTCGGCTTTGACTGAGTCTGGTGCCCACGACCACCAAAACATTGTGTGTCACAGGACGTCCGAGCCATCTGCAACGTCAACGCAAGCATGAAGGGTGCTGGGCAGACAGGTCACAAGGCTCTCTTGGCAGTACAGCTTCGGGCCATATTGTCCAGAGGTGCAAGTTGCAAGGCTTATAGAAATGTAGGTAACCCCAAATACAAAATCTTAAATTAATTAAGTTCCGTGTTGCAATGAAAGGTTTGCCAGAATTACATTGCAGCAAAATAACTAGTTACCGTCGGTGTGTGAGCTTTCTACCACAAGCCGCGACACGAAGAAGCAGCAGAAGAGTCGTGTGCATAGGAGTCGTATAATACTGCTAATGAATCTGCAGAACCAAAGCCCGTGCAGTCCTGTGAGAGTCCTTGGAGCTCATCTCAGGCCAGTGTTATAATTTGATGTCTGCGACTTCTGAATCTGTATGTTACTCAGGAGCCAACCCAAGCAGCCAAGTTACTGCAGGATATACGTTTCCATCCATGCGCCCCGGGTCTGTGCCCCTTAGAACCACAGGAGAGGGACCCATCAGCCCAAAGCGTCCCCATTTTCTGTGAAGCTGGGCTTTTACGGAAACACAGGCACAAATTCAAGCCTGGTTGGTGTGACAGGGAATTGGCTGGAAGAGTGTCTTCCGCATCAGCGACTGCCCACACGTGCTGCTGGGTTCTCAGGACGTGCCAGTACCTTCCACTTCGTCTGCAGGAACTTCGTCATATCTGTGTATGTACAGAAAGATCTCCCAGATTAACTTCCAAATTGCGCTTGGAGTTGCCGGCAACTCTGCACCGAGGTCGAGGGAGTTCGCCTTTAAGTTCGACACAGCGGGGCCATTAGGCTCGCATACCATCTTACACCACAATGTGCTGTAAGGTTTTAGGGGTTTAACCACTCACCTGTGAAGCTACACTACAATGGCAATCGTTGCGGCACGGTCTGACACGCATGAGCATGAGACCTGAAGGGCTCTTGGAGACTGGAAGAGCAGTTTCTGCCTGCCAATGTTGTATTGCGTTGCAACAAGTGAGCTATGTAGACCAAATCCACTCCGAATTGGAGGCTTTTTCACCGGCACTTCAAAGAATTCTGGTCAATGTGTAAACGCATGCGTTGAAGTGTAGCCGAGAGGGGCGGTCCAACATTGTCGTTCATACAGTTTCGTGCGCGTGGCTTGAATCTGAATCTCCACACGCCAAGCCAATCACCATGTACCGTCCACGTTCCTGAACGCATGTGGCTCAAGCACAAACATCTGAGAGGCCAACTGGCCTACGTAACTCCGACGAATCTTACGGACGAGGCCGACGGGGTTGGCCAACGTCTACTGGTTGTTCAGAAGAGTTTCTAAGCTCAGATTTACAGAACTGGGCCCTGAACTCCAGAACCCGATCACGACCAACCGTGTCGCCTTCAAGCCAGTGCTTGGTTTTCCGACTCGACTTACATGTTTTTGGGACAGTAGCCACTCCGACGGCGGACAACATTGTGTGATGCAGTTGTCAATGGTTTCGAGTGATTCCCATGATATGCAAACGAGTGCTTGATCGCCACGGACTTAATGTTGAACACCGATGGCTACAAACGCCCTTGCCTATGCCAAGGCCATAGTTCTGCAAGAGGAGCAAACTTCTACTGATCACCATCAATCTAAACGAACTTCTCAACCTTCCACTGCAAATTTAAACACTGCATCGCAAGCTCTGACATTCAGACCCTAAACCCTAAACCCTTAAAGCCACAATTCGACTTCCAGGAGATCGAATCTTTGCCGAAGCCGGTGAAGGAAGCCAAGGCTCTGCACATCTTAGGATGTTTGGGTTAGGGTTTATAGTTTAGGGTCTATAATTTAGGGTTTATAGTTTATAGTTTAGGGTTTAGGGCTTAAGGTTGCAGGGCTAAAATTTTATAGGCTTAGGGTTAGGGTTTCGGGTTTGAATTGGGGTTCAAGGCCAAAGCGCGAAGGCTTCTGCAGAACGCATCCTCAAGATGCAGTATGTAAGATTTGTCATATTAGGGCTTCGGCATCAAGTGCTTAGGATCTCCGGGCTGGTGTGGATATCAGCTGGAACAGTAGGCCATCTTTGTTGTGGGTCTTGGGTTCGGGTTGCAGGTTGTTGAATATAAAATTTTAGGGATGTGGGTCTAGCTGGGACTACTGCTGCTGCTACTAGTACTAGTACTAGTACTAGTACTAGTACTAGTACTACTACTACTACTACTACTACTACTACTACTACTACTACTACTACTACTACTACTTCTACTACTACTACTACTACTACTACTACTACTGCTACTACTTCTACTTCTACTACTACTTCTACTACTACTAGGACGACTACTTCGACTACTTCGACTACGACTACGACTGCCACTACTGCTATTTCTGCTCCTGCTCCTGCTCCCACTCCTGCTGCTACTCCTATTCCTGCTGCTGCTTCTACTTCTACTTCTACAACTACTGCCACTGCTACTGCTACTACTCGTCGTACTGCTACCACTACTGCTACGACGACGAGTCGTGTACATTGTGGCTCGACAGGCTGCTGGGAGGACGGCTCGCGCCCTGGAGGGTGGCAGCAGTGTGTTTCGGTTGGTCTTGTCTGTCAGTTATATGTTTTCCCAATGTATGCCAGCAGTACGACTTCAGACTTCTTGTGATGCCGATACGTTCAGGCTTCCTTTCCAGCAATCTTGATCGGGGCTTCCCCTCCTTTCGACAACTGGCACAGCAGACCCTTCTGGCTTTGTCGGGGTGGGCCGTCCGGGCTCCAACCCTAGACCCTCGACCGATGTTAAGATAGAGGTCTGAATAATTTGGACTTGACTACCAGTATCCCTATCCCCTTACAATGTTATTTCTCTAGTCATACTAGAGCCCACTCCAAAGTTCTATTGCAACTATTCAGACCGCTATAGGAGGGCTTGAGAGTTCGGCCTTCTGCTTGAAGTTTCAAAGGGTATGTTTATATTTACATATATACATAAATACATCATATATATATATAGATATATATATATATATATATATATGTGGAGAGAAAAGTGTTGCAAGCACCAGCTCGGGGCCAACATTCTGGGATAGCGGGAAATGTTGGGGCCAACAACATGTCAGCCGTTTTTGTGAACCAAGCGCCAGGGAACTCGGAAGCCTCATCCTTCCAGTGCGTTCATAGCTCATGTCATGCATCGTGATTTTTTCGGCAAACCCGACTTTGCAGCAACCCCAAATGCTCAACTTTGCAGCAACCCTAAACGCTCAACCCTGCTCTGCGGAACCACAGGTGATGTTCCTGCCCTTGCGGTCAGTTTCCGACGCTCCCGCGGTCGAGGCGGAACTCAAACAGATCGCTGCCGGCCACTAAGAGAGGCTTCGGCCATCTGTAAATCGTGATTCGCTGGGGAGAATCAGCGGCCGAGCAGGCTTCCCGAAGAATGCGCATTATGCCTGTGAATGTGACGGCATCTTTGACAGCGGTTCAGCAACGATCGCCCTACGCCACTGCTCAAGAAAATTGATTGACTCAAGATGCCTCGGCGATCGTCGGCCGTTGTCATAGGTGAGCCAGCAATCTAAACTGAGGCCCAGCATCTGTGTCTCGCCTTCTTGCGTCGATTGCGGCGGCTGCAGCTGTGCTTCCCCGATGGTCCGTTCCTGAGAAGTCGTACCGTCTGCATCACAGGGTGAGGGTCTAAGGGCTCTTCGTGCTTGTTTCTTAGCATTTTTGGTGCAAAGAGCTTTTGGTCTGGCGCTCCCATGTTGCGGGATTGAAGGACCTAAAGGAGAAGTTCAGGCATGTCCAGGGCTCAATATGCTACCTGATGAGACATGTTTACGGCGTTTTGGAACACCTTCGGTGCAACCGGCCATGATGCAACATAGACAGCCCTGAATGTTGAAACTGTGCCCTGCTTGTCCACTGAGGCCGCAGAATGACACTGGAGCGGTGTCAGGCAGGTAAGCAAGCTGTTCGTCCAAACTTGTCCTGCAGTAGCCCAGCACCCAGCATCATCATCGAGTGCCCCGCGAGCGCTCCACCATTGGCTCAGCAAAGCGCTTCCAGATGTTGAATTAACATTTAATTCGAATAGATGCTGGCCCATGTCGGATGCGCAAGCGGGACTCCAACTCTAGTCGAGTACACCAAAGCGATTCGTGCTTGCCGTGGGAGGTGGGAGAATGCTGTCGCTCTTCTGGACGAAGCCCGCGCGAGCCGATTGCAAACCGACAGCATCGCCTGGGGTGCAACGATCGATGCGTGCGAGAAGGTTGCGCGCTGGGAGTGGGCCCTTTCCCTTCTGGAACAGCAGTTCGCAGATGGCATTGAACTCGATCTGATTTCATTCAACTCCGCCGTCAGTGCGTGCGCGAAGGCGGGCAAAGAGAAGTGGTCGTGGCGACTCGTTAGAAGGATGCAAGGCGACGTTTTGCAGCCTGATGTAATCACCTACACTGCAGTGATCAATGCCTGTCAGAAGGCCTCGAACTGGCAGCAGGCCCTGAAGCTGTTTGCTGACATCTTGCAGGAACCGTTTGCCCTCGGTGTTGTTACGGTCAATGCTGCAATCAGCGCTTGTGCCAATGCCCGTAGGTGGCAACATGCTCATCTCCTGCTGGCAGACATCGGGAAGATGAATCTGCAGGCCACAGAGATCTCCACAGCAGCAGGCATTCGTTCCTGCGAGAGAACCAATGTCTGGCCACAAGCGCTATCCTTGTTGCATGATGCGGAACATCAGCGCCTCGCTGTGAATGAAGTTGTGATCGGTGTGGCTGCTAGGGTGTGCGAGAAGTCAGCAATATGGCAGCAAGCCTTGCTCCTGCTAAGTAGCCTACGAACGAAGCAGCTGCGGCCCGACACAATGCTGTACGGATCCTTGATTGGTGCTTGTGGGAAATCGGCTGAATGGCAGCGGGCACTGTGCCTGTTGAAAGAGGCTGAGCTGGACCTTCTGCAGCTGAATCTTTTCATGTACAGCACTGCCATAAGTGCATGCGAACAAGGTGCCGAATGGCAGCTGGCATTGTGTCTCCTAGATACGCTTGCTGCCAAGCACATGGGGACCGACACAATTGCTGTTAATGCTGCGATTAGCGCCTGTGCCCGCAGCGGGGAATGGCACGCAGCCGCAGAGCTTTTCGCAAGCATGGAGCGGCAGAAGATGATGCCGGATGATGTCACATATGCCTGTGCAATACGAGCTTGCGAGGCTGCAGCAAATTGGGAAGCTGCAGTTGGTCTTCTGGAGGAGTCTCAGCTCAGACAGCTGCCTCCCAATATTCTTGCCATCAGTTCTGCTGTCGCAGCATGCGAGCAGGCGGGAGAATGGCTCCATGCTGTGAGCCTGTGTCAAAGAAGTCGAAACAGACGCATCCAGCTGAATCTGGTATCCTGCACACTTGCTATAAAAGCCTGCCAGGCAGCTGCAGTGTGGCAACAGGCCCTTTATCTCCTGCAAACTTTGGATGACACGGGGTTGCAAGCAAACAAGGACTGCTACGACTCCTGCATTCACGCTTGCGAACTGGCCTCCCAAGCGCAGCAAGCACAGCGAATTCGAGATGAGATGGAAGCCAAAGGCTTGTGAGCACGAGGCACTTTTCTGAGTGCTTTTTCTTGACAGTCGACCGGCCTTGTCCCCGCATGCTGCCAAAGTTGTAACAGCCCGGGTTGTGAAGTTGTACAGTAAGAAGTGAGTTGAACTAGCTGCCATGAATCGGCCATCGTGCCCGCCACGGAAAATGAGTGATAAAACAGCAAAAGCGTGATCGTGTTCTCTTCGCCATTCTTGATTCGGTCGATGAAGAAGTGCCAAATGCTGTTGTCAAACCTCCGGCCATAAAGGCATAGGCGCCAGGCGTAGAGCGTATGTGTGGGATTGCGTAAAGCCAAGATTCCTCGTAAAGCCACCATATTAATTTGTTTGGGCCCTGGGGGAGTCACTTTCGAATAAGTCCAAAGCTCGCCTACCCTTGGCGCAGTTGATATTGGGAGGACATAGCTCTTAGCTGCAGACTACAGACGAGGATTCAGTATGCTTGCATCATGTCTCCACCCAGCCGAACGCAAGACATCCCATCGTTCCGAACCACTGTGCGGTCTTCTACCTGCGTCCCAGTTATCTAGTGTGTCGAAGACCCACTTAGTATTTTGTAAGGCTTTTAGGAAGCTTACGTGTAATTAAGCTGTACACCGGTTAACCTGCCACCGACATTAAGATGCAAGACTGTTTAGTAAACTCACGGCCGACCATTGCATATCGGTTTGCACACCCTGTAAATCGGCGATGCAGGCACAGTTTGCAGAGCTCTACTTCCCCGCTGCGTCAGATGTCACAGCCGTGCGCTGCTCAAGCCGACGGATGATCCCGAAGTACCCTACACTGCCCTGTGCTTCAGACCTGTGTTGTGCGGGGATGTGTTCGTTGCTTGTGGTGTGGATTTTGCCCGGTTCTCGGGGGGGGCATCCCGTGAGGAGAGTATTTGCCTCTGATTGCCAGCATCAGTTTTCTTTCTCAGTCGGTATCCCTCTGCGCAACCAGTCAGGGTAAAGAGACGCGCAAGCACCCTACAAAGAGACAGAGACAGAGCGAGACAGAGCGAGAGCCCGGATGTCAATTAGTTTCCTTCCCAATCAGTTGCCTTGTCTTTGTCGTCTCGGCACATTATAGTCGAAGCCCGCAGCTCACTTTGCGGCTCGACAAGGTGAAGATCATCGATGAGCGCAAGGATTCTGCTGGGTCATGGGGAATCGGTCCTAGTGTTGTATGAGTTGGGGTCTTCGGATTGTCGTTGTGTCGGTACTAAGTATTTTGAGCCTGTTACGATCGTGGTTGAGGCTTGAGGCTTCACGGCACCGTGGGAGTATCAGGTTCCAGCTTGTTTGTGCATGTGTGGCTGGAGCCAGCAAGACACGGTGTGCGGTGGCGCGTGCGCATTCCCTCTCTATAGCCTTTGCAGCAACAGTTGTGGTCGAAAGCGGCATCTGTGAACAGCCCCATACAGTACCATTGCCGCTTGCTGCCCAGAGACTCCAATATCCCTTAATTATAAAGCATATACCTTAAACTATAGTAGGATCCCAAATATGATTTAAGGAATCTTCCTTAATTAAGGGATATTGGAGTCTCTGGGTGTGCTGTATTCAAACCAGGCGCAGGAGCCGCGGATTCAGATGCCTGCATACGCCTCGGCCTCAGCATGTCCTGGCACATATACTCGGCCGAGCTACAAAAAGGGCTTTAGTAGGGACTACAGTAGAAGCCCCAAAGTTGGAAGCCCCGTCGTCTCAATCCTTAAGAGTAATGTATAGGTAATCCCAGCACTGTTTGGCCTTGATCCGGTTTCCAACTTTATGGGGTTTACTGTAGTGTATGTAGGCTTGAGAGTTCCAGCAGATGCGCCCCAGGTGCTTCACCATCAGAGTGTGACGTGGGAGGACGAAGCTGAGGAAGAGGCGCTGCCAGGATTCTCGGTTCAAAGTGCATGCATGCCCGTTCAACTCTATCAGCACAGTGACACTGGCGTCCGGAAAGGGCAACACCTGGCTTTTCCAGAGATTCAAGTTTGGGGCGCTGTTGGGGAAGTCATCCTCCGACTGAGGTAGGGATGGTGGTCCAGGGCCGAGGGTGGCGGGGTTTGAGGTTTCGTTGAATCCGACTTCGTAGATGAAGTCTATCACGGAAGGTTTGGCTAAACTTCCTAGTCTTGCATGCATGTCATGTGTCTCAGGCTACGAGGGTGCAGTGCGCATCCTCTGAAGATTCATTAATCAGTTGCGCTCAGGCTGAGCAGTCTTTGGCAGTGCCTTGTGGAATACTGCATATAACGCAGCATGCTGCAAATCGCAAACGATGCTCCTACATCAGTTGAGGCTTTCGAACTGCGGAGCCCCTGCCGTCGATCAACACAAGAAGCACTGAACCACAAAACCTAGGACATAAACCAAACAAAGACCTGTGCAGCAGGGCGGCGAGTCAACTGCCAAGCTCAGCTTGGCTTTTCCGGCGTCCTTTGCATCCAGGGAGGCGCAGGGTGGGTGGGGGAGGTGTGTGTGTGTGTGTGTGTGTGTGTATCTGTAGTTTCGCATGTGAAATTCGGTTGTTTGTCAGACTCCGAGAAACCAGAAGCTTCCGGGAGCAGAATGGAAGCACTGTAAGAGCCGGTGTGCTGCCTGGCTGATTTGGTCGGCTCCCTGCAGGACGATGCCGACGAGGATGAAAGTGAGCTGCTGCAGGCTCCGGGCTTGAGATCCAATTTGAGGGCTAAGGGCGTAGAGCGATCTTTAATGTGGCTTTAGCTTTTTGTTCGTAATGTTGTACTGTTTTACCTTGCCGCGGCATAAGTTCGGACACCTGATGACTGAATCAGCTCTGCTCTAATTCTACGTAGAGGGTCATACCCAACCCTGCAGACGGGACTGGTCACAATCCCTGTAGCAAGCCGGAAATCCCTCGGCCTTTTTGTCGAAACCGAAGATCCTGAAGCCTCACCACCACGAAGAACTTCAGCTTTCCCTTTGCTCACCAGGTTCCACTGCAGGCTCTCTTCACCTTCTTGCCGGTGAAGGTTGTTGGCTTCCGCTTCGCGATCCAAGGCTGCTGCCTGAGGTTGGCATCGTTCGCTCATCACACATGACAATCATGTATATAATATAGGGGCCTACATAATTACCAATACTATTTTGAAGGGTTCCTTACTATAACTATAGTATCTTTCTAATTATGAAGGCCCCTAAACTGTAATATGATAGGAATGGAGAACAGTGCCGCTTATAGCAGCCTCGGCTGGGGAATCCGTGTGACCACGCAACAAGCTCCCATGTCTGCCGTACTCTCTGCCGGACGATGGGCTGTCTGGTTCTTAGTAGGGCATGGGGGAATGGGAGTATGGAGACTACTATTGGGGATGATATTGATTACTGGAGGGACCCATTCCCCCATGCCCTACTAAGAACCAGACGATGGAAAAACACGGGCTCCAAGCAGCGGGACTCAGTCCAAACCACAGCTCGAAGCACGCAATGTCATGCCTTCGCCGCCGTACAAGAACAAGATCCTCAACCAGTGAGGCGCTTCCAGGAATTCTCCATTCCATTGGGATCTTGTGTGACCCGCTGCTGTGCATCAAGCCTCCGGCTTGACAATGCTTCCGCTGCTTTAGTGCCCCTGCCATCTCGTCGGCCAGCGGTTTAAGCATCGGGTCGTGATTAGCCTCCATACCGAATGTCCCCCGCCTTTCAATTGGTTCCTTGTTGTTGTGTACGCATATGCAACACAGACAGCCGGAGGGCAAATTGCGAGTTTTGGGATGCATGGCTACCCATTTCCGAAATGCTCGATGTCTGTAGGTTGTCCACAGCGGCCTAGCCAACAGAGAAAACACACCCTGCTGCACGGTTCAGTTCTTTGAAAAGGGGTCCAAAACGGGGCTCTAGTTTCGAGAACTGCCCACACACATCAAGTTTTCCCTGGCCTGGGCTTGGTGGTAGCGTCTCGTGTTGCAGCACAGGCCCCTTTGATCTCACGGCCGACCGCGCCAACTTGCATGGGAAGCGATGGCCTTATCCATGTTCTGACTTGTGGCTTCATGGATGCCTGCATGTAGGGAGGCACACACATGCATTGCAATGACAGCAACGGGTAGTCTCAAACTGATTCACGGCAGTTCTGCACAAAAGCAGAAGTCTTGATGTGGTGAAAGAAATATGTATGTCACACTAGACTCATCAAGCAAATGGAGTTCTCCGACTGCTAGTACCGTCGAACAAGTACCCGCTCCGTCAGTGTCTGTTTTTGTCTATGCTGTGGCTGATAATTCAGTACTGTGTACTAGTGTTGTAGTCCTGCATCAGTGCCATTATGCCATTATTTGCTTTGTCCTTCCTTGTCCGTCCATGTTCATCGCGAGCATGTTTGCATGGTTTTGAAAAGTATTGCTGTCAAAGGTCGTCCCGCAACCGAGCACTTTGTTCAGCCATCCCTACGGCCTTCCGAACAGCCTTGGAGCAGTTGCTGGGCACCAAGTGCAGCTGTCCTCGACAAGGGCCCGTAGTATCAGGTGATTTTACTATGTACCTTCAGGCAACCTCCAAATTCCAAATAGAACCACTTGCAGCCAGCATGTATCTTGCGGCTGTGGGGTTGCAGGGGTGCCATTTGCGTCAAATAAACAACTACCCAACATATTTAGGGTTGGACTTAACACTTTTCGCCTAGACATAGCCCAACAACTTCGAACATCCAGTGTCGGGACCCTGGATGTGTGGTGTTTTCGACCCTGGACTACGTCCCGTTTGGATGCTTTTGGAGCACACCCGGATCCTGGCAAGCAGACACTTACTAGGGGTATCTAAGAGCTTATATTCAGGTTGCATGCATGTGTTTTCGGTTTGGTGAGTGTACATAGTCCACGTGGGAATGTACCGATTGTATATTTGAAAAACCCCATGGAGATACGAGTGCTCTCACGCCCTGTTCCACAATGGTGTTTGTGAAGGTTTGGATTGGAGGCGATCCAACCCTCTACCCTAGCCATCACCACCTCTTGCTATCCAACTACGCCTAGAATACATCTCTGTATGTGTATGTATATGTGTATGTGTATATGTACATATATATATATATATGTGTGTGTGTGTATCACATATATATATATACACATGTACTTCTTTATTTGTATATGCACACATTTTGTTAGATCACAGGACAAAACCGGAATCGCTCCTATCTCGCAAAAGGCCAAGCCTTCGACGAAACGCACTCGCCAGAGCCCCAGTGAGAAGAACTGGGGAGTACAGGGTCGAACTATAGTATGATTATACTAGACTATATATGCCTTGCGCTTCATGTGACGCTCCGCAAATCACTCAAGTCTGCAGCAGAAGCCACGTGTGAAAACTTTCCCAAGTTGAGACTGCTGTGACATGACCACCGAATCCCTGCAAACATGTTCAACAACAATCACAAAGACTCTTGAAATCAAAGCCACTTGAAGCCCTGTACCTTAAACAATGTCCCGCCCTCTGCGGCCTTCGACCGGCAAGACGGATTGCTGCTGGAAAAAGGGGCTCAAAAAAAGCAATGTCCCGCCATACTCCAGCACGGACAGGACCTCCTCGGCCAGGAAACGCCCGAAGCGGCGTGGCTTCTCGCACCTCGTCCCTGTTTCAGAGTTTAGGGTGTCGTTTCTTGTTTGGACTCGGGGCTGGGGGCAGCAATAATCATTATATTCGTTATAGTACAAATAATAGAGCAACGAAAACCATGACAGCATAGTGATAGTGGTGATGGCGATGATCACGATTTTGATGGTAATACCACAGATAGTCTTAGTCAAA
Organism: Symbiodinium sp. CCMP2592; assembly: GCA_905221615.1. NCBI lineage: Eukaryota > Dinophyceae > Suessiales > Symbiodiniaceae > Symbiodinium > Symbiodinium sp. CCMP2592. Next base: position 209,177 of record CAJNDT010001224.1, on the reverse strand, counting down.
ATATGAACCCCGATATCGTCGTTATTGTTGCTGCTAATACTTTTTACTACTACTGCTACTACTACTACTACTACTACTACTACTACTACTACCACTACTACTACTACTACTACTACTACTACTACTACTACTACTACTACTACTACTACTACTACTACTACTACTACTACTACGACCACTCCTACGACGACGACTAACAGCAAAGATAATAATCATGATGTGATGGTTGAGCATACCCCAAACGGCCCTAAATGTTGTTTCAGCCTTTAATTTCGCAAACCGGAAACCGGAGTCGGTCGGGCTCCAGGGCTTTTGTTTTCCCAGATTGTTATTCTGGGTCGTTGAAGACAGGTGCATCCACCAGAACCTGATGCATACTATTCATTCGTTTGTGCTCACCTGCGGTTTGCCTGCATGTGCGTGTGCACGGACCGTTATAGGTTATTGATGGCTTTCGTCTGTGTCCCTACATACCTCTGAAGCACTGAAGAACCACAGCTAGATGATAGCCTGACCTCGCCAATCCGCGGAGGTACGCGGAGAGTTGCTGGAGGTGCGGAGAGCAGATTGTGAGATAAGGAAGTTGCAGAGTTCGACTGCGTGTGGTTTGTGTCTCATGGGTGGAGCTCGGTGTTTCGAGACTATTGCAGTGCATTCGGCGGATCAAGGACAGCAAGCTCACATGGTGCTCGCATGTCGCTTCCATTCCTCACTGCCTTGTGGCTACCTTGCCCCTATAAAAACCAGGCTAGGCTGTGGCATGCTGCGATCCATCCATCCATACGTCCGTCCGTCCATCCATCCAGCCAGCCATGTGTATATGGAGCACAAATGTGGGCACGCAGTCGGTAGATATGCTATGCACATACTTCCAGAATAGTGTATATCCTGTTCAACTGGCATATGGTGGAATCCTGTCAGGTGCTGCGGGAGGCGCCTCGCAAGCAAGCTGCGCTTGTGGCTTTCAATGTGGTGTACATTGGCAGCGACAGGGATACCCCAGAGCGGCACCTAAAGTTTCGGGATCCAAGTTTCAAGTACCAGCAATTAAGTTTGACCGAAAAACTTGCTTGGACTGAGAGCTGCAGATTGGATTTCTTGGCCATGGCAGGTGGCCTGCATCCCAACGGAACCGGAAGGTGCCCTTGCGCGGCCAGGCACCCGACCCCAAAAGCCTGGCTTAGTTGGGTTTCGGGTTTGGGTTTGAGAAGAGTTGAACAGGGCTCTATTAAGGCTGTTCGGCAAGTACCGGTGTAGGGCCTGCTGATCTTTAATGCAGCAGTGCTTTGCAGAGTTGGATTGCCTATAAGAGTCTCTTCTGTTCCGGGAATCTTCTCTGCACCAAGCCTGGCTTACTTGCTCAAGGCTTATGGTGTCCAGTAAAATGCAGGCCATTGAGACGGAGTTCATGGTTTCAGCTGCCAAGCTTCAGGGATTGCACTCCCATGGCGAAGGCTTTAAGGGGCTGCGGGGAAAGGGCTCAAGACACTGCGACATCTTGAAACTCCGATTGAGGCTTCGAGAAGTTCAGGCTTTAGTAAGGAGAAGAACACAGTGTTCGAGCTCGTGACTTGTTAGGTATAGGGTTCTTTAGAGGTATTTGGGTCTTGCGCAATTACAGCTGCAGTCACAGCCTAGAGACCTAGAGGTTACATTCTCATGGGTATCTTGCTTCTGAAGTGTAATGGCCACTCCAGATGCAGTGAATACTTAAAGGCTCATGGGACTCAGTAAGTAAGTTTATATAAGTAGGTTATAGTTAGGATAACCCCACTTAGGGTACTTATAACCCCAACTATAACCTGTTTACTAAGTCCCATGATCCTTTAAGTATGATACAGCAGAGCCCGCAGCAGTTCTGCCGTGGAACCTTTGGAGAATCCCACAGTCACGCACTATCCCTAAGGGTCCAAGTACCTGATAATCATATACTCTCCAAAATCCTAACCTACATAAATACTATCCTAAAACCGAGTACATAATTATTGGGTCCTTTCGACCCTTGCGGTACAGGGAAGACATTTTGATTAAAGAGGTGTGGGACGTAAATCGACAGAAGCCTCGGACCCAGAACCTGACCCCGCAAGATACGCCTTCAGGTGAATGTCTGCTCCCACCAGAGGCCACCCGGAAGCCCCTGCAGTCAGAGGGCGGTTGTGAAAAAATGTAGATGCGCAGGCATGGATCCTAGAAGTTGAAGCCCTCACCTTCTCCTCGAAATCTTACAGGGCAATATAGCAGTAGCAAGCTTTAAGTACAGCGATAGCAATAAGTGTTATCACCATGTAGAAAAGCAACAGCTGCAAACACATGAGCTGGTAACAACATTACTGGACTGATGGGTCTTAAGGGGTACATAAGATTTACGGTTTTGGGAGCCAGGACTCCGGGATTGATCTGGTTTGGTTTGTTGTTCGGGGGCTTAATGTTTGGAGTCGAGGCGTTGGGCTGTTGGGTTCAACACATCTGGATGATTTTAGAGATTGGTTTACGACCCGGTTTAGTCAATGACATGACACTGTTACTGGCGTCTTCTTACTCCACCAATGCAGCAGGAGCAGAAACTGGCAGAAGCGATGCAGCACCTGCCTTCAAATGTACTTTGGGCCGACTGCTCAGAGCTTGAAGGCTTTCTGGAGTTTCCTGAACGAAGGCGCTGGAGACGCAGGCGTAAGTTTCTTCATCCTTGAACCCGATCGAGCCGTAAATCAACATCAGCCTCAACCGCACTGTTTGCGGTCAATGTGTGTCAGGCTATGGGTCTAGGGGTTAAGGGCTCCGAGTTTATGAATCGACGTCTTACTTCACGAGGCACTAGCCAAGAGAAACATATCCTCCGAATCAAGCTGCAACAGCAAGTATGTACACTTTGTACCTCCGCCCTTGCATTTCAAGACGTCATCCCAACACTCGGTAAGTCAAGCATAGCTACCGTAGCTCACTCCAACCGGCTAGTTCATGAGAGCACAAATGGGAGTTCCCGAAGATGGGGGGTACCTTATTATTTGGGGTCCTTAAATCAGGATTATACTATTTAGGGTACTATCTTACGGTCCTGTATTTTTGGGAAACTCCCAAATGAGAAGTCCTAAAGCACAAGCCGTATCAACGATGCAGACTCCGCGTTGTTGGGACAAGCGGGGTTTGCAGGATGCTTACACGGTGCAGCCCTTTTTATATTATTGAGATACGCATGAACCTTGAACACGTCCACACAAAAATCGCAGGAACCAGCTCAAAAGTCTCCGTATCCTTGACAACCCGATACCACCAGACAAGAGCCCACGCAGCAATACAAAGCCTGCCCCAAGTCCTCATAGGATCCTATGCAGCCCTGCGAAACACCAGGAAACTCAAAGAAGCGGCCTAAGGCCCGCTGCCGCCGGCGACTGGTCCGCAAGAAGTGGGCCTGGACCTCAGCGGCTTATGAGCTTGAAGGTGGTCATTTGGGGTTTATCGGAATGTGTAACTACTTATGGCCTTTAGGCCTGAGGTTTTGCAGCTTGTGTGCTGTCTTGAGGGATCGTGGAGAAGTGATCAAAATTTGATTGGGCTGCTCACATTCATTTTTGGTTCGGCATTCCGGTTGTTCAATGCTATAGCGATTTTTGAGTCTCGCAGGAGTTGTTTGATTCAGGGCCAGGATCGGCGGGTGTGCCTAGAGTCTACTCGAAGGGTCATGATCCTTTAAGTAGAGTGTCTGGGAGGCCGGGCACCCAGCCGGGGAGGTTAGGATGCCTTGTCAAACCTACAGCACAACCTCTGCCCCAACACTGCGAGCTGGCTGAAGCAGAGGGCAAAGATTTTTTAGAATGCTCGGTTCCATGAAATATCCCGAACCCCAAAACTCTCTAAGCCCTAAACCCGCCAATGCTCGAATCCTTGGTCCCTATAAAGACGCAGACCCAAAGCCGAAAAGCCCTCAGTTCAATCAGCACGGCTTGATCTTGTCAGAGAAGCACCGGACCGGTTTAGATCAGAGGCTCAAAGCCACCGGGCACAATGCCGTGCTTTGGGGCTGAAGGCGTGCCGTGGGTTTAGGGTTGCGGGCGCAGGGTTTAGGATTCTCAGGATTCAGGGCAGGGAAACAGGCTGTGGTTTGGGCGGATAAGATCTGTTCGCCAAACCTCTGCACGAGGCACACATGCAGCACCTTCAGTCGTCCCTTCTGTGTGGTGTTTTCTTCCTAGGCTGTGTATTCAGAGGTGTAGCAAAAGTGTGCAGTTGCGAACTTGTTTCGAACATATCGTGGTCCCGACCCCAGCACCCGAAACCCTACATTAGGCCAAAGAAATGGTAGCTACCACGGACCGAAAACCTACACCATAGGACCTAATCTGGGCCCTAGATATGGCTGTAGCTACTCCGCGAAGTGCAACGCACAGTGCAAGGAGATCAGCATCGATGACTGGCTTCATGTCCTGGGTGTTGCAGCGCAGGCAAGACGATATTTGTGGTTTCGGGCTCTGTTCGATCACGGCTTACGGTTTTCGGGTTACGGGTTTATGAGTCAGTCAGCGCATGCCCACTCCACGAGTCCTTTCCATACCATGAGAACCGCACCTGCTCAAGAACGTCGTCCAAGTTATGGAACAGTCGAGAGGTCGCTTCGGAAATTTGGGTTGGTTTATGAATCTTGGGTGGCAGTGGGTTTCCTGCGAAACCCATTGAGAGTTTTGTGTGCCTCAGGGCGAGGACCTGACATCAGAGACGACCAGGAGAAGCGAAGCTCGAGGGATAGGGTCTAGGGAATGGGTGTCGGAAGTTCAAGCTGAATAATCTCAAGCTCGGTAGGCACAATAGCCGATTGATACAATCTCAGCTTGCCAACTTCGCAGGATTATTGTTCCTTTCATGTTTCCTGTGGCCTGCGGACTCGAGCATTGGAGGCGAGGGGCCCTGAGGCCTGATGGATTCGGGGCTTGATGTCATTGCCATCCTCAGCAGCATCGACCGCTATCATCCTCATCATCATCCCCAATGAACACGATCATGACTACCACTACGGCTCATCACTTCGGTATTTGGGACTGCTTTTTCTGCAGTACAAGTATCATCTAGTTGATTACCGCTATGTCACTACGACCTTCTATGTTATGGGTTTGATCGCCTTGTCTTGATCGTTCTCATTGTTTCTGCTGCATGTTATCGTTATCTAAATGTGTTCGCATGCCAGTCACCTTTCTGCCTAGTGTCGTTCTAGCTGATGAGCTTTCATGTTGCAGTTAGAACTCTGAACTTCGTCCCTCGACCCTGCAATGTGCGAGGAGTCTTGTAGAGGAGGCCGCGGGCAAGCAGGACGTGCCTTGTCACTCTTCGCATGGCCCCGCTGTGCTTCGTAAACAACGCAGTTGAGGTTAGTTCAGACTTGAGGTTCTAAAGCTGTTGCAAGTGGCGGAGCCTTGCGCAAGTATGGGCAAGCAGTCTATTCAAGAAGGGCTGGCAAGATGCTGCGCCATGCTTTGGGAATTGAGTCTGCGAGGACCACGGCTTCTTCCGGCGAGTCTTCGCGTTGCTTTCGCCTCAGATGTCATAGGTCTGGAAAACCTCCCAACGTGCGGCAATATGTGCGGCACTAACTAAGTACACGTTGCTCTAGATTAGAGACAGAGCCAAGTGCGCCAACACATGGAAATTGAAGTTATTCTTTAGTCATCAGCTAACAGAGTGATGGTCTGTGTGCACGGAAGACCGGAAGCCCAAATGCGCAAGCATGCGCAAGCCATGGTTGCAACTTAAAGCAGTTTTGGCCGAATCCAGCTCTTCAAGACCGCGTGAAGGAGTCCGTGTACTGAATTCCGTGAGGTTTCCGCTTTCATGGCCGTATGTTCTCAGCCGTGCCACGTTGACCACGCTTGCCAACATGTGGTCTAGAGAAGCAGCTGTGCTATTGCTATTGGGCCCTTAGTGAGAAATAAGGCGAGGTTTCCCAGATTTCGCAAAACAGTTCGATCCCACTTTGTACCGGCACGAAGCCCTGAGATTCAGAGACGTGAGTGCGAGGCTGGGTTCAAACGTCTCTGACAAGCCCGAGGCTGTGGGAATGTGGGTGTGTGTGCATGCTTGTTACTTTTGCTGTTTTCCGTGTTGTTTTGTGGGTTTTATGGTTGTCGGTTCTGACATGTTATCGAGGCCTGCGTCTGTTTACAGGTAGTGCTCTGTTGGTCTGTGTCGTTCCGTATGGATGTATTTCCCTGGACCCTTTGGCAGGTGCTCGATCAGCTGAAGACGGTGCCTCTCATACCCGACGCCGCAGGCCTGCTACCAAATCGATGCCTCACTGGTTTTCACACAGCCTAGCTCATGCACCGTGCACACCGAACCAAGAAACACACCGAATATCTGTACTTTAAGTCAGTCAGGAACACTCTGTTTATTTTCCAACAATTTGCAAGGTCTCTCTGAGTTCCGCCCCAAAACTAGAGCAGGTCATGCCCTCCGCATCGTGGACGGGCCGGGGGGCCCTGCATCATCTCCGGTTTAATTATGGTGTACAGCTGTTTAGCGTTCTCATTACTTGGAGGTTCATGGGTAGTTATAAGTGGGCTTATAATTAGGGTCACTATAGCTATAACCCATACTAAGGGACTTATAACTCCACTTATAACTACCCATGAACCTCCGCGTATAGGATCTACAGGCCTTGAGGGGTCAGGGTTCATGGCTTCGGGCCAAAGGCTTGCTCGTGTAAGGTCGGACCGGGCTCTCTCCAAACTCGTCTTTGATGGTACCTTGGGGTAATTAATTGGAGGTTCATGGGTAGTTATAAGTGGAGTTTTCAGTCCGTTAATATGGGTTATAACTATAGTTACCCTAATTATAAGCCCACATATAACTACTCATGAACCTCCAAGTAGCAATCCCTAGCATGGCCTGAGAGACTAATCTCTTGATGCCGCTAGGGTAATCCTTTGAAGCACGGCGTCCTAGACTCGACCTCCGACTAGACTTATGTATATATATATATAATATAATGTAATATATAATATAATACAATATAAGTCTATATATATATATATATAAATATGTATGTGTATATATATATATATATATATATATGTATGTGTATATATATATATATATGATTTATAACCCGACTGGCAGCACAAACCTAAAGCTCTGTCGGCCTTTTTTCACGGTCCTACACATGCAAAATCCAATCAGCTGAAATGCCTGAAACCTGAACCCGACTGAAATTCAGACTCCATGTCGGACCATGCTTCCCCGAGCTTTCCGTCAGAACGGGCCAGAGGCTTCTCACAAAAAAACCCACATGCCCGTAAAGCCTCTAAACCGCAGCAAAGTGTGGCCCTAAAGCCTTTCAGCTTGTCGAAGCGGTGATTCATTGCCGGCTGCGAGGTGTTGTCGGGGTTCAATTCAGGAGTACAGGGGTGCAGGGGCTTTAGGGTTTTCGGAGTGTTTCAGATTTAGGGGATTTGGAGCCTGGAGCTTACGGCGGTTCAGAGCTCGTTGGTTTTCCGTTTCATCCGCATCAACTCAGACTTGGAGTTTCTTCGGGAGCCTCCTCAGGCCAGCCCCTGCTTTACTTAGATTACATTCGCGAACAGCTGCAGCCGGCACTACGATGTTGATGTATTCAAGACACAGACTTCAGCAACTCTGACCCACTAAGCAATGCCTGCTCTCAGACCCTGACATCGAAGCCGAGGCCGACCTTCTCCAATCATGCCGGTGATGTCCCGCTGGAGTGGCAAAATGCTCTAGAGGTGCTTCTCGGGAGAGTTTGCTTTTCATCGACTTCCTGTGGGAACCGAGGTTCATGACGTAGGCGTTGGAAGAGCCCGTAGAGCACAAAGCTGCTCCACTGAAGCAGAGGGAGATCGGAGGCAATATGTTGTCGCACAATCCGGATCGCTACGTGAACCTTAAGAGTCCATGAAATTCGTAGGTAAGCGTTTCTAGTAACTTTAGTATGCCCGGGAAGATTTGAAATGTTTCTGAAGCTCTAGTGCTCCCTTCCTCTGTTTATCTTGAACACAGCCGGGCAAGATCAGGCCGCAGGCGCACTGCGCGTTCTCTCCCCGGCCGTGCAGACCGCACTTGACTCAGTGGGTCAACGCCTGCTCCGACAGTTGGGCTGCTTGGCGGCACCTCGGTCCTCTCCGAAATTGTGATCCCTAGCTCTCAACATTCTACTTACGACTTACGATCACAGGCCTTTTGGAATAATTAGGCACCACATTGAACCCAGTCAGCCATCCCAGTTTGAATAGCTAAGTAAAGCCTGACCTGGGCAAAAACGAGCCCGACGTCGGAAATCATCTCTGAACCTGAGCCCTTAGACACAAGCCCCTGCAGAGATCAATCCCCAATTCCGACAAATCCGTGGAGCTTTGGCGAGTTGAGAGCTAGCTCCCCATACATTGTCCCAAGGTGTGACGAGGTTGGCAGCCCAGTGTTTCCCAGTGTCAAATAAGATGTGAACACACATTTCAGTCAAGGCAGCACTCTTCGCTCGACGAGAATAAAGCGTGTCTGCCTATCGCTCTATCTGTCCATGTCGATATACTTGAACATGTATGCAAACATGTTTACGTATTTGTATATGCCTATTTGTATGTATATGTGTATCTACATGAATCTGTGTGCGTGTGTGTCTGTGTAGGATGTGCATGTCCATTTGCACACGGGTGTGCAAATTGTGTGTTGGTATATGCGCATGTACGTGCACATGTTTGTAGACTCTTTTCTTGCAATAGTCGTTTGTTCCTTTTGCGATGTCAGCCACACATAGTTCGCTCACGAGCTGTCCTGGCTGCGATCCCAGTGTCATTGTCGGGATGTAGGCGGTGCAGCACTGATTACATGCATAGAGGATCAGAGATGAGTGGGTAAATCGATGACAAGCACATGTCAGTCTACGCGCGCTGGTACCTGATACATTCAGAGCGGATCCTGAGGAATAGAATTTGAAGATGCACTACTCACACCCTCCCTGGAGCCTCGGCGGGTGCGCCTAGGCCCACGCGACACGACATCGTCCCGCTTTGTGGGAGCCCTGGCTTTCTGAAAGCTAGGAAGCGACCGCTAGGCTGCAGAATGATTGCAAGTTCGGTGGAGTAGATTTGGGACAAAGTGTCCTGAGGACCTACATGGGGGGCAGCTCTCATACAGACTAATTGTAGCAGAAAGTCCTTCTTCAGGAAACTGGCTTTCTACTAGGTATGTAGGACTTTCTAGGGCAGTCAGCCTGAGCAGCAGTACAGGTCGTACCCATTAGCACCAAAAAAGGACATATGAATGGCAGCGAGAGCAGGAAGCCTCTTCCGAAGCCTTAAGTGCTTTGTCGGCCTGGAAGTTGCACGACACCAACTGCTCGAAGTGGGGGTTCAAGTTTGAAGCTTTTTGTGCTTGTTGTGAAATACATCCACAGAAGTAGAACAAGGTGTCCGCTGGCATACCAGTCTTTCGCCACAGTCGGCGAGGCTCAGAAAGTTCGGCAGTGAGCAGCCCTTTTAAGAGGGCCCCTCAGCGTTCTGAGTTTCGGAGTTTGGGGTGTGAGGGGCTTGTAGTGGGATTCAGGGTTGCTATCCCCCAACAGGCAAGATTGATGCTGAGGCTCATCAGAATATCCGCGACTGTAGTGTGCAAATGGTCGACGGCTTTGGGCTGGCGACGTCGCTTTGCTTTGAGATTTCTGTCTTCAGGGCACCCTACAGGGACAGCCCAAAAGCCTTCCCATGCTCTACTCTACAGACCGCCAAACTCTGAAAGAATGACTGGCATTTCCGACGCTGAGGTGTGCCAACAGTAGAGATACCAAGGAATCCGAAGAAAAATGCCCTGCCTGAGCCACGGTTTCCGGGTGCCCACTGAATCACTTGCTATACGTAGGACTGTCAACTTTGTGGTGCAAGGCTTCTGCAAAGGTTCCATATATCCCCGGCTGAGCGATTCGACTTCAATCCACTCCATTAAATCTTGGTTGCCACTCTTACGACGACCTTCTGTGGTCACAGTTCGAAAGGTTTTGACACCTTCAAACCCCTAAACTTCCCCTCAACCCCAACCCAGTGGAAGATATGCACAGCCAGCAATGGCAGGTCGAGCGACGACCCAAAGAGCCGCGAACCCAGTCAGAGGGGTTTGTTGTTTGGGGTTGAAAGCCAGTTTAGTCTGCACTCGACTGCACCTAGTTTCTCTGCCTGGAGCCTTGAATCCCACAGATTTCTGCAAGCTGTAGGTGCCGACCATGAGCATGAGGAGGCAGATCCGAACAGGCCACGGGTTTGGAGCTAAGGGTACTTAATGGGTTTAGGGTTGAGGCTAAGTGTTCACGAGCATTAAGGATTTCCGTTTGGGGCTCAAGCCCTCAGGGCGGCCCCGGGGATGCGCTATGCTGCATATGCGAAGAGGTCTCAACTTGGGCGTTCCGTGCGATGTCGAGTTCCACCATACAGGAGCCATCTGGCAATCCTGAAAGACTCTTGTTCGTGCAGTTCGCAAAGCAGAAGCTGCAAGAAACTATCATGAAACGCATAACCTGCATCAGCAGGATTACTAAGTACATGCCTACACACAACCTTTGGCTTCCGGTTACCACGGGCACACAAACCTCCAGCAAACGAAGGACACCCGCCATTTCTCTGCATCACGCCAGGCAAGGAAACCTCCAGTGCGGGGGTAGCAGTGGCAGCGATTCAGCGCCCAGGCATTGCATGACAGATTTGGGAGTGTCCGAAAAATAAGGGACCCTCTTTTAGTACCCGATATTGTAGGATCCTGATCCCAAAATAAGGTACCCCTAATTTTCGGAAACCCCCACTTGTGTACACTCATACATACGTACATAGGCGCAGCTTACCTACGCACCCATACACCTACCTACCGATCTACCTACCTACCTAATACCCACCCACCCACCCACCCACCCACCGACCGCCCACCGACCGCCCACCGGTATACATACATGCATACATTCATACGTATTTAGTTGCATAAATACATATACCTACATGCCTAGGGACGTTCGTCCATGCATCCATACATTCATGCATCCATGCATGCAGACTTTCTTACCTGTTTGCACTTCTATAATTCAATACCTTTCAAACACATAATGGCGCACCACCCGCAGGTATTCGTCAGATCACTAAAGACATCATTGGCATTGATCTTGTGTTGGTATTTTGTTAGAGCTGCGGAAGCTCAACTGTATTGGCAACAAAAAGTTACAATACTAAGGAAGCACTGGTGACTGAAGTTCGACCGAGCCCTTTTGGTAAATTGAGTCGAGCGATTGCAGCAGGCATCGCCACCGCCTGAAACATGCTAGTAGCTCTACTTCTGTTGTGTACTGTTCGTGTCACTGTGCACATGGTTATGGTGAGTTGTGGTTCTAGACTTCTAGACACCGCGGAACCACCTGACTACACCGTATTCGAAAGCAGTATGAGGGGCTAGCGGCGGACAACTGACAACACCGACTGAGACTAACTGCAGCAGGTCTGACAGCAACAGTTTGAAAATGCCTATTGTGTGTAGGAAGGGCAGCTTCATGACGAACAGGCCAGCAGCGGTTTGGCGTTTTCATCAATGTCCTCATTTGCGAATGGTTGTGTTGGTGCTGGTGGTGGTCGTGGTGGTAGCCGCAATAGTAGTCGTCGCCGTCCACCTGGTAGCAGTATCGTTGGTAGTTGTAATCGTCGTCGTCGCAGTGGCAGCAGTCGCGGTCGCGGTAGCGATAACGGTCGTGGTAGTGGCAGCGTAGTGGCTCTCACAGTTCGCATACTCTTCAGCATTGCCTGCATCACCAGCAAGATCATCACCATCCGGTTCCTCAACTTTCTGATTCTACATTCTATTGAAGTGCACCCTTGTGAGCGACGACAGGCAAACGCATCAAACCGGGAGTAAATCCCTTCGTGCGTTTGCATTATGGTCCATTCCCGCCCACTTCGCAGGCAGGATGCGGAGCCGGCGGATCAGCATGCCGGAGAAAAGTCAGGACTGGAGTTGGCACATGGGCCTTATCGTCACAGGTTCGGCTCACTTCTGAGCGATCCAGCTGTCCGGGAACGGTGACGTTCGCGACTCGATGCAGCAGCAGCGACAGCACGACAGCAACAACAACAACAACAACAACAACAACAACAACAACAACAACAACAACAACAACAACAACAACAACAACAACAACAATAACAACAAGGTCAACAAAAAAACAACAAACAACAAACACAATGACAACAACAACAACAACAACAACAACAACAATAAGAAAAGGCAAGAGCGGTAGCAAGAGCAAGGGTAACATTATCATTTATAATGATTCACAACATCATCCTTACCGTCGTCGTAATCATCCTCATCATTTTCTTCTTCATCATTCGCAGCAGGTTCCTCTTTCTCATCACACTTCTTATCACTTGCAGCAGCACAACAGATGTAGCAACAGGGCCGCAAGCTCAGCGCGTTCAGTTCACTCCCTCCCTCCAGGAGACTGCCAGCAGCCTGCGCCTCTGGACAAAGCGACCTTGAGGCCTTTTTCGGATTGACGCGGGCCTCTGAAACCTGTAGCTCTCAGGTTCGAAACCGAATTCCAAACAAAAACCCTCGAATCTTGAGTTCATATACCCACGATGCCTACGTTCGAAGCTGTACTCTGCAGGATATCATCACTCCTCAAACTTCAATTGCAGAATCCTGTGACTAAACGTGCGGGTTTCCAAATCTTCAACTGTACTTGCTGGAAGGTCGGGCGTTTGGGCCAGCTTGGCGTGCCTTCGAAATCATTTCTTGACGGGAGCAGCTGGAGCCCCGCATCAAAAGGGAGGCCGAACCTTGGGATGATGATAATCACAGTTACACATGCAAACTTTTATGTACACCGGCTGAGCATGCATGTAAACACGCGCCAAAACTCACGCATACCAGAGAAGCTGCGAAGCATCCCCATGCAGGTGATGTGGTGCCGTGGCGGGAGTTGGGCAACGGCCTCCTCATCCCATGCAGCAGCCGGCGGAGCGGCTTTGGGCCCTGCCAGCGTCTCACATGCCCGACATACTTTGGGGAGGCTGTCGGTAGCGAGTTGCAGCATGACGTTCTCGTGGCAATTATGGGCTTCATCCACGGCATAGAGGCGGAAGCTCATGACATCGGAGTCTGCTCGGATCCGCCGCCTCCGTGGCTGCGGGACGAGAAGGAGAAGGAGAAGGGTAGCGAGAGCAAGGATGCTCTCACGACAGATCGGCTGAACTGGGAGGCCTTCCTGGATGATCTGGGCCTCAAACCGCTGTCGCCCTGCACCTCACACCGAAAGGTGGCAGGCACGATCCTTACAATCGACCTCGGCTGGCGTTTGTCGAGCTCCGATTGGTGGAAAGCAGCCGCTGCATCCAAGGCGGCTCTGGCATATTTGGAGCCTCGGACGGCTTGTTCTCGTGCGTGCTCCGTAAATTATGTTGCAGAGTTCATGGTGAAGAGCTTTCGTATTAGCACGTGCGACTGTGTCTGTCTGCATATCCCTGTTTCCGTGTCACTATGCATGCATGCGCTCGCCGACGCGAGGCTTCTTTGGTTTCGTGAGTGACGGGCTCCAGAAATTCAGAAGCATGTTTTATCCACCCAGGAGCGTCGGCTGAAGGAGGCAGACCGAGTGGAGATCACTTGGTTGAAGCAGCTTCGAACACCGGAGCGCGTCGACGTTGCCGAGCTCTTCCTCCGCAGCGCGTATGTTCGCTACGGCGGCCACTTCTTGCCTTACATGGAGCCTTCGGCTGTTTGAGGGTGGGTCAATGCTGCTGAAGCCTTGAGTCACATAGGTTCGATCTTGAAGCACGAGAGAGAGCGGCGGATGTGGAAGATTATTTGTGAGCAAGTTGCTTTTGAATCACAGAGGACTTGCCCCAGACCGATGCGCCTGTGGCATCGTTGGCTTGCCTGAGGCGCCGTCGACTCCCGAACCGACATCAGTAGTATCCCTGTCTTCCTGAGCATATCGGCATGCACATGTGAAATCACAATGTAATAACATGTGGCTGTCAGTGTGTTTGCGGCTGTCGTTGGGTCTATGTAAAATTACATGCTAAGTGCTTTTGCCACGTTAACCCATTTCAGCCTAACTGTTTACCATTAGACAGACAAGCAGGCAGGCAGGCAGGCAGCCAGGCAGACAGACAGACAGAACATACATAGATACAGAGGTACACTAGTACTCTATATATATATATATATATATATACACATATACATATATGTATATATATATATATATATACATATACATATACATATATATATATATATATATATATATTAGTTTTTATATACAAACCTACACCCCACACACACACCCACCCACCCACCCACCCACCCACGCACCCACCCACGCACCCACCCACGCACCCACCCACGCACCCACCCACGCACCCACGCCCGCACGCCCGCACGCCCGCCGCCCGCCCGCACGCCCGCCCGCACGCCCGCCCGCACGCATGCATGCATGGATGGACGGACGGACGGGAGGCAGAGAGGGATGGATGGATAGATGGATGGATGGATGGATGCATGGATGCATCGATGCATGGATGCATGGATGCATGGATGGATGGATGGATGGACGGATGGATGGACGGATGCCGGTTTGCATCTCTGTCTTTCTGGGTCCTGTCTGTCTGTCCGTCCGTCCGTCTGTCTGTCTCTCGGTCTGTCGGTTTGTCTGTCCTGTCGGTCTGTCCGTCTGTCTGCCTGTTTGCCTGCCTGTCTGTCTGCATGCACGTAAATATGCACGCACCATTCTCATGCTTGGACTTTCGCTCCAGCACCTTTGAACGCAAAGGCCCGGCTGGGTTCGAGAGCTAGGATAACCCAGATGCCTCACCCCTGACACGGCAGCACGATTCAAACTCGTATTGCGACAAAAGCTGCGCTTGAGGCGGCTGGGTGTGGCTACGGACCTCACCGGCAGTGGCTTGCGGAAATGCCTTCAGGCCTTGATTTCAGCTCCATATTGCAGTAGTGTCCGTCAACTCAAGGGCAAGCCTTGCGGTGTTTCCTGTTGTGTGTGTGTGTGTGTGTGTGTGTGTGTGTGTGCGTGTGTTTGTCTCTCTGTCTGTGTCTGTCTCTGTCTGTTTGTCTGTCTTTGTCTGTGTGTGTGTGTGTGTGTGTGGCTCTTTGGGTTCGGAGGGGAGTGAAGGGTCCGAGAGGTGTTTACCTGCCATTACTGTCAGCGACGGTGAAGTGGGTCCGCACATGGAGCGGCAGGCAGTAGCTTCACGACCGCCGCTGATCTCTGCGTGAAGCTATACCTACTACTATGGCTCGCTGTAGTAATGGATCTTATTCTTCAGTCTCGGTCTCGACTGTAGCCACAATGGCTTGATCAAAGCAACCGTGCAGCCTGTATCCACGAACCCAGTCTCTTTAGCCCGATAGTGGCGCCTTCTCCCCTGGAAAGGTCTTGGAGGGCAGGACATGTCAAGACCTCAGCGTTTTCGCAGACATCTATGCCGCCTTGGCATCGCTTCCCAAGGATGAGCCTTGGAAAAGAATTGAACACATGCTCATGTCGACCCAGAAACCACCCAGATCCAGCTCGTACTAGCACAGGACCCCTGATTCGATCTTGGACAGGAGTGGATGTCAACCCCTCTTTCCTTGTAATTGTCTAATCACATATCGGGTTTCTATGGACTGCTTATGTATATCAAGGAATCAAGGGGGTGAAACGCGGATCTCACGACTCCAACATGGGTAACCGGCCGTCTCCGACTGTAACCGATTAAGGAACAGGCCTCCACGGGCAGCTGGGGCTCTCAGGAGGCATCCGGGGACGCGCGCGTCTTCGTGCCGCCAGCCACCTTCCGCAAAGCGGCCGAGTGTGCGCCTGTGTTCTGCAGTGGCAGCTTTTGTGTTTGTTCTTGCACAGGCTGCGCCTGTGTTCTTGGGAGTCCTGACCACCAGAAGCCTTCTCGTCTTGATTCTTTCTGCAGTTGGGAGTTGTAGAGGTCTGGACTGACCACGGGAAATCCACCCTGCGATGGCTTTGTGGCTACGTCGCGCTTCAGCCTGACTATGGGCGCTTCGGCAATCTCTGCAGATCCTGGCTGGTGGGACCCCATGTGGCCATAAAGCACGATCTCGAGGCGCTTGAGGCGAGGCCTGTTCCATTGTCCATCGATCTTGCTGAACTGCCAGAGGAGCCTCAACTGGGAAAAGCCGGCGCGCATGTCCGGATCTCGCAGACCTCAGCTGTTCAAATCACATGGATCGAGTCCCCACGAGGGTTTCAAACTGAGTGTAAGACTTCAGTACATACTTCAGTAACAGGTCCGCGATTTCTTTACGAATGTAGTGACGGTTACAGGAGAAGTAAGCAGTGTAAGTGTACAATGCAGCTAGTCCTTCTGTATCTATGCCACATGCGAGTCACCCGAAGCCTCTCTTCCAGCAGTATACACAGTACCCCTCCCAACCTTCTCGTCGGTACCTTGAGACAATGTAGAAATGTAGATGTTGAGCACGTCCGAAATCCATGATCTTGAATCGACAGATAAAAGCCCAACTCAGGTTGCCGAAGCCTCGTAAGCCCGAAGCCCGACCCTAAGACACACTGAACTTACTGCCCTAAACACCCTGGGGGAGCTCCCGCATATTCTTATCTGCTGGGAGCCATGGCGCTGGGCTCACTCACAGCTGCTCAGTTCGATGAAGTCGTGGTGAGGCTTCATGCGGCCGCAGAGAGCACCTTCGCTGTACGACTAAAGGGATTTAGGATCCACAGATCCGCAGCTGTCCTGCTGTGCCGCTGTGACCCCTGGAATGTTGCACCGTGAATCTTAACTGACCCAGTAACTTGGTACGTGATGGTTGGCGACAGCCAGCGTGCGTGTAAGGAGCCCCCGATTCCTTAAACGTGCAAACAACGAACTTTGGCAAAGCATTTCGGAAATGCAACATCCGAAGCGGTCAGCAAAGCAACATAAACAAACACATGCAAACCCTCCCTCAAAAAGCAAGCGGCAGCTCAGCGTCCTACGCCGTGCCGCCAGCACAGAACCCCGTTTTTAGTATATACTCTCTTTGTAGTGGCAACTACCCATTGCAATCTAGCACACTGCTGGACAAAATAACTGTCCTTGGATTGTTCTCGCATGTTGTGTGCACGTTGTTTCTGTGATTGCTCCTGTGCTGGTTTCGGGGTGCAGCTTAGCATGTCTTTCTGTTTTGGAAAATTCCTAGGGCATTTTTGGTATGCTTCCTTGCGTGTTAGCCATGTATTGTGACACAACTTCGGGCGAGGCCTCATCCGGTCCAGCGGGCACGTGCAGAGCACCAAAGTGTCTCGACAAGAATCTGCAGCCCAAGCTCCTTCCAAGTAACATCGAAACTATCACAAACTGCTATAAACCCTCGTCCGGAACTACTAGAACCCCTGAAGCCTGAAATTCTAAGCCTCTGAAACTGCGGTGAATAATTATGGTTCACTGCCACGGTGTAGGACAGGCTTGCATAAGGATGTTTGGTGCGCAGCCTTCCGGGTTTCGAGTCTCAGTGTTATCAGATTTTGGATTGCTGGTTGAGGTGGTGGGCCCATGGTAAGTAAGGTTGGGACAGGCCGGCTAACCAGAGATCCTTGCAGAGCGTAGTTTCAACGCTGGCATCTACACTTAACCCCGAAAAGTAAGAGTTCTGATTAGTGAGGCTGAGATCGAGTTGCTGACGCAGGCAGGCTCGTGTGCCAAATGTCAAGGTTCACCAATGTTTTGAGGTTGAGAAGTTCGAAAGTGTTTGGGGCAGCGCCTGCTTTCGACCCAACTATGCAGTTGCGGTCCCGGTCGATATCTGCGAAGAGGACCAGGGCTCGTTGAAGTCCGGAAGGACCAGCCAGATTGAAGAAGCAAGCTGGTCCCTGGGAACCTCCACAATCCCACTAGGCCCTTCACTAGGCATTGAGTGATGCACGCCAGACCACAAGCATCAACCCAAAGACTGTAGACTGGGGTTCCGACTGCTGATGCGGGAGCTTTTATCTTCAGCGTGATCGAGCAATATACGGGCTGCAACCCATGACCCCTGCAGAACAAAACCTGGACTCCAAACCCAAGCTCAAACCTTAACTTACACGACACAGGCTCGCATCGCTAAAAAGATGCTTAACAAAGGAAGCTTGCAGCCACTCCAATCAACTAGACTAGCAAGACGCAGTATGTAGTTGCTAAAAGATCATGATTGCATGTGTGTTCCAAAGACCAGCCACCGAGCGATCGAAAGACCACGCCACCATAGCAAAAGAACCAGCGCAAAGCAGGTGGAAGTTGCCAGAAAGTTCATGATCGCAGCTCGGCTTCGCAGATGTCATTAATATGCTTGAAGCTAGACCTTGTGGCATCACTGTACATGCCGACGTACCCTACATCAAGCCACTGGAGCCTTGCTACCGTCTCGCATGAAACAAGATTCCTGTTATGATCATGAAGCAGGGTGTGGTTTCCAACGTTCTCCTACGGCGTCCGGTTCAGGCAAGCCTTCACGAGCCGGACGACAGAAAGGCCTTGCATGAAGTCTTCGGGGGAGACCTGGCAAGAGTTTGCCGCGTTCGAGACACTCGGCTCAAAAGAATGCGGTTTTGGAGAGAATTTCTCAGTCGACAACCCCTTCTCCCTAGATTGCTTGGTGCTGCGCAAGACGCTCTCAGAGGCACAGCACAACCCTGTAATTACTAGTTATGGGAACCACGTTGCAGTCGTGCTGCCTTGGATTCCTTTCCGTTTTCCTGCCTTTGCGGAGAAACCTTCAATTCGGGAAGGGGCCTGATGCAGCTCACTCTACGACTCCAGTCATGCCGAACTCACACGCTGCAATCCATGCCCAATTCGGAACCTCCCAGTCAAAGGTGGCTTTGGAGCAGCTCGACTCGGTGGTGAGCCCAAGCGCTGGCCAGCGGCTGTCCCAGTGCCACTGGATTGCAGTCTGCTGTCCCCGGCCGTGGGTGGGTAACGGTTGCTCGCGAGGTTCACCCAATGAGCCCTTACATCCCTTCACTGCCAAATCCCGGAAACGATGCAAGCCCCCGGAGCCCAACCAAAACCCGAAACCACCAAGACCCAACAAATCATTAACCTTCAAAGCCCCACAAGAGAAAGGTCTGATGGCCTGCCGGTCCATCGAAGATGTGTTAGCCGACCTTGGCTGCTTGGAATACAGTAGCTACAGTGGAACCGGGTGTACGACTGCTGATCTATAGGCTTGTGCAAGGCTGTAGGTTGTTTCTGGCTTGGTAGGGTCAAGGTTATTAGTCGTTTCGGTTTTTGGGCTTCGGGGCTGCTCGAGCCTAGGGTGTATAGTCACCAATGGCAAGATGTCTTCTCCCAGTAACTCTGGCAATCTCACTATTTCGCTCTCGTGAGGTACGGGGTTCAGCCCGGCAATGTCCTTCAGAAACCGCTCGGAGACCCAAAGTCCAGCAATGACCAGCTCTATACCCGTCCAGCCCTCTTCTTGAAGCCACCCTCCTTTCATATATATATATATATATATATATATATATATATTTGTTGTTATTATTGTTATTATTAGTAGTGTAGTACGATTATATATATATATATATATATATAAAGCATCCAAAACTTACCCTTGTTTCCTCGAAGGCTTGTCCAGGGCCCTGCTGGAAGCCGAGGAAGAGCAGCGCCAGGTGCGAGGGCGCGGTTTTGCCCTAAAAAAGCACGTAAGCGGTGGCTGCCCTACTATTGAGGGCACTATATTAGGGTCCCGTTTTTCGGAAACTCCGGAACTTTTCAGGCCTTACTTTCCGTCTAGTCTCGTGGACCCGACTACATCGTAGGTCCTAGCTTGTCTTTAGGATAATTGTGAATGGCCCAAAGAGAGTAGAGCGCTCGAAATCCGGTGCTCCGTCAGAATACCCCGGATCCCATACCAGCAGCATTCCCACTTCCAACCTTAGATCGCTGAGCAGAATTCGCAACATCTTCACAGTCTCAGAGTCATAGCTTGAGAGCACTGGGGGAAGCTGCAGAGCTGTAACTACAAGAGGCCAAAGCGATACCCACACCAGGCTTTGGCTGAGCGTCACGCCAAGCTCGGCGAGCCCGGCAGCAGCCGGGGCTCTTTGTCAAGAGTCGGTGGGCAAGCGTTCAAGCTTTGCAGTACCGATGATGACTGGTAGCTCAAGACACCGTAAGATATAACCATGACAGTCATGACGACCAGAGCGGCAATCAGCAGAATGCTGACGATGGCGATGACAATGCGACGACGATGATAACTTTTCTATCTACTTTGATGCACAGGAAGAGATGAGGAGGGGTTGAAGGATGAGGAGGATGAGCAGGCGGAATGAGTGGTTTCCCGTAAGTTGCGCAGAGCATCGTCACCAGCATCAACAATGTCGCAGTCTTCGTCCTCATGAGCAGCTTCATCAGCATCAGACGCTCTCATCTTATTCTCAGAGACGTGAGGAACAGGGCGACAAGTGGAAGAGGCGATGCCATGCTGGAGCCTTGTGTCCCTAGGTTGCGCTAGCCCGGATGATCCGGACACAGCAAGCCCGGCTACTCGGCCAGTGAGACCTCAGGTTGTCGGTGCGTGGTCACGACAGGGTGGGGTTGCAACAGGTTTTGAGAAAGGGTTTGCGCTTTCAGGAACACGTAAACCTGATTGTAGCCCCGCATCAACAAGCGACATTTTGCTACTGCAGGTGGCAATGTCGAATCCACAAATTCATGCCATTGCCAACGACTTCTTCATCTGTGCCGGTGAAATTCGGGACGCTACCGACTCGGATGAGCAAGATGAGGCGCAGGCATCGGCTGCTGTGTTGCGAGACTGAAACAGCTCTGCCCTCCCCACCAGAGACACATCCACCACGTGGTCCCCAAAAGGCAATGCAGTGACTCAGTACAGTCTCAGTCAACAATCTTGAGCTTCGCGGTTCTCGAACTTTCGCACTGAGCCTTAATGTGCCAGCAGTTGTAGTGCTACCAGTACTGCGACTAACTCTTGCACATGGCGGCTTCGGGAGGCTAGAGGAAGCTGCAAAGCCGGGTAGCCGCAGATGACTCCCGTCAACCGCAGATAAGACATTCTAGAAGCCGCAAAGCTTTCCACTGCACCGCAAAAGACAGTCGAAACTATACAAGCACCAAGTCATTGTCGCGTCGCCCTCAGTTGCAGAGCTTCACCAAGCGTCTGTCCGAACTGGCTTCCGACATTGTCACTGGTGCAGGCCAGGTCGTGCATTGGGACTAAGCCGCTAATGCTTGCATTTTAGCTCATGGGATGTGGGACGCTTAGACTTTGTCTCACTCGACTCTGGATGTGTGAACTTTTTGCAAGAAGGGACTCCTGCTGGCCCCCTTATCTCTAAGTTTTTTGTGATCATCCTAAGCCCTAAGCCCAACATGTCAGTGTTTATAGCGGCCCTGAACCCTCAACACCTCAAGCCCAAACTCGAAACCTTACTCGGTGCTGCAACCCAGAAATTGGGACGCAGGATGTTGGCTCGCTTTGGGGGCTTGGTTGACTTGCGATACAGGATCTCACAAAAGTAGAAGTCCTGGCCCGTCGTTGCTGCTTTCAATTTAAAATGCATTTGAATGCCACATTGTTAATGCTGATAGTTCTGGTTCGCGTAGCTATCGCGTTTGCAGTTGGCGACAAAAACCCTCGGAAGAGTTGCGACAGACCGGGCAGTTCAATCCTTTGAGGCTTCAGGGATTCCAGTGCATCAACACGACAGGTGGGGCCATGACTGATGCGCGAACTCGCGCCGTGCAGCTCCCGACATGGCTGGGTGAGGCGAGATCGAAAAGTTTGGGCATTTTAGAAACGGGTTTCATGGCAGTATGTTAGAAGTGAGCACCGAGGCAGTCAGCCATCGAGCAGTCAGTCTGCCGTAGGGGTTTGGGAGTTGAGTCAACCTGCAGACGATACAGCTGCGAATCCTGAGCTACTACCCCGCAAGCCCACACACACAGAGAGCACAAGCCTTCGATCGATCATATGCCTCTTCAGCCCGAGAAGATCGAACATGAAGCATACCATCGTGGCCTGAGCCCATGCGCAAGATCCGAACAAGCTTTCACAGGAACTCTGGCAGCAAAATTGTATAATTGCAGGGGCCGTAAGCGTCTCAGCCGCAGCCACTGCATAATCACCTGTCTTCTCAAATCCCAAGCCGCAAACCCGCAGCTAAACCCCAAGGCCAAGGCCCAAGCCCTTCCCGTCAGGTGGCAGCTGCCCTGCGCAGCTATGTCACGCGCTCCTAGGGCTGAGGCTCAGCTGAAGCTTTAGTCTTGAGACTGCCAGGGGGTGACTGTCTGCAGGGCGTTTGTGTTGTGAGTAATCTGCATAGGCTGAGGGTGTGGGGAAACTCTTGAACAGAGCCCAGTTGGAGCCTAAGTTAGCCCAATATAGGGTTTAGTTTGGGGTTTGTGTTGGACAGAAGGTTCAAAGAGTTTCGGAGAAACTCGATCCTGTGCATACATGCATAGCTCGACAAAGCACAGGGCAATGTGGGGCATCACCAGATGTGCCAGATGAGTGACATGCATGGAGATATCAGCTGCAATCGGCAAACCTCTAGAATGCTTCGGTGGCTTCGGATGCTCCCGCAGCTCTGAAGCTCAGAGTCTGGCGACTTTCCCATGTGGACTTTCACGATCATCGAACGCTTGCCATGGTTTTGGTACGGCTGTGGGTTTAGCGTATCAGTTTGATGTTCTTTGCCTTCCAATAGTCTTGCTGCTACTGATACTCCATGTTGACCAAGCTCTTCTATGAACTTAGCTACCTTAGCTGTCACCTTCCCGTACTGCCCTGACTTTCCAGAACATGGTTTCTCTTCTCGTAGATGCTTCTCGGATGGTAGGCCACGGCTGCCGCTGTTTTGGTGTCTGCTTGGGTTTAGGGATAGTATAATCGGGTTTTGCAGCTGCACTTGTTTGTCGCCAGGAGTGGGAGGAGGTGTCCGAGCAGCTGCTGGAGCTCCGAATCTGAGCGCAGTGCAGCGAGCACCTGTGAGTGCGCCGTGCGAGACGTCAGGACCTCCGCTCTTGGTCCCGCACCCTCGGCTTGAAGCCAGGGTGCAGGTCACGATGAGCACATCGAGTGTCTTGCCTCCGAGTTTTGCGGAGATGTGTTCCAGGGAGGCATACCCCTTCGGGATTCTTCTGCCAAGCCTTCACGAAGCTGTTTCTGGCCTTCGTGTTTTCCGGTGGAGTCCCCGGAAGTTTTTGCATACCTCATGCTGACCATTGCTTTACTACGGCCGGCAGCAGCCACGTTCGACGTTTAAGTCCTGGCTGTGGCCATGTTTGCAGGTGCCGAAAGCAAACCGAAGGGCCTGCCTCGAAGTCTCTTAACCAACACTCCTAAATTCGAAACCCAGGCCGCTGCAGCGCAAACGAAGTCCTTGGAACCCCGACCGGCGAAATTCTTTGCAGGCACTCTGCAGAAAATGTGTTGCAAGTCCCGGGGCCTCCACTCGATATTTGCGCAGAAAAACAAGCTCGCCTAGCTTCTCGATGTCTGAGGTTCAAGATATAATGCTCAGTCTGTTTGTCTGAGAGGTGTTGCGAGGTTTCTTTGTCAAGAGGGTCTACGTGTAGGGTTTGAGCCGCAGAACGTTGGTTTCAGAAACCAGAAGTGGAACTGCCCAAGCCCGACAGATCTTGACATGAAATCAGAAGTGAAGCCAATAAATAATGGAGCATGTAGGCCCCTGCCAGTAAAAAAACGCTTGGGAGGCCTCGCTTGTCTTGAATATCCGGCTTCGGGTTCTTGCTAAGGTTTATAAAGGATCAAGTTAGATGGCAAAGTGCAGGCATCTGCCTTTCTTGGGGCCTTGCGCAGCTTGATTCGGCAGGCTGGCCGGTGCAACCCAGAAGCTTTTCCTGACACACCAAGAAATTCCTGCAAGTCTGAATTTTCGTTGATCATGCGACTCCCAATCAAATCTAGAGGCATTGCGCGCCAAGCCCAGTGGTCGAAGTCCAATATTTCCCGTCGCTAAACCTTGCGGCTACTCTAGAAGCTGGTTCGCTTTTTGGTGGGTGAGGTACTGCCCCTACTTATAAGGAAAATTGTCTCGAGGCCAGGGTAAGTTTGCGCATGCTTGCCAAATATGTTATCACGAGGATAGTTTCTTTGGATAGCGATGTCTTCACCGTGCTGTCGCTGTAGAAGTCTTCACCATTCTATAGGGAGCTGGCTTCTTGCGCTATTGCCCAGATGCATGCTTTCCAGGCCGATGCAGCCAGTCGCATAGCACCCTCCGATCGACAGAAGCGCCTGGAAGGCAGTTTCACGGACTGTCCCCCGACGTCCTGCAGCATAGTATATTAGTCATTTTAGCTACGGAAGCATTTGATATTGGACTATACAGTACGCTGTCATGCTTATGTTGGAAGGTATCTTATTGCTTTAGCAGGTTCGACGAGTTGAGAGCTCCTCCATTATTCCAACTAGAGTCCAAGCCGTCCTGGTATGCCTATGCTCGGGTACATGGTGCAGGGTTGCAACGCCCCTTTCCGAGCTAGCACTTTGTGACACTTTGTGACAATCAGTTTTCAGGCCCCTGCATGAGCTCAAAAAGGTGTGCAGAAAGCCACACCACGGGAGGCTGATGCTGGAATTCTCGCCGCAGACAGCAGTTCCAGTATGATACGTCGTGCTGTCGCCTCCTTATGACACTTTAGCACAACAGAGCAAACCATAATATGCCATCGAAGAGCCTCAAGGAATACAAGGCGGTATGCTACCGACTGTCTCCTTGCCTCTTTATGACTTTATGCTCGTTAAAACGGTCAGCTGCGGCCCACGGCTTCGCACCAGGCTCCGATTCGCCTACCGCAGCAGCACTGCTCCATGAGCTGCAGGATGTCGCTGCCAGAGACTTAGAACATAAACACTGTCAATACCCAGCGACATAAGAGGGAATTACTCGTGTGTGTTTTGTTTCTGCAGTTTTTGTGTGCAAACCGCTTTAAACGATGCTACAGTTTGTCAATCGGCAAGCTTACTGGTTGAGAGATGCAATGGAATTTCTTCCCCTGCGATTCCATGACCCTACCAACTGCGTAGGCGAACTGATATATGCCAGGCAGTGCACGCATCGTGCAACTACGAACATCTACATCCCATGCACCTAGATATACATGTTCTACATGTGTGCAGTCATGATGGTTCGTACTTCTGCGTGTGCTAGTGTATGCATGATAGCAGGTGTTTGCTGGCCGGTGAATCGCACAGCCATGTATGTATGCATTGTGTATGTGTGTCATTTACCGGTGCCGGGCCAGGTCCAAGCATACAAGCACCTCGCAAAGTGCTGCAGGGCTGCGACTGGTGAGGCGCAGCTCACAGCATGTGTGCGGTAGTAACACAGTACTTAATGTAGACAGTTGTAGTGGGACAGGCTCCATGATTCAAGGAATCCTTGTGGTCGTGTTTTTTATCACACTTCAGATGCGCATTCTGCAGCGTTTTTTACACGTTGTCAGCTTTGCCTTTGTCCAGAATGGGATGCCAAGGCGCACGGAGACGGCTGACCTATATGCAGTATTGGTAGGTTACCTTTTGCTGGGCAGCACCTTGCCGGGAGACAGCCGCGTGAAGCGTGGCTCCTCTTCATTGGAAGCCCTTAAACCTTGCGAATCCTGCAACCCCAGACTATCCATCCGCTGTTTTCTCAACCTCCAGGATCGAAGCCGCTTGCAAGGATCCATTGCTTTGGCCTTCCAGCACGAGGCCGTGCGGGTTACTCCGGAAGAGTGCACCTGGAGACAACAAGCGAATTCGGAAGAACCCCCATCGGCGAGCAGTCCCGGAAGTTTTGCAATGTATGTACGGCCGTTCATCGGTCCAGTGTCAGTGTCTCGGAGGCATTGCTGATTCTCACGGACAAGGACGGAGCAGTTGAACCTGCTCAGTCGCACTCAGCCGGTTCGTCGCCGTCACCTGTCAAGTGATCTGATTTCAACCCGCCGACGAATGCAAGATGTACTTTGCAGCACAAGCCAGATGTCCGTGGTGTACACGGCCCGTCATGCGTGCCCAGGTGTCGGCGTGAAGCTTCTATAGTAAGAACTCAAAATGCGCTTGCAGGAATGGGACAAGCCCAAGCGGCTGAAATCGCTCGAGGACCGGGCATGGGTTCATGCCACCTAACACTTGAAGGTTTTGAAGCAGGCCTTTGAATGTGTACGGCTCGTAGGGTCCAGTTTGAACAGCATCGTGCCCCAATGCGTACTTGATGCTAAGCCGTTTGCCCAGTCGACCTTAGAAGCTGCCCCCACCCTGTAACAGTGGTATAATAGGAATATAATAGGGCCCTACTATAATCCTTATAGTCACTATTACAGGGTGGGGGGCAGCCTCTAAAGTCGACCTCTCTAATCAGACTATGACCCTATCGGGAGCCTCGTCAGGCCTTCTGGGATGTGCACGCGGATGTAGCATCTTCCAAAGCCTCGAAGCTGGCGCTCAAAAATCGCTGGATCCCTGGAGTTTCGAGACGAGGAAGGGGTAGGGAGAACTTGATGAGAGGATTGTTGGCATGCGTGCAGGAAGAGGGAACAGTCTCACATTGACATGTTTTCATTTCTCCTACGCATTCCTTCCATTCTGCCGGTGTCTGCTTAGTCGGAGTATCATGGCACTCCCGTGGACCAGGTTTGCCGGCGGAGGACTTGGACGAGTTGAAAACTTTCTTCGTGGACATCGTTGGAATACCTGTGCCCTGGTGAAACTGGAAATGGTTCTACTTCACAAGCCAAACTCCTGACACGAACGGTACAGGCATCGATGTCTTTTTCCTGGATAGGTTGTGCAACTTGTTCTGTAGAGCTCCGGCTCTGAGGAGCAATCCGTTGCCATCCCCTGCCAATAAGGGGCTTGACGGAGCAACGTTGAACAACAAGATCCTTGATTATGAGAGCCGAGATTAGGCATCTTTTCGTGTTGAGTTCTCTTATGCCCTGAAGCTTGGTCTCTCTACTTCCTGCACGTACAAGACTCTTTCGGCCCCTCATAATGAGCCCAGCCCATATAGCCTTGGTCACCTTTAAAGCTTTTGAGTCGCTGGAGTTCCGATTGAAACAGCCCCAACCCTCAAGCCTTAAGCCACCAAGACCTTTTCAGCATTCTCTACAGCCTGCAACGCAGCCTTACAGCCCCTCAAGGCCCCAAAAGAAGGAGAGCTCCTCGCAAGCCTAGGAGCGACTGTCGCAGCAAGACCTGGAAGCACGGCTCAGAGTGCCTCTGAGCCAGGTACCTGCTGCGGTTCAAGAGTGGGTTTACAGTTTTCAGTTGAGGGGTCTTGCCGGAGCTTCCTTGCAACTTGCAACGTCATGTGCTGCCTGCGTGAGTGGCAGTCCTGCGACGGTCCTGTGTTGAAAAGGCGAGACAGCATACACACATGCGGTTATGATGTGATTGCGCAGCCAGGCTCCCGAGCAGCAGAGCAGCTGGAATGAGGGCTTCGGGCTCAACGACTTTGAGGACATCGCGACGATTCGCAGAGGCCCTTAGCTGCCTTGGCTGACGGCTTGGGTGTTTGGGACTTGGAGATCGTAGCTTCGCAGTTCTGGGCCCACGGAAAAATAGAGCTGCTCTGGCCTTGCTAGTACCTGTAGATGCTTGCATGTTACGGGAGGTGTGCAGCTTGACTTGACCCGAAGATCATAACAGTCATAACAGAAGTGTTTCAGGACGTCTGCTATGTGCACAGCCCTTCGTTCCCGATCTATGATCCTTGAATGTTTCGGTCCATGATGGCCTTCTACAATGGAACGAGACTAGTAGACGGAAGACATGAACACAGAACACATTATGTAGCTGCCGATCCTTCCTCGGGCATGCAGGCCCTGGTGTTGTCGGACAAGCAGGTGAAGGCGTCGGATTGTCCAGCCATTCGAAACATCAGCACAAGTAATGCCTTCCACCTTCTATGAAAAGACCCTCAGCAATAAGCAACACTTCTTGCAAAACCCACCTGAAGTCATTCCTGCCCTTTATTTTGTAATTTCCATGAGGGGTTCTCAGAGCAAATGCAAGAGCCAGAGCAGAAGCAAGAGTAAGATCCCCCCGAAAGAGACAGCAGAGATAAAACACACCCTGCCGTAAGAATAAAGCTACTTTTGAGTTTGGGGGGGGGCTGGATATTGAAGGGACTGGCAAGACTCATGAAAGCACCCATCCGCATGATCTCAGCTTTGCTGCACCAAGTTCTGCTTGCTACATCATATTACATCTTATCAAGGTCTTCGTCATCACCAGCACAAGTGCCTTACAATCAGCAGGACTCATAATCGCACCCATCCTTGTCATCTTTCTAACGTTGTCGCACCAGATTCTGCGTCTTGCGTTTTCATCGCGGATTGCTAGAATGGTCTTTGTCATCACCAGACGACGACGAAGGCCACCACGACCGCGAATGTCCGACCGTAGGGCTAGTGCTGCCATGCACCTTAGTTACCAGGAGCTCATGAGAATCAACTTATCGGTTGCAGCGGTTCCTTTGTAGCAGTCTTTGCAGTTTTCGCAGTTTGCTTCAGGCTGAGACTCAGTTACTAAAGGTGGGAGTTTCTGAAACCTGGATTGCCTCCGATTGGCCCATGGGTTCTGAAATAGAAGCTACTCAGCTACCCTTGGTTTGCACAGAAGCGAAGAATGCTGTCAGCTGGCTAGGCGACGACTTCTTTCAACCCGCTGACGATCTACCAGAAGGTGCTTTCCATGATTTTTCCTCCCCCCTCCTCACCACATCCAGCCTTCCTACAGAGTCGGTTTGGTAGAAACACCTTTGAGCATGTTGGTTGTGGCTCCAAAGGTTGTGCTTGCCAGTAGCGTGCTGCCGCCAGATGTTGGACTACATGGTTTTAGGTTCATTCTACATGCATCTATGCACCTCCGCGTGTGGATGCCTTGTTTTTGCATCATGTGTGTGTGTGTGTGTCCTAGTTTGCCTGATTCCAGTCTATGTATACGCCAATGTCCTTCTCCCATTCAAACAGGTCTAGTGGATTGACCTGTCGAGTCGTGACATCTGAAGAAGCTGAGCTCATACTCCAACTGCAACCCGAACCCAAAGGCCCCCGAAGCTCAGCTTTGTGTGGCGAGGGGCTGCTACCTACGGCAGCGGCAGCACCGGTAGGTGCCATGGGCCGGGCGAAAATGTGACATTTGGAGGTTTCGGGGTTTCGGTGAGTTTCAGGGACCCCTGATGTGGAAGGGGTTTCGGATCGAAGCGGTCTCCAGGCTCCAGTGAGGCGAACCCCACTGAAGCTGATCTGAGGCTCACTCTCACCCTAAATCCAGTTTGGAAGTCTTTCGACCTGCTGAACAGTCTGGGCAATCACGAGAATCAGATGGCTTGGAACCCAGCACAAGGAAGTCCGCGATGCACAGTGTTGGATTTAATGGGGTATAAGTGATCAACTTATCTTTCCTTGGCAGCAAGCTCCCTTGTACACAGGACAGCATACGACACTCGCGCGTCGGGGCCCGACGAAGCAGGAGCGGTTGCATGAGCTGTACGCAAAAAAATGCTGGGCGGAAGTTGAGGCCTCGCAGTACCGACTGTTGTTGATATGTTTAGGACCATTCCAATGATTGCTGTCGTCATTGTCATCTAGTCTTTGTTTGTCAAAAACCTCATGTCCGCAAAGGAGCCTCCTCGACCTCAGGGCCCGCTGCTTCTTCGTCCGAGCCTGCCGGGGATCCCATGAAGTGAGCCTTCTTTTTTTTTTTCAACGGGGTTTAGGGCCGTTTAGGGTTCAGGGCCAGGGTGCAGGTTATATAGTATGGGACTACATGTGAAACCGTTGGTGAATATGCAGTCTTGAACTTTCGGGGGTTGAGACTTCGAGTTGTCAGGTGATGAACAAGTCTTGTGCGCATACTGCGTGGGATGGAAGCAGCGATGGGCAACACAAGCAACACGACGTGCCGAAATTTGACGCTTTACACCTATAAGACTTCCGGATCCCAACATCAGCTCTTGCTCCTGATAGTCTTAATATTCCACCCAAACCCACCTTTTCACCCGTGACCACCCAAAAGCCCCGACTCAAGTCTAAAGTAAGGGTGAAGGCTCCTGCCCGCTGCTCCTCACTTAAATAATTACCCATACTATTGTTGGGGGTTCCTTATTACAGTTATAGTATAATGTGCCCCAAAACCCTGCTCTAATTACTAAGGCGCCTATAAAATAGTATCCTTATAGATCCCTTCTAGTAGCCCTTATAGACCCCTTTAAAGAGAACCCCATTCTAATTATTGAGGCCCCAAGGCCCCTACAGAATAGTATCCCTTATAGTAGCCCTTCGAAAAGCAACCCTACTCTAGTCTAATCACTATAAGGCCCCTAATATTACCTTCCACCCCTCAACCCTGACCCTGACATGGATCCCTTAAAATAGCCCTTGTAGACCCCTTAAAAGGAACCCTATTCTAGTCATTAAGGCCCCAAGGCCCCTACAGAATAGTATCCCTTATCATAATTATCATAGCCCTTATAGACCCCTTAAAAGGAACCCTTATAGATGCCTTAAAATAGCCCTTATAGACCCCTTAAAAGGAAGCCTGACCCTGACATTTTCCCCCCAAGATCGAGGCTGGAGCTGCCAACGCGTCAGCGCCGTGGGGCGTCCCGGAATCTCTCGGGGGCCCGAATCAGTAGACTAGGGTTCCCCTTAAAGGTTGCCTTGAAGGGGTCTATAAGGGATCTATAGTAGGGGAGTTACCTTAAAGGGGTCCATAAGGGATCTATAGTAGGAGACTTACGTTAAAGGGGTCTATAAGGGATCTATAGTGGGGGAGTTGGGGTTGAACTTGCACAGTTGTTGAGGCTGGTACAGCAGATGTTTGGGAGGTGCCAGATAGCCACTGAGATACTATTTTAGAGTTGTCGCACAGGTATATTATCTGCAGCAAGTAACTGCACGATTGCCCCAGTTGTCAAAGAGACCTTTCGGCACAATGCTGATACAGCGTGGACGCTTGCGCCCAGGCGCTCGTCTGGCGAGCCGCCAGCTGACTCCCCTGCAGGTTGCGCACTTGCATCAACGGCTTTTACTCTAAACGCTGAATATGGGAGTTTCCAAAAATTCGGGGGTACTTTATTTTGGGGTCCTTAAAATAAGGATCCTACTATGTGAGGTACTATATTAGGCTCCACTATTTTCGGAAACTCCCATATTTAAATTGCCTTCCTCCTCATCATCACCATCACCAGCAGCGTGTTTTGAGGGCCTGAGTGGGCCATTTTGCGGCAACATTACTTCTTTGCCTTATAAATTAATATGACTGTGATGCAGGATCCGATGAAAGAGCTGCGCTTACATTCCATGTTGCTTGCCGCGCTTGGCTTTGGCAGGAGACCCGGAGCAAGCAGCCGGCTCGCAGGACAGATGGACTCTCCCACCGGCAGTTTCGAGAACTTTCAGCTCAAACTTACAAATCAAGTAATTTCAAGCTTGGATAGCCTCGCTTTCTTGTCCGGGTATGTTCATAGAGATGTCCGCATCAGACCAGTAAAAGGCCGCTGAGAGCTCTGACGGAGCACCCGGACACTTTGTCTCTTCCAGGCT
This sequence comes from Symbiodinium sp. CCMP2592, assembly GCA_905221615.1. NCBI lineage: Eukaryota > Dinophyceae > Suessiales > Symbiodiniaceae > Symbiodinium > Symbiodinium sp. CCMP2592. Next base: position 177,606 of record CAJNDT010001224.1, on the reverse strand, counting down.
TCATTCTGGCTTTCGGTTGTTGCGTGGCTGTCGTAGGGCCTACGACTTCGGTGATGTACGGCTTTGCTGAGTGTCCAGTAAAACAAAACGTAGGCGTCAACTGCACATGCCGGCATTTGCCAACATGCCCTTCTGGACCTTCATACATTCTTTTACTCGTAGAGTCCAAGAGTGCGCAATGGAACAGTATAGCTCTAATCACAGCAAGAAGCTCTTCGCCTACTTTTGCCACAGATGTCGCTTTTCCTTCCATGCCAATGCAGGAGCCTTCAGCCTCTTCGCAGCAGTGCCTCCCTCAGCTAACCATCACGTGTCCTCGACCCACTGCAGCCCGCCTTCAGCATTTAGCAGATTGACAGCCGCACCCTTCCATGAAGAAGAGCTGCAATTAAGGATCCCCCCCGTGAGTCTGGGGTGTACCGGATTGGAGGGCAGCCATGCAGGCAATCAAGCCCGAAGTCTGCATTGAGGCCGGGCGAGGGCGAGACGCTCCCGGACGAGCCCGAGGATCAACCGCGGTCGTGGGGGAAGGGGCCAGCGGGCAGGAAAGGCTTCTTGGTTTAAGGTAGGGTTTACGATTCAGCGTTAGGTTGGCTCCAGCACGAAGGATGATCGTCGATTTACCTTGTGTGAAGGTTGGATGTGCGCAGTTGGGGGTGTCTCGGTTCCGTGATGCTTCGGTGACTATTGCATAGAATTTTGGGCAAGGGCGCCTTTTCATTTTGTGATCTGTAGTACCTCGGATTTTCGCATGGTCTTCGCAGCAGATTTGCAAAGGCTGGGGCGATCCCCGCGCACACCCCAGTGGCTGGATCCATTTCCTCGCTTGTTGAAACCCTTAGTCCGGGATTGAGGGCGACGAGCTCTAACCTAGCACACGCAAGGAGGAGGAAGAGGACGCCTTTGACTGGGAGGGCGAAGATGCTTGCGACCCCTACAAGGCTCGGAGTGTAGGACTCTGGGGCACCGGGACACTAGCAGCTCCCGACTCTGAAGTCGAGCTCTTGAGGCGAAGGATAGTAGACATGGAGATGCTGCGACTGATGTTGTTTCTGCAGGTGCTGCGAGTAGACGAAGACGCTGACGAGGAGACCATCAGGCAGCCAGTGCGACCAGCAACACGTAAGTCAACCGAAGTTTCTCTTGAACGTAGAACTATCAGCGTCAGTACGAGTCTCCGAGTGTGCCGTAGGATTGCTGTGCCTTTTCCTTGTTGTCTAAGAACTCGGCAACTGCACTTCCCAGCACCTACATATCTTGAACCCCGAACCCGCTCCCCAATCCCCAGACTGAGACTGGAGAGGGAGATGCTAAGTCGCAGGCGATCCTACAAGAAGCTGGCTTTGAAGTATCATCCCGACAAGAATCAAGGCTGGGCCGGGACGTGAACAGCAGATGGGTCATTGATAGTATACGGGAGGCTGTAGTGGTCATAGGCAGGGAGGGAAGGAGGTACAGCGGGAGCGCTGTGTAAGAAAATACTTTCTGGGACGAGGGTGGTCTGGTTTTCTTATTTTGATAGCGGCTGGTTTTATGGGAATATTTAATCTGGGATGGGTCAGGGTAGTCTGGTTTTCTTACGGCCGTTTTCTTATATGGCTATGTCCAGGGCTCGTTCCAGAACCCACTTAAATAAGAAAACGAGACTCTGGCATTTTCTTATTCTCTTTCGTTCCAGAACCCACTTAAATAAGAAGCGAGACTCTGGCATTTTCTTATTCTCCTTCGTTCCAGAATTCACCTACATAAGAAAAAGAGACTCTGGCATGTTCTTATTCTCCTTCGTTCCAGAACTCACCTAAATAAGAAAGCGAGACTCTGGCATGTTCTTGTTCTCCTTTGTTCCAGAACCCACTTAAATATGACAACGAGACTCTGGCATTTTCTTATTCTCCGTCGTTCCAGAACCCACCTAAATAAGAACACGAGACTCTCGCATTTTCTTATTTCCTTCGTTCCAGAATCCAGCTAAAGACCACGAGGATGCCTACGATCCCTGAAAGCCGTGCTTGAAAGCCTTGGAGGGGAAACTTCAGCAGGGTCAAGGCACGAAGTGCCTAGGACACCCCAAGTACTAGGGCTAGGATGTTAGGCAAAGGCCCCTGATGTGTGGAACCCCTCATACAGCACAGGCCAAGTTTACGCGCACTAGTATGACAGAACGAAATAAGAAAATGAGACTCGCGGACGAGGGTACCCTGGTTCTCTTATTTTAACAGTGCTTGGTATTTGTATGTAGAACCCTATCAATCGCAAAATCCAGAGTCTCATTTTCTTAATCCAATGTTTTCTTAAGTAGTGCTGTTGCTGTAGCATGCTTGCATGCATGTGTGTCTTCAGGTACGGATGTGCAGGTACACATGCATGTACGGATGGGTGCTTTTGTATATATATATATATACACACATATGCGTGTGTGCGCAGGTGTAACATGTGGGTGTGCATACATCTACATGTTTGAGAATGAGTAGGTCTGTATTCATATGCTTGGTTCCTCATGTGTGCTGCCTAAATTTCAGCGGGGGGAGGGGGCGGGTTGTTCAGGTGTGTGTCTGTGCGTACGTGTATGTATGTATGTATGTATGTATGTATGTATGTATGTATGTATGTATGTATGTGTGTATAGTATATATATATATATATATATATATATACACACACATCATCTCATATTTCATATCACACACTGTTTCCAGATAATTAGACCATATCCATCTATCTATCTATCTAAATCTATCTATCTAACTGTATACATGACGAAATTTCGATATTTAGAGCGCTTGAAAACACCACACGCAAGGCAGCGAGACCGCCCAGAAGCGATTCCAGGCCGCCTCGCCTGGTCGAGGTCTTAGGGCTTTCGGTTTTCAGGTGGTGTTCAATGCCGTGGATGTTGAGAGGCTAGGCTTTAGGGGTTTAGGGGTTTAGGGTTTAGGGGCGCCTCAAACAGAACCCGGCTGAACGTTCAGCTCCAGACTCTAGCATCTAGAACGTACGTGCTGTAGCATCAGGGTTCGTGAGGTTTAGAAGCCAGTTTCCGCTCACAGTCACTAGCTGCTAGCTGGCGAAGCGATCCCTTCGGATGTTTGAGGAACAGAGATAACAGGAGGAGAAGGAGGAGAAGGTACAGTCTTGCGACAACGAAATCGGAATAGACAAACAAGATATACAGAAACAGTCAACGCGGACCAGATGCAATGTTGAACTTATTGGAACCGTCCGCATCGACAGCAGAGTCTTTGCCACGGCCAGGCGATCTCAGCAGCCTACGACATTTTGCGGGACCCCGAGAAGAGGCATGTATCTCGCACGTCGGGGGCAGAGTTTTGAATCGCAACGAAGGTTGAAGGCTTGATTCATGCAATCGCTGAGCTTGCGGTGCGTGCCTACATTCCTGCCACCGTGCCTGTGCAGCTCGGGGATTCCAAGCTCCCGACATCTACACATCCCGTCCCCCGATTTTGTCCAGGAAGGCTTACGACAAAGCGGCAGCACGGGCCAAAGCCCAGAAAAGCCAGGCACGCCCACACGACTTTGAACGTTTGGCTTGGTGGGCAGTGGGTGGAGTCGCCGCAAGTGGCAGAGTGCATGATTGCATATGGGAGTTTCCGAACATAGGGGACCTCCCCTTTTTGGAAACTCTCATATTTGTTCTGACTGGGCTTGGAGATCGGAAGGATAGACACGGGGACCAGGGATTTGAGTGAGGCAGCAGACACTACAGTTGCAATGTCTGGTAAACTCCGGAACCAGAACCTGACACTGGAACCTGTAAATCTTGATCTTTGAATCGATCGATTTGTCGACGGTTCCTAGCAGCGTTCAGAGCCTAGAGCACACAATGACCTTGGTGACCTGAAGCCACAAGCCCTGACTGGCAGGCGTCACAGGTGCGACCACCATCCATGTTTCTTGGTTCAATTCATATTTCGGCATATTGGCATGTTTCGGCCTTGCCAGTGCCGGGTGAGGTTTTATGGTCCAGGGTCTCAGGGTTTCACAGGGGGTTTCGTTTGATTCTTGGGGCTTCTTGCCAAAAAGCAGATTTCTTGCCAAGTGCCAGCTTCTGGCAAGGTCGTGATGCTCTTCTTACATTTACATGTTAGGGCTTTGTGACCCTTGGTGTTGGAACCTGCGAGCCCAACAAAACTTAACCCCAAGCCAGATACAACCTGCGATCCCGAATCAAAACCCCGAGCCCCGAAGACCCTCACGGCTCCAGAGACTCGAGCCTGCAACTCTGCAAGGTCTCCAGAGGAAGCGCGCGAAGTGCATCTTGGCCGGCTAGATTTCAGGAGGTGGCGTTACCTATAAACTCTCAACAAGGGGAGGTGGTTTGGGTTGTGGAGATGTTGTCACGGTTAGCAGATGTACTTCTCTGCAATACATTACACGACAGTGAGACGTGAAGACAACTTTTCCGAAGCCTTGTGAATTGTTTTTTCTGTGTTCAGTGTTCAGGTGTGTATTATGCCAACCTAAGCAATCTGAACAACTTAAACCTTCCAAGAGTTGGCTCGCATAGGTTCAGAGACTTCTTTGGAGGGCGAGATCCTTTCGATGCGGCTGCTTGGCTGGAAACGGAAGTCCTCATCCAGCATATCTGCGCATTTCGAACGTTTCTAGCGCCCTTTCAAACGTAAATTCTACTCTCGGCTGAAACTTGCTTACATCTGCACGAATATCTCAGAGTCTTTGTCTATCTCTCTCTCTCTCTCTCTTTGAAACGCTGTTCCTGCAAGACTACCTGCAACCTCATTCGGTGCGGATGCATTGTCGCCGAGGCACCTTCTTGGAATAGAAGTCGTGAGGGCATTAGGCCTCGACACCTCCAGGGTCCTGAACCCCGAAGCTTGTGGCTTTGCAACGGGGTGTTAAGGATTTCGGGTGCCCGCAGCCAGCAAGGCTTTCCGCAATCAGCCTCCCAAGCGCGCGGAGGCGAACCCGAGTCTCCCTCTGTGTTGGGCTTATACAAAGCTGTCACTAGCCTCGAGTCCGGGCTTTGAGGTTTCATGTTTTAGGGTTGCGAAGGGTAAGGCCTCGGGGTTGGGAGTTTTGAGATCAATATAGGTTTCGAGTTGGTGTTCATGCTCAACAGTTTTTGGTGGGGATTTGGGATCTACCGGCAAAAAGGCATCGCGATTCTAGACGCTTAACTGGTCTCACTGAATGTTTGGGTCGGTTACCGGCCCATGTGGCAACCTCGAGCCCTAAGTTGTCGTCATGCGTGCGGCAAGCCAGCCGAGTTCTGCTGAACTGTTACGGGCGTTTGGGCACCAGCTTTCGAATGCCGTTTCTCGTTGCCAAAGTGTCGTCAGAAATCTCAGCTGACGGCTGTTCCAAAGTATTCTAATTAACGCCTCTACTCTACACCGAAACGAATCCTTCCATATAAGCCCCATTAAGAGCCCTCGGGCTGTAAAAGAAGGGGAGAAGAACCTGCCTCCAGGGCGCTGCGTCCTCATCCAGCGACGCTTTCAGAGTGAGTGATGCAGCTCCGAGCTCCGCTCCGAGCTCGAGCCAAGGTCTGCTGTCCCGCCGTCTGTAGGCTTTGGGGATTCGGTGAGTCGGGTTACTGATCAAGATTCTTGAAGATCTTTTTGATTTAACGGTGCCTCAGCTGGGATCCTGCACGTACGAGTCGGGAGGTGGCATAGCCTGATGCCTCACGTGTGTTGCGAAGAACCGCTTTCGAGGTGCAACCATTCATTTTTATTCATGAGACTGGCCTAGCGTGTTCTCATCCTCATTGTCTAGGTAAAGCGCCTCGAACGGAACAGGCTCCGGGTACCCTTCGAGTCAGCCGCCGAAAACCAAGCGGCTGTCTAAGGAAGAGTGCGCCGTGCCTTTCAGCTCCAGGATTGGTCTTTGGTTCGGTATTTGATCGGTTGGGTTGTCGTCTTTGCTGGTTTTCTTGACTGTGCCGTTCGCCTGTCTCGGGTCAGTGGCCCCTTTGTCACAGGTGCACTGTCTGGGAGTGGTTGATTAGGCCGATGCCGACCAGAATCAGAATCAAAAGTCTCCGTTGGAGTGTTGGTATCCTTTCCGCTTACTTCCTATTGTACAAGGTCACCGGTGGGAGCCCTAAACCCTAAACCCTATAAACCCTAAACCCAAATCCGCGAGACCGCGATGCAAAAGGTACGATCAGCTCTTCCAGGAGCTACAGGAGGCTGAAGCATCAGCCATGACCTTACTTGGCCTCTCAAAGATTCCTATGATTGCAGCTTAAAGCTCCAAAGCAGACTCTATGAATTTGGGAAGTTAATCAAACGATAAGTACGTTTCTTCAGATCTCAAGACGAACTGGTCTAGCCGGTTCGACTGCAAGTCGCCGCAGTTCCATTTTGGCGGCTGAAAGCCGTGCAAAGTTTCAGTGCATCACTGGAGTCCCGAATGTGCGTGGTGGTGGTGCTGGCGGCGGCGGCTGGTGGTGGGCGGCAACATCATAGTTCATTATGTTTCATGCTTTGTGGTCATTCGTTGCCGGTTTCAGAAAGGATCGCGGTAGTGCTTGGAGCCATCTCTGAGGCTCGGATGTGGAGCGAGGAGGCACGCTGCAAGCTTGTGTTGATTGAACGACGGAGTCTCGGTACGCTAGAGTCCGTAGCCAAATACCTTCGGAATCACCGTTGTAGTTCATGAAAGCAGGAAGGCTTTTCCCAAACCCTAGGGGACCTGTCGCTGCCTTCGTGTTAGTCTGGACCTCTGAGTCTTGCTAGATGGAGGCTACCGTCCTGTAAGCAAATTCGAGCTCATGCATCCTTCGAGATCCCCTGGAGTACCAGAGATATACAAGCGGCATCTGGGTGCGTCGTTCTGTCCTGAGCAAAGGTTTCGGTGAAGAGCCCTCAACAAGACGTCTCGGGGAAACCTAGCGTGAGTCCTGGACAGCTTGATATCTCAAAAAGGTCCCGCATTGCATGCACATAGGATCCAAGTTTGAAGCAAAAGCCACAACTCGAAACATAAAGCCTAACCCTGGGGCTCAACATAGCCCGAAGTAGGCTCTACTTTTTGACCTTAAGCCCCAAAGTAGGTACTATTTGTAATTTGGAGCTTCAGGGAAAGATCTCAAGCAGGGCAAAAGGCCGAGACTTGCCAGGTGGAAGTGGCACGCGAGCAGCTTCGCGAGGCGGAGGAGACCCGGGTGAGGAACCGAGCTGTGGACGAGGGCTGGGCGTGTAGTGCGTAGGATTCGGGGTTTTGGGGAGATGCGTGTTTAGACTGTAGGTTTCAGGGTTTTGGGGTGTAGTCTTTGACGTCTGGGGTGCAGGGTTTGAAGCTTTGGGTTCTCGGTTTAAGGTTCGTTGAGGCAGAAGAGTAATGGATTGCACAGAATGTCCGCCAAGTTTCATGGGCACGAGCGGACTTGACCAGGTCTTGTTTGGTCTCCGTTCTCATTACCGTCATTGGGTCATTAGGTGTTTTTCCATGACGGTTGGGATTGCAGGGATGGCCGAGTCTAGGGATGCCGGGGATTCCAAAGCAAAGTTGCTTTCATGATGGCTACTTTCCTCGGCCATGCAGTCCTTGATTTTGGGTCGAAACATACCTCAAAGTTCCAACTCTGAAGCTAACAGCTCTGGCTCGGGTTGCCGTCGACATGATACTTGCAGCATGAAGGTTGTAATTGGGATGTCATCAAGGTCGACCTGATGCGAGTTTATAAATTTGGTCCGTGGGATGGTGCAACTTTCGATTTCTGCTTTGCATGTGTCTATGCCTCTTACAGCTGCAGAACCGAAACCCGAAGCTGGGTGGATTGTACTGTAGAGGCCTGAATGAATAGTGCTCGTTGTTGACTATGCTGGCTATAGTAGAAAAACTGTATCACTCACCAAAACCCTATAGTAAATGTTGTCAAGAGCTGCTGTCGCCAAGGATCGGTACTTGCGAATTCTGCAAGATTGCTATGACCGCGCAAGTCTCAGATGTAGGTTGCAAGTTCAGGATTCTGCTTTCAGAAGCTGTGCAACCTAAGCCTTGAACCTCAAGTTAACAAGTCATGGTCGAAGGCTCCATATGTTCACATCAACTCATCCGCAAGTCAAGGCCCCCAGAGTCTCAGTCCAAGTTCAGCAGGTTGCTGTGTCGGGTTTGCCTTCGCCAGCTGCTGAACCGACCCCTAACCTTAACTACAAACCATGATTCGGGCGCTATGCCAAGGCACCAGCACGAGAAGTTCCAGAGGACTCTGACGGAAGCCGTGGCTTCTTTGCAGCGTTGTGAAACATGGTTCTACGGATCTGGGGCTTCCTTAACAGGACGGCTTGTGGTACCTGGATATCGGACAAGTTTAATGCACACGAGCCCTTCGGCTTCAGCAAAGTTGGACAGGGATACATACAGCTTATCGATGGTGTGCGATGGCCATGTCTGCTAAATTTCGTTTCAGAGGAGAGGGTCTTGCATTTGATAGGGCGCCACTGGTGCGACGATCGCCCGGGCATAGCTTGCACGGCAGTATATGCACTGCTTGGTGCAGGCTCGCGTTACTTGAGTGAGTGTGGGTGTCTTAGAGCCTCGAGCATATCTGAAAGTTTACACTATTTTTGCGTCGCTGAACTGGCATCAGATGAAAGTTGAAGTCCCGATGTGGCGCTTCGTTGACTGGCAATCGATCTGTAATGCCTGCAGCACAGTCTCTGCTTGATACCTATAGAGAAAGGTTGTTCCAGAGGGTCCGGGCAGGTGCTGCAGCAGCGACGAACGTAGCTTGTGCCACAAATGTACTCAGGTGCGAAGCAGTCGGCTGTTTGGCTGACAGAAGGTCGCTGGCAGCTTGCCCCAAGCAGAGAAGCCACATGTGCTCAGATGCTCGAAACATGATCCTCTCCTGAGCTTCGTGCCGGGTCTCTGCTGGGTATCCGAGGCATCAGGAGCTTCATCAAAACGAGGGCTTGCGGAGTCCCAATGGGCTCTGTGTTGTTTCTACCGAGACGAATCTGTCAACAGGATCCGGAACCCTCTTGTTTTGATGTTTCTCCATCAGGCCCACTGTAGGGCCTAGATGCATCGACATGTACAAAGATCAGAGCGCAGGGCTCCATTTAGAAAGCTGTCTTGATTGTCTGGAGAGCCCAGGGCCTGTGAGTAAGGGCTTCTGGTGTACATCGAGCCCTGGTCTGTTTAGCTGCCTTGCCTCAATTTGCGGGTTAGGGAGTTCGGGCTTCGGGGAAGACCTGGCATTGCAATGACTCCCCCCTCGCAGAAGCGGATGCGCGGCATCCTCACTCGCAAGAGATTCCGGCCACATGCTCAGAAGGTGCGGATGTCGATCGCAGGGTCACATTTGTTTTCCTGAGAGTGCTACAGAACCTATAGCAGCAACCTGGACTGCGTAAGCCTTTAAGCCGAGGCGTGCGCGATCCTCTCCAACCTAGACCCCGAAAACAGCAGCCTGAGCCCGAAATCTCAACTCGCGATGCCCCCAAGCCTTTAAGCCGTGCGGACCCCGCCAACCCCGACAGACCTCAAGGACCTCAGAGTTTTCGGTTTCGGCCCCTTGCAAACTTGAAGCCCTTTCACGGGGCCAGGCACGCGTCATGATGCGGTTCTTGCATGTTCTTGCAAAGAGCCATGAAATGCATGTACCACCGAGGCCCTTGGTGAAGCATCGCTTGTACCTTAGCAAGGCACCGTTTTGTGGAAGACCTGTGTTCTTCGGGTGGAGAAAAAGACAATAGAGCTCCAACAACTTATACCGTACTTATACTGTCTATGTTCGTGTGATCCATTGTGCATGCTCAATAAAGGCGCTACTCTCATGTATGTATGATTGTTCTGCGGGATCGTAGATAGGGTTTCCACGGAATCCGGGATGAGAGAGGTTTCGTATTCATGTGTTGGCCACGGGGGTTAGTTAGTTCAACCACGTGCTTTTGGCTTTTGAAGTCCTTCCTGTGTTGGTGGCTTATGGATATTCAACGTGTTGTCTTTTGCAGTTTCGTTGCTTTGTGTGGGAGCAGGCAGCTCCTGCAGTATCCAGGGTCTTGTATAGTCTCAAGTTGCCGAAGATAGCCAAACTGCCGGTTGATACGACACGTGTTACCACGGTTCATGGGTTTGGTTTGCGGAGTTCAATCTGAGCATTGTGTTGTTTGAGGCTGTCGCGTTATTGCAATTACTAGCTAGCTCATCTCCCAAACTTCACAAATGCTGAGCTGTCGAGTCCAGCGACACCCACAGTATCAGTATTGAGGTAAATTGGTTTATGCAGGGAGTTTGGACTTGCAGGGACGGCGCCTGTCTTGACAGGCCAAGGTGAGAAGACGAGACAAACAGTGTGATGCCACAAATCCACACCTCGCATCCGCAACTTAGGCCCTTGATGTCAGCATGAGAGCGGAAAACCAGAACTAGAAATGCGCAAGTCTAGATTGGGCTTCCTGCAGGTTGGCTTTGCCTGCATCTAATCGGCCAGGTCATGACAAAGATTCAGGCTATGGCCCGGATCTGGCTGGCTAGGCACTGGGCGAAGGGGGTGGGGGGCATGTGATGTGTTGTAGCCTTGTAGTTGGACAAGGCAAGCACAAGGCTGTCCTTGGCATTGAGCTGTCGACCGAAGGCGTTGCATGGTCCATTTCTCCGGTAGGCTTGAACGTTTCTCTCGAATTCATTGTCAACCGTGTAGCTTAGCCATGGAAGGGTTGAGATTCAGGGCTGCGGAGGGTTTTGCATGCCGGATTTGGATGTGAATAGGTTAGTCTGTGTTCGGCGTGTTTGGCTGCGCACGCCATACATACATACATACACATACATACATACATATATATATATATATACATACACATGTATAATCTATACATACATACCTACTCACGTACATACATACATACATACATACAGGCGACATTGCAAAGGTAGAACGGCACACACATATGCATTGTGCATATGTAATAGAGAACTGCTGGATGTGTGCACGTGCTGATGCAGACAATCTGACTCCTGTCGTGCTGCAGGAGAAAAGTGGCACGAAAGAAGCAGGAAAGGCTGCACACGGCTGCCACAAAGATCCAGAGGCAGGGCAGAGCGTATGAAGTTTGGATTTGAAGGTTTAGGGCTCACTTGCAGCCTGCATTTTCGATTGTGGACATCTATTGCATGGCTTGCTGTCACAATTCACCCACGTGCTTATAATCTGCAAACAGGATGAGTAGCTACCAAGTTTGTCAGGCACCGCCGTCTTCAAAGCTTCCACCCTCTAGCATCCTGAAGAGCTGCAGCTACGGAGAGTATAGGCTACTTTGAACAGCTCTGCCTTGATCATCCCATGCTGCATGCCAGGGTTTGGCGCGGCTGCCGAGATCGGCAGTACGTTTCCTCTTTAGCAGCCGAGAAGGCCAGGTTGAGGGACAGGGAGCACGATGATTGTTTAGCACTTCGTGTTGGTTCGTGCAGCAGCTAGTGTTCAGCTCCTCAAATATGATGGTGGCTACTTATCTGCAGCAACGCAGTTGCGATCATTGCGTTCAGCAAGTGGTGCTGTTGGACGAGAGCAGATATGTAGGAGCATTGAAATGGTAGTAAGAGGAGGAGGAGGAGGAAGAGGAGGAGGAGGAGGAGGAATGGCAGAAGTTATCGAGAAGGCCCTGCCCGCCTGCACCCAAAGCTGGGCCAGCAAGGTTCTCCAGGTCTTCAATCGTAACCCCGAGAGTTTTTCGAGTTCACGTAACTGAGGCATCATACCGCAGATAGCAGTTCGAAGCACACAAGATAAGATAGTTGCCACGAATATTCACTTACTTGCATATATCGCCGTGACCGTGGCGATCGAAGCTGCCGTCAATGATGTATAGCAGAGGAGCGCTACAAGTGCCTTCTGCGCAGCGCCATCACGATCCAGAGCGGAGGCCATGCAACCAAACGACTAGGAGCCCTGGCGCGACTGCCCCTGGTAGCAGCAAGGGTTTTCACAATAGAGCCTTGCGAGCAACCATACATCAGCAATTGTTAACAGTGATAGTGTTTGCTATACGTACCTTTATATCAGTAACTGAGCAAATGTTCAGTTACACTTGGTCATCTCTCTGGCTTGGTGTTAATATCTTCCAGTGGCCCAAGAGCCCTCTGCAACAGGAAGCAAAATAACTACCAGTGCAGCTCCGGAACAAACGAGACCTCATCCGCCTCGACTCTCGTTAAAGGGTTCGTGTGCAGGATGTCGAGGTTAAGTTCGTTTATGTTGTAGGCTAGGGAGAAGAGGGACCAGGTGCGGCATTGGCAGGGTCAACCGATGCAGGGATCACCTCGCTCCCATGCAGACAGCTGCCCCAAAGCCCATACTCTAGAGTTCAGTCTCTCAATAACCGATAAGCGCTCCTGAAGCTCACTCTCTGCTGCCGTCGCAGTCCGCATGGCTTTGTCCAAGCGCGAAGTCAACCGCCGCAAGCTCATCAGATATGCTATGGGCATCAGCACAATCCAGCGGCAGGTGGCTTGCAGGGGCGAGGGAGAGGGGCAGGCAAGGATTGAGTTGAAGGTGCAGGATTGGCTTGGCCCGTGTGGCTTTGACTCGGCGACGATGACGAATGCTTGCAAGAAGGATTGCTAATTAATCGTGATTCTGCTGAGGCTCATGTGTTTTGATACCAGGGGAAATCCACCCCCACACACACACACACACAAACACACACACACACACACACACACACACACACACACGCACACACACACACAAACACAAACACACACACACACACACACACAGACACACACACACAGACACACACAGACACACACACAGACACACACAGACACACACACACAGACACACACAGACACACACAGACACACACAGACACACACAGACACACACAGACACACACACACACACACGCTGACAGCACTTCCATCTGCGACTCCACAACAGTCTGCGACACGGAAGCAAGGGTCTTTTTCATAACTTGCCTGGGCGGAAGGCTACCACATCAGGGCCAAGCCCGAAACATCTTGAAGCTCAATACAGTGCTCTCTTGTTTGTGCACACGTGTGGTGGCAGGCCCGCATCTTTCTCCTCAGGAAGGAGCTCTACGAAAAGTCGCTGACTCTACAGCCCGTTCAGGCAGATGTTCATTGGGCTTTCGTTGCAGTCTGCTCGGACAACAATCTGTTCCCTTTCGAAATTGCAGCCGGCATCGCCATCATTATCGCACTAGAAGATGAAGATAGCCATCGTGGCACTTTGGGCTTAGGCGACGTGTTCTCGCCAGTTCTTTTGATGTTATTGACCAGCATCTTTGCTGTTGTATGCAAGCGGGATTCGAGATTTCGGGCATCGAGCAAGGCCCTTGCCACAGACTCCAGCTCCACTTCCGGGATTCCCAGCACTTGAATCTAAACTCGGGAATATACGTTTTCAATGAGTTCTATCCAAAGAAGTTTTGGCTAAGATTCCTGACAACGAAGCAAGCACAAGCAACGAGTGCCACCTCTCCCAGCTCCGGTTCTTCAAACGGGCCTTCAGGGTTTAGGCTTGAAGGGTTTGGGTTTCAGGGATTTAGGGGTTAGGGTCTGCACCTGCAGGTGGTCTTTAGCTTGAACCACGAGAAGCAGTCGTCGAAAATGTTGCCATGGTCCTGGCCGCTTGGATACAGTTTAGAGCTTCTTGTTGGCTCCGGCCCATGATCCGATGGCTGGCGTTGCTGTGCTTGTCTGTTGCGTGTTAGTTGGGGTGATGGCCCATGACTACCTGTATCCCCAAACCCTACAAAATAGTAGGCTATGTTATGAGCCCTTGATTAGAGGGTCGAACCCTAAAAACGATAGTTTTTGGATCCCCAGATATTGAACATCTGATACGAAGCACTGAGCCCTTCGGGTTTGTAACTCTGGACCGCACCTGCAACCCTAAGCATGTCGTCAGAACTGTGTCCTAAGTCCTGGGATGAAGTCCCTGAACCCTTGAACCCTGAAGCTTATGAACCTTGCCCCTAAACTCCCAAAGCCCTATAATCCTAGATCCCTAACACCTAAACTCTAAAGCCCTAACCCCTATAATGGCCCCATAAATCCTATGAGCCCAATAAATTCTATCCTTCAGGTCCTGAAGGCTATTAATCTATTAAGCTTACCCCTAAACTCCTAAACCCTATAGTCCTAAATCCCTAACACCTATCCCCGAGTCCTGAAGGCAAGTCTTCATGGCGCCCTGGGAGGATGAGGAGACAGGCCCATCGAAATGTCGAGTAAAGTCCTAGGCAGCTGGGGGGGCAGTGCAGAAGGCCCGGGGGCCCGCAGGCCTAACTTTCATGGATGTGATGTTCGGCTTATCGGAGGTGATGGTTTCCTTCTTGTTTGTCTTTGCACTTTCTTGTCTGGACCTGCACAGCTTTCGATTATTTTGACGACGTCCAGAGATTGCGAAGGTGCCGAGGAGAAGCCCGAGGCCGAGAAAAAGACCAACTTTGTTGACATCTTCAAGAAGGTGCGGCAGCTTTAACAGAGAGGCCTGACTCTAGAGTCTCGGCCTACTAGCCACACCCGAACCTAGCTTAAGTAGTGATGAAACAATAGCAACTACAGTACTTTGTGTGGCATGCATGAAGCCCACGATGTTTTGGTTCAGGTGGGCGTCAGCAACTGGGAGGTCATGGCGATTGTCCACTGCCAGCGACTGGCCCGAGGCCAATACGGGTTTAGGGTCTGCTGTTTGATTTGATGGGATTTGTTGGATTCTGCAGGCCTTCCTAACACGCCTTGCTGTAAGCGACAGGTGTATGCGGCACGTCCCCGTTGCTGGCCCTTCTCTTGCAGCTTACGCATTTTGGGGCGCCAGCAACTGTGCAGAGACATGAGCACTTTGGAGAAATAGTCTCACGACCGACAAGCACGACCGTTCGACCGTGAAGCAATGACAACAATAAGCAACAATGGCAATACCTATAGTTACTAGAGTTGTAGCAGCCTCAGAAGCAACAGAAGGTACATAGCGACGGCAGCAGCAGCAACAGCGACAGCAGCACATCGAAGTCCGTTCAGTCCTGCACCCGAGAGGCCATCTGGCAAGGATAAGAACGACGCGGCTGAAGAAAGCCAGAGCCTTGCAGATGAGCTTGTTCACCGCCTTCATGGCACGCAACGTTGTTCTATTCCAATGCGGCTGTTCAATTCCAATGCTGCCTCCGGTCCAGCCTTTTGGGGCCGTGTCATGACAGACAATCGCACTCTAGACGTACGGGTGTGAAGGAGACTAATCCTGGGTTTCGTCTGTCAAGGGCTTCATGTTGTCAACGCGGTCGGTAGCGCCAGTATTGTGATTGCTGCTGCCAACCGAGATCGCCAGAAGCGCCGTGGAGGGAATGGTGGAGTTCAGCCTCAAGGACGTTTCCTGTGAGTGTTGCAAATAGGGCTAAATTGGGTCCCTGCTGGGAGCATGCATGGATTCCGATGTATCATCTCATGATTTTGGCAGGTTTCCGCATGATGTTGCCACTGTTAGCGAGGTCGGGGTTTGGGCTCGAGCTTTTCGTGTCACCCCTCAGACTAAATCTGGTTTCTTGAGAGGCTTTGTGGATTGCGACCATCAAGAGGTAACCTGCGGAATCGTCCTTTTCTCAAGGCGTCTCGGGCTCTCTGGGCCTCTAAGCACTTGAAGTTGAGGTGAGTGCGAGCTCCTCTGGGCTGACAAGCAGTGCAAAGCTTGCTGCAGGAAGTGGACAGAAGAAAAGCTGCGGCCATTACCATTCAGCGTGCCTTGGTTAAACAGTTCGATTATCTGGACCCTAAACTTCGATGGAGTGTGACTAGATGACTAGACGAAGCTTGCATCGCTGGCATGCACGAGGGATTGCAAACATCTCCCCCCCCCGCAATGTCGTGCTGCTGCTTTTGCCTAAACTGTGGCTTCGGGTCCAAGACTGGAGTCTCTCCTTGAGTCTAGAGTCTCGAGTCTCTAGAGATACACCAACTGCCTCGCCGATGCCCGAGCAGCAAAGAGTCGCGATTCATCGGGGACAGTAGTTCTTCTACTACTGACAGTGACAGCTCTCTTGCCGAATAGGAACCGAAATTTCTGCACATTATCATGAATAGCTGCCGCTGAGCTAACTCTGAACCGAAAGCCCCTGATGCAGTTACAAATCCTTACCGTGAGCTTGTCTGCATTCAGGCCATACTCGAGGCTACAGTGTGCGTCGCCGGAGCCTCATTGATGAGGTTGCCGCAGCGGCCTAATTCAACGACTGCAAGCCTTCTGACGAGTGGTGGACGGAAGGTGTTCTCTCTAAGGACGATTGCTTCTGTCCGTCGGATGGATACGGAGGAAGAGCCCCTAACGCCTAGTCAACGAGCCCTTGAAAGAGCATGCGTCGACGGTATGTAGCATTGTTACAGTTCTAGGAGCAGTAATGGCGGATCAGAGCCTTCAGCTGAGTTCCGTCAGCAGATCTGGCCATAATCTTAATCTAAGGACGGAATCTCATCTTTGAGAAGCGAAATGCCCGTGTCTCAGACAGTTCAGTGCATGATCGGTTCTTTGTCAGACTGAGTGGGGGTGGCTGAACCAGGGCACACACTTTCAGGATATGGCTGTCATGATGAAGCCCTAACCGTTGGATGGAGGCTGCACTGGAAAGCAATATCGACAGCATCAAGTCCGTGCAGGCAGGAAGCTCAGTGGTTTTTCAGGTCGTACTGGGAGGGTTGGGCTGGGGCGACCGGCGTTCAAATCCATTGCTTGCAACCTGATGCCTGCATCACAGCTGCCAGGCCTTCGTCAAGCGATTTCTGGCCCAGGCCCACCGCATGGATTGAACCGTACAGACTGGACAGACCTTCTGAGAACTATCGGGACCGCCCTCGGAAACTGCAAGCCTTTAGCAGCTCCAAGCAACAATGATGTACATGCCTGTCGGCCCGCTGCAGTGAAGTGTTGTGCTTTGTACTAGCCCACTGGCGGTCTACTTCCGCCAGATGGATTTTAAGGCCTCTTCATCATCCCACCAACTTCAAGTCTCAAGCCACGTGCAGTCTTGACTGACAAGCACTGGTGTGAATCTCCTTGAGAAGTACAGAGAAGTTTCGTCAGCTGAAGTTGTGATAGGCAGGAGACCCTTCTTGCTCTTCTGCTCTCAATACAGTATGTCCGTGCTGCCAGGAATTCAAGTTCGTACAGGGACAGGGCTGATCCACGGCTTGAATGTCAAGTTGTCCTCTGTCAGCACTCATAAACCTGTAGCTATCAACGCCATATCCTGAACCCCGAAACCCGAAGAAAAGGGAATGAGACCCAAGCACTGGAGGGCTATCTTCATATTGGCATCACCAACAATGTCAAGATGTTTGCGGCCACCATGATCCAGGCCATCCTTACTCGCAAATTCTGGAATTCTCCAGGGTTGTGTGCCGAAGTAGGCTTTGCGGTGTAAGGTCCGGGGATTTGAAGGGCTCGAAGCTGGCGGCGGTGGGATCTTGTTCTGCATGGCTTGAACTATGCGTTTGCCTCTTTCACCTTCCCGGTTGGGGTACTCTGGCTGTGGTACTGCACAGTACAGGCAAACTTCCCGCTTTCCGGGGGGCTGTGCTTAGTCGAAGAACGTGTGCAGCGATCACGGCATGTTGTCAGTCTAGGTGTCGCAGCGCTTCGCCCAAAACGAAACCGTCCTGCAACCACATTTCCTGGTTGTAGTCCGTGGTAGCCTCGCACAAGCATCTGAAGCTTCTCAATTTCTGCAGCCTTGCCATCCTACCCTCGGGCCCGAAGAACGAATGCAACAACACGGCTTAAATTCTCAAAGCCTCCAAAAATCCCAAGATAAGTTTTCGAGATCCGAGACCAAACTTTGATCATTTAGTGGTAGATCGCCAGACCAGACACTGCGAGGTTTTGATTTACGCCCTGTTGCATCGTAGACATCCCCTGGAACCCCTAAAGGAAAAGTTAGAAAGTTGGAATATGATTATCCTAAAGCCTCTATGGTAAATTATAAGGTATCCTACCCTGAAACCATATTCCAACTTTCTAGAGTTCCCTTTAAGCTACGCTGTGCGCAGACTGAATGGCGTGCCTGGCTTGCCCGCCGGCATGTCGAGCGGTTGCGGGAGGAGGTCCGTCCGTGAGATCTGTCGTGTCAAGAGTCTCAGAGTCTAGGATGGTGGAACACCCTTGTGCATGTGAAGCTCCGTTGGTCAAGAAGCGGGGCAATGACGGGCTTGGATGAAACGCGGATGTGCAACGGTGCTCTAGGAAGCCGAAGACATCAGAAGTCCTGTAACCAGGGTAAAGGGCACCGCTGCAGTGGCGACGGTGATTGCAATCCTCAATGTTGTCAATATTACTCGCCTTGCTGCACCTCCGCCTCTGCTTTAACAGTCGGATACCATAAACCCTGTGACCTCTCTACCCTACACAGGAAAGCCCCGAACTCCTCCATGCTTTGCAGGCTCTTTGGCCCATCAAAGGCTGGTTTGAGTACACGGCCACCGGCCGAGACACGGTGCAGGTGGAGGCCCGGCTTTAGGAGGTCTTACAATGGCCTCGTCAGGGCGTTCATCGTGGTTTCTGGGACTTTTAGGGTAGCCTTAGATATATTCACAGCTTAACGGCCCGGAAGCTTGACCTGATTTGTGGGCCTTTGTGAGAATCAAGATCGCTATGCTAGAGCCCTGAAGTGTCCTGCAGTCAACACGACAATCCATAGCCAATCGCCCTCTATGGTTGAGGGCATCGGATGACGAAAACAAATTGGAAGATTCTCATGCGGTCCGAAAAAGTGCCGTTCGTCCGTGACAGAGGCATATGTGGGGTCTTCGGCTGCGCAGCGAACGCGGTATTGTCCAGAAGTATCGTATCATCTTATCACCCTGCTGCACTGAAGCCCTTGGTGGAAGGTCTGCTTCCTTGCAAATCCCAGCTTCGATGACTACAAGTACTTCGTCAAGAACGGCAGTACGTCTGCTCTGCAGCTGAGCTTGGAGGACCTTTGCTTCCTCGCGCGAAAAACTGGCAGGGCTTGAATTTTCAAGCCCCACCATGGAATAGGCTCTGCCGACTCAATTCTCGCCAATGTACGATGGCGATCATGCTTAGGTTCTCACGATAGTTAGGATGGGTACTGCTTGTTGTGCGAAAACTGCTATACATTGGTGTTCGTTTTGCCTTTCGACCAGTTTCCTGCAGCAAACATCAGACAAGTTTCCTTCACCGCGCGGAGGAACTTGAAGCAGATCTTGCTTCGGCGATGAGTACTATCCAAGGCGGAAAACGGCGGTTAGGGTTGGAAGGGTATACTCATGGAGTTTTTTGTCGGGTGTATCCGAATTCCGGCCTTCTTGAGCGAAGCGGCAAATTAAAGCTCCGTTTTGCCCCAAACCTCCCTGCCATCTGCATGCTGTTGTGAAAGTATCAAGTAATCAGGTTTTCCCAAACGATCTTGTCAAAAGCCGGTTCTAACTTCAGCGTGGTTCTCAGTTGAAGGCTGTCCGGCTCTCAATGTTCTGCACCCTAAGTTGACATGCCCAGGCACCGAAGCGACCATCCATCATCCGAATGCCACAATGCCGAAGACTAAAGGAATGCCACCGAACCCGGAGCCGAATCCACACCTCCGAAACGAAACCCTGGTGGGTTTGGGGTTTAGGGGTTTAGGGTTTAGGGTTATAGGGGTTTAGGGAACACCTGAGCCCCACACCTTCAAGCTTGAGTTTGACGGCTTGGCCCTGTCGTGAATATCCCACCCACCAGAGCCCGGCGACGAGGAAATCAGTTCTTGAGAGACGACGTTGGCCCAAGGACGGGCCAAGAAGCAAGCGACGGGTAGATGGGGCATAGGAATCAGGTGTTGTTTGTGTTTCGGGTTTAAGGTTCAGGGTTTACGGTTTAGGGTCTATAGGGTTTTGCCGAGGAATCAAGAAGGGCTTCAGGCACTCAGGGTTTTCGCGGGCTAGGGTTTGTGGCAACGTATACTTCGATCCAGAGGCGACGTCACAGTTGGAGAAAGAATAAGACTGCGACAGCAGCACTTTTAATGCAAACCGTAAACCCTCAACCCTGTCCTAGAAGTGTCTTCTGGCTCCTAATTACCTTTTTCTCATCTCTCACCAGGAAGGCTTCTGGCTCCAAGGCCAGCTGCCCGGGCAGTACCGAAGGTCATAAGGGTTGTAGGATTTAGGGGTTTAATTGGATTATTTGGATTGCCATTGCAACCACGACATTTTTTAAGATTGCTGGTTTTTGAGAGTAGCATCAAGATTGCTATTGCTTGATATGTAGGGTTGAGAGTTCAAGGCTTCGGGTTGATGTTGCCTTGCAGTGTTTGGTGTTTGCCATTGCTGTGTTTAGATAGGGTCCCTGCTTGCTTTGGGAGATCTCGGCGGGGCATCGAAGAGAGACGGAAATGATTGCCGTCGACACAATCGTTGAGTTTGCAGCCGTCTTCTTGGAACCGTTCCTGCCGACCTGTGTCCGCAACCCTCTTGGTCTCGATTCGTTATTCTAGCAGATGTGTTAGCAGAGCTCGGTCTGTTGCTGACGACCAGTGGCTGTTTCTCCGCAGGCCTAGTCCAAACCGTGTACAGCCTGTGTTTCGGACTGGCGGAAGAATCGGATGCAATGCTAGCCACATGCACCTGTTTGTCGAAGAACAGGCTCCTTCCCGCTTGAACCCCTCCAAGGCCTGGAGGGTGTGGGCAAGCTGCATTGCTGCGAGACTTAGTCGGCTCTGCCAGTGCCATGCATGCACTTTTGAGTATGTTTCAACGTCTCAAGAAACCCACCTGGCTAGGACATGGCAGGGAGGCTTGTAACCAAACCCTAAAGCCCAAACCCTACGCCCCAAAACCCCAAAACCCTGAAGCTTTAACCTGTCCTGCGTGGCAGGATCCCAGATCGGAGGGCTCCAAGGCTGGAGCTGCAACCTGAAGCATCTTCTTGCGCAGCAAGAAGACCCGGAGAATCCGCAGAACCTGGCGCGTTTTTCCGAGCGTCTCGTGCAGGCGTCGCAAAAGCCAACTTCAGCACAGAGGACCTCCCAACCGACAAGCAAGTTCTATGGGGCAACGCAAGCTTTTCAGGTGTGAGAAGGGAACTTCATACTCCGCAAAGGTCTTTCATGATTGAACCTTAAACCTGTTTTGGTCGTGTTTCAAGTGTTCGTGGATTGAACAGCGGTTGCTCGAAGCGCAAGGTAAGGAGGCTTTATCAAAATGCATTCTTTCGATCGGGGTATCTCAGAAGTTGTCGTTTCAGGCTAAGGTGGACGGAGTCATGGTTTCCGTGAGGTATGCAGTCTAAACAGTTTCATCTTGAAGATCTCGAAGGGTTTTAAAGGTCGGGCATGCCAGGAAGGCTCCTGGACATGTGCTTCCTCCACCAGCGTGTTTTTTCTTGCACAGAAGCTCTTCCTGCGCTTTCTTATTGCTGCAGGAGGAGCAAGGACGATGTCAAAAAGGAGTCGAGGCCGCGGTGCAAGACCCTGCAATTATTCGACGTAGCCGCCTATCAGTTCACAGAGTGTGCTGTCCTGGCTGAGTTGCTGCTTTCGCTGATCCCAGCTCGTTGCGTTTGTGGAGATGTGCTCATGCGATCATGTCACCACGCCAGGCTGCCCGAATCCACAGCGGAAGAGCCGGCAGCAGCGCAGGTTCCAAGACCGGTTTGAGTTGAGAGCTTGTGCAGCAGATTCAGGGTCCAGCCCAGGCACCGCCGCTGCCAATTGCCCACGTTGTGACGAATCTCCGAAGCCAAAATTTCGAAAGCGCTTTAAGAGGGCTTGGGCTGGAGTGATCCGTCCGCTGCGGAGGCGCCTTCTGCAAAAAGCAAGGCAAAGAACGAAAGGCGGGAGCGTAAGAGGGAATCTGGACAGTCAACACCGTCGGGTTTAAAAGAGTCTACGCAATCGACGCATTCATCAGGGCGTCACTTCGGGTATTGGGCTCACGGGCCGGAGCCTTCAAAAGCAAGAAGCACCTAAACACATGCTGTCTAAGCCCATATCCCCACAAGGGTTTCTGTCTGTGTGCTTGCTTCGTCGGCCTTAATTAAGCGAGCATCATCATCATCATCATCATAGTCACTATCATCCTCACGATCACCTTCACAGTCGTGGCCACCACGACGAGTCAACACGACACCACCGATCATTATAATGATTGCATTGATCCAGGTCGAAATGAGACCCACAATATGCATCATGGGTAGCACGACGAGAGAAAGCAGTCGTTCTCGGTCGGCACTATCACTACTACATATGTTTCGTTGCTTTTGACTCAGTTTCAAGGTTTCCCCCGATGCAGACATGACTATGAAAATGCTGGTTTCACTCTGATCATGAGGACGATTCTGGTCAACAAACATACCATGCATTCTGACCGCCTTTTTAGGCACCGTTATGAAGCCCAGAGCCCTTAACCCCGAACATTCTAGCCATGAAATTTATCGGACATTGCATCGTGTTAGTTCTGCGCAGGCCTGCAGGTGAGCCAGGCAGCGAGGAGGCCGGTGATGCCAGGTTTATTTTTTTGCTGGGATTTTGGAGGTTTCTGTTTCAGCGACTTGGGATTTTGCGAAGGCAGGACTTCGGTTGGGCATGCAAAGTTAAGAGGAGCTTTGTGTTTGAGAATAGTCCTCGGTCTTGAAGGCTTCCGGGTTCAGAGAATGCGTTTCGGATTCAGCATGATGGAAGCCTGCCTTGAAGGCCATCTTTTTGATGCTTGCAGATTTCGCGGCTCGTGACTCATGTAACCTGTGAATCTGTCGCCCTGCAGCCTCTAATGCCAGAATCCTTGCCCTCCAGCTCCAGCCCGAGTCTTGTGCTATTGCAAGCACCGAGAAGAAGTTCCCACGATCAAGGTTAGGTAAAGGCATCAGGGGGCTGCGAGGGCTCGCGGATTAACTACGGTGCTTGCAGTATGCCTACCTCCGGAGAAAGGTTGCCGAAGTACTGCAAATCACAAGGAGAGAGATGGAAGAAGTTTCTTGGGCCCGAAATCCTGAAGCATCCTGAAGCCTCACTTCATGTCACCTATACTAAGTATTTTGGGGATTCCTTATTACGATTGTAGTAGAATATACCCCGAAGCCCTATATTAACTGATCGGCAGCTTAAGACCCTAAACCCTAAGCCCTTAACCCTAGCTCAAAAGCCTCTGAAACGCAAGCCGTCACCAGCTCCCAGCCCTGGCAAGGCGAAGCCAAAGTCCGTGACCCAGCGCACTACGCAGGAGCTCAGGTGGGAGTTTCCGAAATTAGGGGTACCTTATCTTGGGTTTTTTATATTTAGGATCCTACTATGTAGGGTACTATATTATTAGGGTCGGATTCTAATTTTGTAATTAATAAGAATCCTACTATTTGTGGTACTATAACAGGGTCCCCCTATTTTCGGAAACTCCCAGGTGCTGCATGGCAGGGCGATGTATGTATCACAAGCCGTGCTGTCTGTGACAGGTTAACTTCAGCTTAGTACAGCAAGCCTTGTACCAATTCAGCAGACCCTAAACCCTAACCTTTACTAAACCCTAGCACGTTCATCACTTTTGTGGGCAAGGTCTGCTTCACGCCCAGCGTCTCAACCCAGGCATGCTTGTGGAACTTGGTTTCTTGATCAGCAAAGCCAATCGAAAATAACTCTGCCATTGCTACTAGTGGTGCCAAAAGCAGTGGCTGGAGTTTTTGATGGCCAACATGATCATCATTATCGTCATCATCTTCATGTATTGTTTCTTCATCTTCGTCATCATCATCATCATCATCAACATCATCATTATCGTTGTCATCATGATGACATCGTCATCATGATGACATCGTCGTCATCATCATCATCACCACCGTCATCATCATCGTCGTTATTTATCATCGACATCATGCAGTGCCACATAAGCGCCGGCAAATGTCGAGATCGTCATCATGGCTAACATAAGCTTAATCGGGATTCCGTTTTCAGGGTTGAGAGTTGAGGGTAAAGCGTTTAGGCTCGTCGGTGCAGTTGAAGGTTCTAGGATGTTGGCCATGTGGTTTCAGGTTTAAAGTCTGTACACCTTGCACTATAAACATGGTTACATCCTGGAGCTTGTAATCCGGATGATTCGTCGCCCTGGCAGGGACAAGAAAGGCACCGGCGGCGAAGGCGGGCTACGGACCGCTGCAAGCATTGCGGGTGCAGTATGAAGAGAATATGTCATAAGGGCTTGCATTTTTCTGCGCCTTCTGAAGAGTTCAGCACGGGGCTTGCGCAGGGTCGTGTTAAAGCGTCTTGGGCAGCACTTTGCTGTCTGACAGCGGTCCCTGATCCCGGACCTCGAGGGTTCACTGGAAAGAAGGAGCAGCCTGCTGACAAGACTGGTTCCCACAGCCCCTCTCAGGTGCAGCAGAGTCCGCAGACTCGTCGCCGACGCCCAAGCCAGGCCTGGCATCGGCTGACCCGGCTGAAGTGTAGTGCATCCAGTAAATAAAGTTCATTGTGGGTCTTCTTGCCAGTGGCCCGAGGGCGTTGAATGGTCTCAGCAAAGGCTTTCAGTCACAAAGGCAGTGCATAGTACGGTACCACTAAAGCATGGATGGACCTGCGCACTGCGAAGAGAAGGCCATCTTCGACAGGGAAGATCCCTCGCAAGATGTCAGATTGTCCAGGCAGCAGAGGCGCGTCTCCCTCAAAGAAGAAGGAAAAGCCAAGCTCTCAGTTCCGCTTGCGGCTGCGCAACAGATATGTGCAAGCACGGCAGGATTGCGTGAGGTAAGATGGACGTCTAAGACCATCCCCTCAATTTTACCTGGAGCGCCCTTTGATACACAAATTTCCGCTCGAAACGCACGCGGGCGCATAACACCGCATACGGGCGCATAATGCCGCATATGGGCACAACACAACCCGCAAAACGAGCGCATAAACCCGCCAATCGAGCGCATATTCCCGCAAACGAGCGCAAACTGATCTGGCACAAATTCGAGCGGAAATAAGTGTATCAAAGGAGGGTCTAGGTACTTATATGAACTTATATATGATAACAAGCGGACTAAAGAGCACTGACACTGACGCGATGTTCTGCGATGTTACGTGGCAAGCACTCGTCGCAGAACGGCAGCAAAACGGTAGGAAAACAAGCGTAAATCAACCTTTTTGACAGCAACACAATTAGACGTCATATCGGTATAGATAAAAGACCGTCATGGTGGTGCATTTCATAATCACTCCCCTCCTCCCCCTCCCGCCCATGTGCGGCATAAATTCAGCGTTGTCGGGCTCAGGTCCGAAGCTGGGGCCAAAGAGGAGTCCGTTAGTAGTCTCGGTAGTTTTCAGCGGGTCAGTTGGGCTGTTTTGGGCTCTGTGCTTCAAACGGCACGCGCTGTTTCGACGTGCTGTAAGCCGCTGTCAGCTCCACACGCCCGTGACATAGATGCACCCCGAGGCCAGAAAGGCATGAGCTCGGAAGAACTGTTGCCTTCAGTTTATGTCTCAATCCACAAGTTCATGGGTTCTAAGATGCATCTAGGGTTTGGCACATCCGGATTCTGGTGTGGTGATGTCGGGGTTGAGGGCTTTTCGATCCCGGGGCTGCACTAGAAGCCCGAGCCTTCTGAATACGGAGCTTGCAAAGTATCCGCTTCTTTGGTTTTGCATCCCACCTCTGTGCATCTCTGTCCCGGCACCTTGGAACCTGCTTGAGTCCCACGTCCATTTCCTCTTCATAGTAGCAGCATTGCATGTCTGGTCCACCAATGAGGCTGAACTACAGTTCCAGATGAACATTTGCGCTTTATAGAGCAGCCGTCGATATGAGCGCCGTAGTGAGCCCGCTAGCTGAGGAGCACTGCACCCCTCCCATGACTGGAATAGCAAATAATAGCACAACCACCCTGTCAATACCGAACCCACGACAAACCCTCTAAGCTACAAGCCAAAACAGCAAAGCACAAGATTAGGTCGACAACTCCTGAATGCTGTACTGCACGCAGAGTGGACCAGTATACCTAGAGCTCACTATCCCCAGAAGCCTCTTCTCCGTTGCAGGAGGCCGCTGCGAAGTCCAAGGCTTCCAGCAGGCTGGTTCTGGACATGTCGCTTTGTTCCCTAGTTGTGGGGGTTGGGGGGCTTCAAACCTGTTGGGCGAATAAATACTACGATTAAATTAGGGCTCGGAAGGTCAGATGAGGTACAGGTTGAGTGGGGGCCATGGGGCCAGGGATCCTAGGTCAAGCGTCAGCAAAGTATGCGTAACCTTCGTGCTGGCTTTCATGGCAGTGCAGTGCACCCCAAAAGCCCAATTCTTGACTTGCTCATGTAAGGTACGGCTCCCTTGAGCCATGTACTATAGGGGTTCCGATTAGGCTAACCAAGTACCCCTATAGTAGCCGTGCTCATACGCCTGAGGGTGGTCCTTCCAAATTCTTCATCTGGTAAGTGGCTATGGCCCACGGAAATCAGCAACACTATGTACCTGCTCCTCTGCCGAATTGAAGTGCTGTGGAATGTTCGCGAAACTTGACCTCACGACAACTACTGTACTGTACCATGTGTTAAAGAATTACTAGCCTCTGTCCCTGTACTCTGGATGATCTTCAACACTGGTGTAGCCTATGCCCTACAAGCTGCTTCAAGTCTGTCAGGAAGCCTGGCAAAGCAGATGCTGACAAGACAGCGCAGGCTGACAAGGATGGCACCGAGGTGGGGAGGGAGGGCTGAGCCAGCTGTCGTGGTTTAGGGTAGGTGCTTGCCTGCTCGTGCAAATCATTCTACTTGCAGTCCAGATATGGCATTGAAGTGGACGAGCCCCAAGAAGGATCATATCACCTCGTATATGAAGCGCTTCACCGTGCTCTTAAAGTCACATTTTCCCACCTAGACTCCCGAGTTCATCCGAACTGTATGCAAGGCATCCGCCGGGCGGGCTTCCCAGTTCTGCAAATCGCGCCAGTGCATTCTGAGGGCCCTTTGCTGGGTTTCTGGTGTCACGGTAGGAGATTTTGCCGGCGAGCTTGTTCTGCTTCTGTTCTAGCCTCCCCTAAGAGGATAGCCTACACTGGCCTTGTTTGGAGGTTCCAACTTGGAAGTCTTCGCAACTTGCTCATACATCCTGGCAAGACCCGGGCCACGTGTTCATGCATCGGCTCAAGCATTCTTGGCTTCTTTGCAAGTGGAACAGTGCTCTACATTTCGCTCTGATAGAAACCCTTGGCGAGCCATGGCCCTTCGCATTTTCGCGGCCCTTCTCGCCTTTGCGACTGCCCGTGGCGAGGACATCGAAGCTGCGATGGCTGTTGACGACACCTGCACTGCCGGAGGAGATTGCAGCCTGGAGCTCCACCAGCTGCGTGGTATGAAGGTCGACTACTTGGAGGCCATTGCAGACGAGACCGAAGTTGAAGTGAAGGCTCATGAGCAGCTCGATGAGGAGCTGGAGGGCGGCAAGTGCCAGAATCCTACTGACCTCAAGATTTGGAAGAGCGGGGGCAAGCGGAGCTTCGACTCGGCATTGAACCACTGCGGCCGCTCTTGCGCAGCAGGCTTCCCGTGCACCCAGGACTGCATGAAGAAGCAGGGCTTCTTGGCAGCATGTGTTCAGAATACCGCAGCTGCCGTGTTATTTCGGGTCGTCGTGTTGTTTCGAGCTTTTAGTATCAGGCTACTCCGCGGGCTGTGCCGGCTGCATGGCCCAGCTCGTGGGCTGCTCCCGCGACAATTGCATCAACCAGTGCCCTCGGTGGAATTAGATGGTATCCACGTGAGGAGCCTTCTCTCATGCATGGACATGGTGTTGCCTTGAACGAAGCTCTCAGATCGTCACTAATTAGGTGCATCAGCAGCGACAGCAGCCCTGCCTGCACGGGCTGCGTCAAGAAGAACTGCCGCCCGAAGATGCAGCTGGGCGGCATGGACCATGGAGACACCTGAAGAAGGGCCCGCGCGTGCTTGAGTGTTCAGCAGAAGTCACATGGAGCTAAGGAAGGGCTGCAGCGGCTTCAACGTCGGCGGCCACTAGGCAAGGCACTGTCACGGCCATTGACGAGGCTCACAAAGATCAGTGATCTTGCCCGCACACGCCATGTACCTTAAAATCAAGCCCCTCACGATTTGAAAATGCTGGGCTTGCGAGGACCAAATCTTGCGGGAAAAGGAAGATGTTGCTGCCGATGAGAACACACATGATCTGAACATTAAATGGATATGCACAAAGCTGAAGGACTTAAGCATAAACGTGAAAATATGCGTGCGCACACTCACGCACATTGTAGCTACCTACTCCCCCGCCTACCTACATGCACACCTTCATACAGATGTACATGCGTACATCCTGTGCATACGTCCGTCCATCCATATACATATCATGTACGTATACACACACTATGCATGCAGACATGCGTGCATACACACACATGTTTATGTTTGTATATATGTATATATATATATATATATATATATACATATATGTATACCGTAATTGCATGCCGGTACAAAGGAACCTAACCTGTATATGATGTTGAATGAAGCTGAGTATGTATGCATGCATGCATGCATGCATGTATGTATGTATGTAATTATGTATGTATGTATGCATGCATTGCACAGCGTGTGCATACATGTACATATTGCTACGAAATGTAGGTCGCTAGAAGCCTTTGCTATGTCACATATGCAAAGGTGTAGTAACTCCAGTTTCTGAGCGACGACCCCAGGCATCCCGAGCATTTGTCTGCCTAGGCCTCCCAAGCCGGATGACGCCCAGCCGAGGCAACGCGTGCATTCCTCCAATATACATATACATGCATGTGTATATATATATATATATATATATATTATGTTGGTACAGATACTGATATAGACATGGTCTACCAGGGTGTATATTATATGGGTTTGCAGTGGGTTATCGGTTTATGAAAGTTTACTGGGTTCCTCAGGCTGGGGCTAGGATTGTTAGGTTCCACTGCGCTAGGGATTTTGCAAGGTGCAATGTTGACTGGGCTTTGGGCTTGGGTCACACATAGCAGCTTAGCAGTTGGCAGATGTCCAGATAGGGCTCACGTTAGGTTCCTCGAAATCCATGTATACAAACAACACCCGTAAATGAAGCATAGCTGTCATAGCTTTACTTAACTTGAACGTTTTGCATATTGACCAGTCATGTTCCAGTCTGCTTGCGTTGACTTGAACAAGCCCAAGGGCCAAACTGTAACAAACTGTAAAGTGGGACGCAGCGTGTGAAGCGCAATCCTCGTGCCGGCAGTTTTCCCGAAGGACGCTTCTCTGAGTAGTCGCGTGCTTCCTGGAATTAGGGGTGGAAGTCTTCTTAGATAGCCTGTGATGGTTTCACCATTGGGAATCCATAAATTCAGAACCACAACGTCGCGCCCAAACACTCGCAGCGTGGAACCCTGCACCTAGCCCGTAGATGACTCGTGTCGCCTCTTGTCCGGGGCTCCAGGCCGCCGGCTATGGATCCGCATGGTTCGGCAAGGACCGGAAGGGTTTAGTCTGAGCTTACCTGCAGGGAGAAGTTGCGAGTCCTGTGATCGCAGTTGCGTGTGACGATAGATATGATGATGTTGGTGACCCGAAAGGGCATCGTGGTGATGGCAGTGGCAAGGAAGGAGTTGCACATAGGAAGACGTGAGCCATGCAACGAGTGTCGCATGCAGGGAAAGCCTCAGCATGCCTGCGATACAATCTGGGTTCACATGCCGGAGTACCCGTCAGCCATCAACTGCCTCATTGACGCAGGGAGATGAGCCAGAGCACCCAGGCTAACGAGCTCCGCCGGTGACCAAGGCTGTTGTAACGACCCGGAAGGAGTAGCCAAGGCTGGTGAACTCGGCAGCCCCGTATATTCAATGCATTCGGGCATGCTCTTGGGGTGTCTTTTGGGGTGTGTGATTTAGAAGATGCTGCTACGGTTGATCTGTTTAACCTCCTGTGCCCAATTTAAGGTCACCACGATTCGGTGTGCCAAGGTGCATCTCAATCAGCTCCAGTATTGGAGAAGAAGGATGCAGGCCTGATGCTTGCTTGGGTCACATTGCAGTTCCCGCGCGTAGATTCGCATCCGACGCGTGCTGGGCAGATCCCTACATCCACTCAGAAACGACAAACACCCCCTCTACTCGTGCAGTACTCTTGCTGTTGCTGCGGTCGCTATGCTTGTTGTTGTCGTGCCAAGTAGTACGAGTCTAGGCTACGATGCATCTTTCGGCCTTTGCTGTGATGCATGTGATGTGCTCTTTCATCGTGCGGGAAGCTTTTGCATTCGTGGTTGTGCCATCCACACAGCAGTTCTACAATCTCTCATCTGGAACTTTCAGCCCGAACGATATCGGTTTGGTTGAGGCAAGAACTACGCCGGCGTCGTGCGCAATGGAAAGCCCTGGGCCTAGTTGCCCCTACTTCATTTGAGGCTTGGTGCACCACGAGTTTGGCTGGTGCCTCATGTGACTATGAGCGTTGTGTTCAGAACAATCCATGCTCAGGTTCGAGCGGAAGAAGGTGGACACGGTTGAGGCCTCTCTTGCTTAAAATCGGTCCACAGCTCAAGAGACACACGCTCACATGCCTTTGCACACCTGTGCCTAAGCCCTACAGCACCTATGCCGAGACAAGTGTGATCGCCTGCATCCCAGGATTGTACTTCCCAACCCCTCTTCCCAACACTCCTCCATACTACTACATGACCCCAAGCAGAATTAGCATCGACCTGGCGAAGGCTCTGAGCAAAGAGGAGCGGGAGGCCATCTTGGCCGACATGGAGGAGGAGAAAAAGAAGAAGATGCAGGACTCGCGCTGTCGAATATCCCCTGGTCTTCCGGCGAAAAATAGAAACGGCGAGACAGAACCCTCATGCTTTCTGCAGTACGGACATGCCACACGTTTATACCACGAAGACTGATTCGGGTTATGGCAAACCCTTGCAGATCGCTAGATTAATTAATATTACTTGTAATACTACTCTCATCGGTCAGCTGTTGTCCTGAAGGGTGCCACCTTAGTGTACCTGTCTCAGGTAGTTCCATAGGAGCTTCGCATCTTCGTTCTTTCGAGCTGGGGAACTGCAGCATTTTGTTGGGTTTAGGTATCTCAGGTCTGCTTTGAGGCATAGTGACGTAGGGCTTGGATGTTTGACAGCTCTTGAAGTCACAAAGTTGGGAAGCAGGTAGGATGATCAACTTGTACTTCTTGCCATTCTTGGCCCCTCAACCCTGAACACCTGCCAACATTTTAGCTAGCCGTCAGACTTTCTTCACTCCAGAAATGAGGGCCCGCATGACGCCTTCGTTGCCATGGCAGGCGATTGCAGACAAGATGAAGCAGCAGGTCAAGAGGACACCTTGTGCTTGAACAACCTTTCGCATGATAATTGGGCAGATGGATGCTTTTTACAGGATGATCGGCTCTGGCTCAGTCCGAATATAGCTACCGTAAGAAATTTCCTGAGACACTAGTCGCTGAAGCCGAACGATCATGGACTTTGCAGTGTGGTTGGGTCCGACACATGGCCGGGTTTCATGGGTGCAGAAGTCTGGCCAGCTTGGAAGATTCAATGGTTGTTCGTATTTGGCTCAGAGATTTTGGGTTGCTTGCTCTACATGGAAGTTTCACGCACGCAGAAGTTTCAATGCTTTCAGGGGCTTGAGGTGTCTGTTTTTTGAGGCTTGCCGTTATAGTCTTCATGTCTTCGAGAGCCTCGGGTTTCGACGATGCGTGCTGGTATCGTCGTAGAGACTGAACCCGGCGCATGCAGCTGTTGGTTGCGGTCTAAGGCCATGATGACGTTGGATCCTGCTCTTTCGAAAAATGCCGACCTCACCTCCCTATCTGCTTCAGGGAGTTCAGATGTCGCAACAATCACATCAATGGAATCAATGGGAACTCCCCATGTGCGCACACTTCCCGCGTGCATTGAGAGTTATCCAAACCAGAGCC
The DNA here is from genome assembly GCA_905221615.1 of Symbiodinium sp. CCMP2592. Taxonomy (NCBI): domain Eukaryota; class Dinophyceae; order Suessiales; family Symbiodiniaceae; genus Symbiodinium; species Symbiodinium sp. CCMP2592. Next base: position 145,762 of record CAJNDT010001224.1, on the reverse strand, counting down.
CGCAGTTGCGTCTTGGAATGCTTTGGTCTGTATCGTGAGTCTTGGTGCTTCCGGCTTGATTTCATGCCAAGCGTGGATGCAGGAAAAAGAAGCAGCAGCAAGATGAGGAGAGCAGAAAAAGGCGCATCGGCAAGGGAGGAATGTAACTAAGAGAGGTGAAAGAAGGGAGTTAAGCCAATGGTTCGACCTGGTTGTTGAAATCTCCTGAATCGCCACAGACCTGGTTCAGGCTAGACGGTTCCAGTACAATATCGATCCTACCAAGAGCAAGTTGGCTTGCTGGCCCATTTGTGTGAAAGAAATGGCAGACTGCCCCTGAGTCGAATGGCCCGAATGACGACCGCTCCCTTCACCCAAGATGATAGGTAGCAACTTTGCTCATCTGCAATCGAAGACTGTTCCATGCACCAGGAACTGTCAGACTCCCCAAATCCAAGGCCAATAGCCCCGCAAACCCGAGCCGGGCCGAGATTCTGGAATGGCCCCAGAAAGCCCCCAGCGATTCCCTTCGACCAGGGCTCAGATGGAAGAGGTGGAAGCACTCGAAGAGGAGCGAAGGCGGCAGAAGGCACCTCGGCCAAAATCTGGCTTGGAGGTACCTCATTGGCCGAGCATGGCTCTATGGAGAGCTTGTTTAAATGCTTCAGGCATCTGGAACTCGGGATTCAAGGCTCCATGTTCACTGACGGCTCTGTCCTGGAAGAGATGACTTCACGGTCGTGTTCGCGTCGTGGCACAACCTCGGGATTTCACTATCGGCCCTATCTCACTTCCCTTGTCAGTTGCTTCCGCGCGAAACTCAGGTGAAAGAGCTGAAGAACTGGCTTCGACAGCTCGGGCCCCAGCTGACGGAGTCTCCAAAAGCCAAGACAGAAGTGCCAACATATGTAATAGAATCTGAAACCTTTTTCTGGCCGGGCAGTATCGGATCCGAAAGAGTGCAGGGTCACACGTGCTGTAAGTTTTCTGTCCAGTCTTTGGCGCAGCACGATTTCGCGACAGCCTACCACTGCAATGAGGAAAGAGGAGCAAGATCGCGCAAAGAAGGCTGCATGCCAGCACAGAAGCCGTGGTGGCGCGATGTGTCGCTGTTGCAGTGTCTGCTCGCGAGGAAAGAGATGCAGCCATGGTGCTTCAGATGCAGGAGGAGGACCCGGCATTTTGGTCAGAGGCCTCATAATGAGATCGCCGTCTGCTCGACTCTAACACAGCTCTAGACTCTTCGAATCCTCAATGGTGGATCATGTTTGAATCTTCGGGTTGTGCTTGTTGTACTGAGAATGCCGATATTGAGTTGGATTTTTCAACCGTGAATACCCAAACGGTATTTCTTCTGAAGCCTCAGCCTATGGGCTTTTCCGGATCAGGGCCCAGCGAACCGTAACGACGTATTTCGCAAGGACCCAGGTGCGACGTGAAATGTTGAAGCCAGAGCATCCCGGAGTAGGCGCAATCTGCACTGCACCCTGCTGTCCTGCACCCTGACCCGAAACCACTCAAATCCTCAAAGCACTAGGCCCCAGAAAGCCCTAGGCCGCAAACCTCGAATTGCAACAGGCGGAAGGAAAAGAGGCGTCAAAAAACAACAAAAACAACACCGAATTCCTGAAAGCCCACAAACCCCAAAGCCCATAAACAGGAGGTCCAAAAGGCCGAGCAGCAGAAGTTGCTGGAGCAGCAGAGGCTCGGGAGCCCGGGTTCGGTGTATTGCATTTCCGTATTAGTTTAGGGATTTAGGGTTTTAGGGTTTAGGGTTTTAGGATTTAGGGTGTGTGGTTCTAGGTTGTAGGATCCAGGGTTTGTGGTTCTAGGTTTAAGGATTCAGGGTTTCTTGAGTTTTTGGTTTTGCTTTGGATTGGGTTGTGACTGAAGGTTCAGATATTCTGAAACCCACCTGGACCTTTTAGGGTTTAGGGTTTAGGGTAATGAGAGCAGCTAGCTCCTAGCTTTCGACACTCTCACTAGCTGCCCTTCTGTAAGAATTCCACTGCTTGACCCTCGAGCCCTAAACCCCAGTGAGCCCTTTCGCTTCGGGCACTGGGGGGGGCAGGGGGGGAGGGACATGTGGCATGCGTAGACTGTTGTAAAGGGGGCAGGATTACAACCACTACGGCCTGTGTGGGCTTCTGGCTTCGAGAACATATGCTCTGTGAAACCCGGACCCTTCGAAGTTGCACGTGAGTTTGTAGTATATTCAGGGAGCTCTCCTAAAGCCCTGCATCTTCGCTGCCCCTTTGCGAGGCAAGAGCAGCGAGATCGTCGGCTCCAGGCGGTTGCCAAACAGAAGGTGCTACACCGCGGAGTTTAGGGCTAGGGTGTATTCGTGGGTTTAGGGTGTAGGGCTTCTAGAGTTTATCGCGTTCAGGGTGCATCGACTCATTTTGTGTGTGTGTGTGTGTGTGTTGCGGGACGGGTCGGGGTGGCGGGTGGGGGGAGGTAGTTAAGCACACTGTTCTCAGAACAGCTCGCATTTGCTAGTTATTCACCTATCTAGTCGTTGCAGCTCCAGTTGTAGCCTAGTCACCAGGAGCCACAGAACGTTGAACACAAACATGCCTTCGTTCGTTCACAAAAGACATACGAAAGCCCTGTTCCCCAATCTACGCTTTTGTTATAGAAAACATAACCCTAAATTCCTAAGTCAGGGAATTCTCAAAACCTTAACTTTCCTAATCCCGTGAGTTCTCAAAGTTACAAACGAAGAAATGTTGACAGGCGAAGCTGGAAGCGCAGCTGCGAGCCTCCCGCGAGGCCGCGGAAGCTTTGATATAAATCTTACTTGTGTGTATATATCAGATACACATACATATTCATATGATTTATACGCACATGCAGTACATGACAACAGAACGGGACGGAGCAGAAAAGAACAGAATATACATTACACACACATGCATCACGGCATCACATCACACAACTACTTACTTATACATTTGATACTTCATGTTCTGGAGGGACTCGCCACTGTGAAAGCCCAACCTCCAGGCCGCGCAACAAGAGAAGCTCAATGCCTCCCAAAGGGAGCAGCCAGAGGACGCACAGCAGGACCTGTTCTGCAGCAGTTTGCCTATATGCACACCGTGAGCTAGAGCACAGCGGACTTCCGCTAATTCCCACGAACACGATCGGAAAGCAAAATGCCAGATTGGCGCAGTCATCACCATTGAAACGATGCTCGTTACTTTGTTCGCCAGCTCTGAAAAGTTGGTGTGCCTAGGTATGCAGTGTTCGATTGGTTTGGTGTTACGTATAGATCACCCTGTCCTTCTTTCATGCGGCAGGACGGCACGGGAGTCCCTGAGGAGGAGCCCCGCGTGCGAAAGCCACTCGGCTCAGAGATTCGCTGCGCTTTTGCCATACAGTGATACAGCAAACCTTTCAATCCGGCTACGTCTGCTTCGATCCACCGCCTTCGTCTCTTGTGCCCTCAGCTTCGGTGCAGAGTCATAAGGAAAGCAACAGCGCACGATTGCGGGTATCTTCACCTGAAAGGTTCGACGTGGCCACCCAGAACTGAGATGGAACGATGAATGTCGACATCAACTCAACCATAAAGCTGCCGAAGCCATAACTGTGCTGTTCCACAGGGCGACAGCAATCCAAGTACCAGGTCGAAGTTGCAAACTCTGCAGTTAGGCCCTACACCGAAACGGAGCCCATCCTCGGCTAAAACCTAGGCATGCGCTACATCTGTCTGTGTGTGTGAGTGTGTGTGTGTGAGTGTGAGTGTGTGTGTGTGTGTGTGTGAGTGTGTGTGTGTGAGTGTGTGTGAGTGTGTGTGAGTGTGTGTGAGTGTGTGTGAGTGTGAGTGTGAGTGTGAGTGTGAGTGTGTGTGTGTGTGAGTGTGAGTGTGAGTGTGAGTGTGAGTGTGTGTGTGTGTGTGCGGCTGATGCTCTTGAGCCCACAACACTGAGTACCCCCAACCTTAAACCATAGATCTGCTGTCTCTGAGGATCCACCTTCAGAAGCAGACGGGTAAGGAGCAGATGGCCTATCCCACACATGCGCCGGGGCCCGGCGTCGGGCAAGCAGCAGCACAGGCCAGTGTGGCTTTTCTTGTCGAAGAGGCAGCTCCAGTTCTGATGCGCAGATCCTAACTAGTGAATCCTAAATCTCAAAAGTTCCGTTATAGTATAGAAGCAGAAGTCCCTAAATCCTGAAACTGCAACCCAAGGAAATTCCCCGCAGGCTCTGCATAAGAATGATTTGGGTCAAGGTTTACAGGGTTTCGGGTCCTCTTTGTCCAAAGTGGTTTGCTTTGTTTGCATTCGCGAAGTGACCACGCTCCTCTGTCATCATGTCGCCCTGCTGTGCAGCGCATCGTGCACCGCCACATCCACCACCACGTGCACTACCACGAGGTGCCGCATGCTTGCCAGCAGATTTGGGAGTACCAGAGTCATTCATTCGATGATTGCAGGTGCTGCTGACAGTTGCAGAGTGTATAATAAGGTTTCGGATATACTCAGACTGGCAAAAGCAGAGTTAAGCTTTTGCACCTTTCTCCCCTGGGCTGTGTCAGGGCGAGGGGGATGCTCCCCTGCCTTCCGTGGAAGAGCAGAGGCGGGTCGGCCGTGGGGGTCCGTTGGATTTTATCAGTGAGAGCTGATCTCCCCTGGGCGCTTGGTCCATTTCTTGTGGCTGCATGTGGGAATGATTCCAAAGCTCTTGGCAACTGTACGTGGTTGCTTTTCCCGCAGCATGAGAGTGGCAGCTCTAGTGTTACACTGCAGAGCCTAATCAATGGCCTGCCTCGAATGAAAGCCTTCAAATATACATACTTATAAACCCAAGTCCGTGACTTTCGGTTTCAGCCCGAAACTCCGGTGGCCAAGGCCTGAAAGGCTTTCAACCTCCGAGTCCAAGACCTTGGCCAAAACCGTGGCTTTGCAGGCGAATAGAGCAGTCCTCCGAAGATCGCGTGAAGAGGCAGCTGGAGGAGCAGGCCGCCTTCCCAGCTTTTCCTTCTCGATTCGAGGAGGCGTCGAGGTCTCTTTGCACCGTTATGCAGGCGTTGTTGAGGCATGACATACAATCAGTATACAATCAAGCCGCAGGGGACAATTACCAAACGCGTGTTGCTGCACTGGTGACATATGCATGTCCATCTCCAATTCTATACGGACAGACGAGAACAATGTCGAGACAGCATTGAGCTGCCAGGGGTTGCCTCCTGGCGTCGAGCTGTGAGCTTAGCGTTTAGGCGTTCTGACGGGCGGACTGGGACCATGTTCGCAAATCTAAAATAGGATTTGCTCATGCTGGCATCTGTCGGAAGACGGTTCAGGTTGCCAAGCGTGGATCCCACCGCTCCAACTCCGACGATGCAGCCCTGGCCCCAGCTGTAGAGCATCATTGCAAATCCTGGGCCGTCCCCAATAAATGTCTTACATCTTCAACTCGAACTCCGATTTCAACCTGCGTCCAGGGCGCTGCAGTGCATGAAATGCGATGCTTTCGCTGCATGTGTTTCAGACGACAGGATACATCAAGGATGCGACTTCTCAGCCTGCACGTCGCATCAGCCAGGTATGCCAGGTCTGCGCCAGCGCTGCACGGCCAGCCGGCACCCAAGTCTATGTCGTTGCCGCGGTGCTTGGGATTCGGGTATAAGGTCTACGCTTGCCCCCGATGTGATGTGTCTACGGGTCCAAGTGCCATGATGGTGTTGTATCTGCTGCTGTAGAGTCTTTTTTGAGGATATTCTGTAAGACGGAGAGTCATAGAATGGCAGATGTCTCCGTCTGAGGCTACCCCCGAACTTTCAACACTGTAAACTGCAAAGCCCTGCAACCCCTAAGGATGCATCGATTTGTTGCCGTTTTTCTTTGAACTAATTTGTACGCCCTCTTTTGCAGTTCCAGACGAGCAGCAGGGAACGTCCAACTTGCAGATAGTAGCATACCTCCGCGAGTCTCTTTAATGGAAGAAGCAACAGCTTTCACTGTCCCTACGCCGTATAAGCCCGTGTTGCTGCACTGTTTGGGAAGATTCTTTCGCGGTGCCACATTTTGGAAGAGGGTGCGCTCTCTATTTTGCGTTACATCCCTAAAATCTCTTCAAGTCAGGTCGGGTGGCCAGGGCAGATGTTCAGAATATTCTTCGTTGTTGCACGTTGAAGTACTGCCATCCCCGAGCACAGGGTTCGGAACACTGAGGACGCATGGTTGGCCCAAGGTCACAGTGCTTTTACCTCTCCAAATAACAAACGGCAAAACCAAAAGCTTCAACTTCTTGCTGCGAGGCAAAACGGCATGGACATCACCAAGACACAGGAGGCCCAGAAGCTTTTCCTTGCTTCTGAACCCTGGCCCTAAACTGCAATGCTGGAGGACTTTAGCATAAGTTAGCTCGTGCACAACAGACTTCACAGCCGCAGTTCTTCATTCAAGTAGGGACGGCTCAATTGCTGCATTGCTCGATTTGGATGCCTAGCTCCCACTTATTGTGCAAGAATAGGACCGCCAGCCTCATATCCCCTTACTAGTCCGCACCGAATTCTGTGACATTGTCTGCCAAGCACTAGGTCACTAGGTCCCAGGTGTGTCAAACCTTCCTCGGGCCTACTAGCAGTCGGATCGGGTGTCAAGCTGCTATTCAGCACCCAGCAGAGTTTGCCCGGACCACATCCACCTACCCTAAACGGCTCAGAACATACATCCACATTGTTGTCCAACATGCATGCTCCAGGCTTTCAGACCAAACCAGCTTCCTCCAGTGGATGCGAAGGAGCGACATGGGGCACGGACAGCTGACAACGGCAGTTTCTCAGATCATTTGCAACGTGGTTTTGATGGGCTTTTGTGCACTGTTCAGTGTTCTTCACCATGCATCAGCAAAAGGGCTGACATGTGTTACTTCGTATCGCAGCCTCAGCTGCAAGCCATGATGTCATGGTTGTCGATTTTGAAGAACAAGGTAAGTTGTCAAAGGGCCGAACCTTGCGAAACTTCATCTCCTCAGCTCTGCCTAAACGGGTTTCTAGAGTTTCATGTAGAAACCTGATTAAGAAACCCTGGGCCTAGAACCCCAAAATACAAGGGTTTAAAATGGGAGTTTCCGAAAATAGGGGACCCCAAATTTAGTACCCTAAATAGTAGGATCCTTGTTATAAGGACCCCAAAATAAGGTACCCCTAATGTCGGAAACTCCCATATACGGAACCGCCCAAGGTTTCTTAATCAGGTTCCTACATTACTTGGAGGATCAAGGGACTTAATAAGTAGGGTTATAAGTACCTTAATTGGGGTTATAAGTAATTATACTAAGTGTAGTTACCCTACTTATAACCCCAAGTACTAAGTCCCATGATCCTTTAAGTAGACCCCCAACCCTAAGCCCTTATAGTACCCCTATAGATCCCTTAAAGGGACCCCTTGAGGACCCCAATTACTAAGTCCCATGATCCTTCAACCCTAAACCCTCGTAGATCTCTTATCGAAACCCTTTAAGGAACCCCTGGAGGAGCCCTTTAAGGTTACTAAGTCCCATGATCCTTTAAGTAGGGTTGTTTCTGCAGGAGATTGGCCGGAAGCACGGAGTTCCCAACTTTGGCCACAGCGTGGACAGAGCAATTCAGCACTTGCCTGAGAATTCGGATGGCTAGGCGTTTAGGGTTTGGGGATTCGGGTTCAAGATGGGGATTCGGGTTCAAGATGGGGATTCGGGTTCAAGATTTAGGGGGCTATGAGCATTTACGTGGATGGTTACGGGCGTGTGATATAGGAGCCTGAGTAATTACCAATGCTCCTCCATAAGGGTTTTTCAGGATCAGTATAGTGCACATTATAACAATGTGCCACAGAACCCTATTCCAGTTATTGAGAGTCCATGTATTTAGTATCACAAGTATTACGTATGGCCTCGATACAATCATACCATAACATTTCAATTTTCACCAAGTCTATTGCCGCTCTAACATTACCAGGGATAGGGAAACCTGATCTCTGAATTAGCACTTCACCGAACGGAGCTAAGCTGAACTGCAGATCTTGCTGGTGCTGATACTATGTTACTGAACCTTACAAGGCTCAAAATCTATGTTATGCTTTTCCCATCATCTATGTTACTATAACTGTATACATAGTTTATGAAACTTTTAACATACTATACTACGGAGAGGTCGTATGCGGACTCGGGACGTCCTCGCTTTGTGAAGCAGGCGCGAAGGGTTTGAAGGGCATAGGACTTGTAATAACGGTCCGTGCTCAAACTGATTTACCTTCATCGGGAACTTCGGCTCATTGCGAACATGGTTTCATCATTTTGTTGATGAGCCTGAGCGATGGGTCATTGATACCCTGCCTAGCAAGCCGGCTGAACTCAACACAGTGTTGTGGTCTCGCAGTCACATATATACTATTTGCACCTGTCAATTCCGTTAGTGCATGTGCAGGATAGGCGCAGAACCCAAGATGTCGGACCGTGCATGGGAAGCCGTGGCAAATCCTTCCCGTTGGCAGGCAAGATAGCCGAACTTGACCTGAGGGGTTGTGGAAGGCCTGCGAGGTAGGGCTGACCGAACTCCATACAAATTCCCCAAACCTTGCACCTTGCAGGACCTGTCATGTCACATTTGTAGTTACACGCGGCGTGGTGATGTTTGCCTGTGTTCACTTGAGACATGCAGCTGTGTCGAAACTTCTCCACGCTCCGCAGTCACGACTAAAGTCATTCATGAAAATGCAACAGCCGGAGAGAGAGTTGCAGTAATCGCCAGCGAAGCTGCGAACTCGGCTCCTCTTTGGCGAAGGAATTCTTGTGTGTTTCATAGTGCACTGTTGGCTGCCCAGCAGATATGGACAGGCACAAACAGAGTTGATTGTGAATGTCGTTCCAGGGCAACAGTCAAGGTAATAGCAGATTTGACTGTTATTGCCGCAGGTACTTCCAGTATCTGGTGCAGGCAGCACATGTCTCACTAAACATGCACAGCCGAATCTCTGTAGCAAGCTAGAGGTTCTAATTCTCAGCCCTCTGCGTGCAGTGGAAATCTCTGTCAGAGATGTTTGGCAATTGGAGTCAAGCGGTGGAGCTTACGCAGACGTCCTGCTTGCGGAAGCCAGCTGGAGCTGGAAGCATATTTCTCTGTGTGGACGAGGTGTCCTACCATACGCTCAAAGTGCAGTCCATAAAGTTGCAAAGCACTCGATCCACCCACCTCCATCTAACTTCCGTGCCTACGGATCATTGTGATTTGACACTCACTATACATGCTCCCTAAAGAACCCTACTTCAAACTTGTGACGTTTCATCACCCGGTTCAGCTTTGACAGGGCTGTGCCCAGGGATGCACATAGAGGAACAGTATGGCTGTGGTACTTCGTCTTATTTGTTTGACGTTCAGAAGAAGGAGGAGTCGGAGGAGCAGGAGGAGCGTGTGGTAGCCGTGAGATATACCCTCTACACTCAAAGTATAATCTATAATCCAGGCTTCAGTGTTCGGAAGGACTTTTTTCGTGGCGTTGCAAGCATTGATTTTTTTTTGGTGGGCCCTACTGTAGGCTGCAAGAAGAGTACCTGGAAGAGACTGCCCACTGCCGTGTTGCTCCAGCTGATCCTTCTGAAACTTGCATTGTCCCATGCTTGGCAGCATGGTTACGCCGGCGGTCCAAGGCCGGACCCAGACCAGGACCTTGAGTTTAGGATTTAGGGCCTTTAGGGTTTAGGGTTTAGGGTCAAGCCCATCCACCCACAGACGGAGCATCCTTTCAGAGTTACGTTGAGAAGTCTCTTTGTGTTACTCAAAGGATCATGGGACTTAGTATTTGGGGTTATAAGTAAGGTAACTACAAGTAAAGTTGCTTATAACCCCAATTAAGGTAGATACAACCCTCCTTACTAAGTCCCATGATCCTTAAACCCTAAACCCTTATGGTACCCCTTATCGATCCCTTTTAAGGAACCCTTTAAGGATCATCCTCCAAGTACTGTTCCTTCTCAATCCGAATTCAGGGCTTCTCCTCGCTTTAAGAGAGCTGGGAGGCGATCTCGGGCAGACCGCGGCGACACCTCCGCCACCCAGCAGAGTTTAGATTTTCTGGCACCTACTATGGTTTCCTTAGGAATTAATATCATGCTTATTGCAGTTCTAAGGGGAGTATAGCCTCAATCAGGATCGTCTATGGCTTCTGTTTGTTTTCGTAGGTGTTGCGTTTAGTTGCTTTTGGTTCCTTGCCCAAACCACAGCAAAGGCACGATGCCTCAGACTCAGAGGAGGAGGACGACTCTTTCGCCCGAGCCTCGAGACATTTTTGGCGTCATATAGCAAGCAGTGCTCAGCAGTGCTTCCAAGCGGCTGCAAACTGCGCTGGCGAGTCGATGCCTCATGTCTTCAGACTGTCGGACTCGTAAACACGAGCAAGGTTCTCCAGAGAACTAGCACGGTGAAAGACGGACGGTCTGCACCTGCATCGGGCGAAGCGGACGAAGCGGCCGATGACAGTGCTTGCTCCTCAGTGCTTTTGGGGTCCAGGGCGTCATTTTCTGAATTCGAACAGCCACGGCTACCCAAACCCACTGTGCTCCGAAGTCACTGGCCAAGAGCAGCTAACGTCCTTTTCGCCGGAGAGTTTGCAGGATTGGTTTTTGTATGTTGGTGTTGGGGCCACGGGTCGGGGACTGTTTTGGTGATCGGTGCTCAATTACAGCCTGAGGACTCAGATTCTGGGCCCGGAGTCTGGCATCCGAATATTTCTTCAGTAAAACCCTGTGCAAGGCGGTCGCCTACGACTTCTTCCTCTCTAGGAAAACCGATGAGGTCTTGGAAGCTTCTTGGAAGGCACTGACCCCGAATCCTTGATGTGACGCGGAGGCCCTTCGAGCCAATCCCGGCTTTCGAGTAAAGCCGCTTGGCAAAAAGTGGAGTTCAAATCAGTCACAAAGAACCTTCCCAGCCTATGTCGTGGGATTCTATGCCTGCGGCCAGAAATCAGAAAGCATAACATGCACGCTCATCAATGCATGCAGGTGTTCGTCTTCACAGACTCAGACTGACTGCAGGTTCATATGTGTACATTGTACATACATGCCCATGTATGACACATGTGTGTAACCCGTCATCTCTGCTGTGGAGATACCTTTGCCAACTTCCAAACCAAGGTTTCACACTGTAATGCTTGCCGAGGAACACCTTCATCCATGTGGATGAGGAGGTCGGCACCGGGATGGGACGGACGGAGTCCGATCAGTTCGCGGCCACGCGAACGCAGTCTGACCCCTCAGGCAGGACACTTGGGTGGACCGCGGGACCAAATAAGCATCAACATATCGCTAACAGGAAATCAGGAGTTACATCCTGTTGCAATTGAGGCTGAATTAAATTTCGTATGCTTGAATCGCATCCCCCTTCTATTGAAAAACACCGTCGCCGAGGGGGGGGGGGGGGGCAAATTGTATTTGTAAACCGTTGACTCCAGATTAAACACCCTATAAGTCGGGAAGACAAACGTATTTTGACCTACTGAACCTGTCTTGTCTTAAGACGTACTGTGGAGTAGCGGAGTACCGAAAAAGTGCGATTTACGTGCCCTGGCCAGCGGAAAATGTTATACCCCGTTTTAAAGTCATATTAATGTTTCGGAAGAGTAGCCGGTTGGTCCTGTTTGCTAGGATTCTATGGGGAAATGGGGCCTGTGTTCGACGGAACAAAGAGTAGGTCAAGCTTTCGTCTGACCGCATTATAGTAATCCAAATACTTTCCGGAAACAAACCCGGACATCATTTCCGCCTGTTTAACGTGAATTAAGGCAGTACAAGAGCTAGAAAAGTAGGTGAAATAGCAAGGGCAGGAGCAGGAGCAGTAGCAACTTCCCTCAACATGACAGCAGAGAGCAAACTCCCCAACAATGAAGCACATGTCGATTTCTGTTGGGCGGGGTTGGGGGGGGGGGCCCTGTTTCATGCTACTGGGAAGTGGCTTGCTTGGGTTCCTGAAGCGCCGGCATGCATCACTACTTGTTTCAGGTACACCTGAGAAGCAGTACTGGAGAAGCAGTGATATGCATTTTGGAGTCGCAGTACCAACAGCATTTGGTTGTTAACCTTTGTCTAGCAACCCTTGCTGGAGTGTCACGCCCTTATATAGAACTCTGGGAAGAGCCGCTCATCAGCTGTCGGTTCTGCTGGGTTAGGGCTTCAGTCCACTTAGCTTCCACATCGTCCCGCTGCACCAGATAATTTCAGGCCTTCTCTGTACGCATAATCAGCTGTTTCAAGCTGTTGACCCACTCCGAGATCTTGCGACCTGCAGGCAGCAACGTGCGTTTGCCACGTTGGCCTTCGAGGCTAGCGCCCCGAGTTCCGGCCGTGCCGGAAGATTCTTCCGAGGCATCACGGTGGCACAGTAGGAAATCTCATTACTGGACCATTGATGATCTTGATGAACACGATGAGGAAAGATGATGGGAATGACGCAGGTAGTTTGATGATCTCATAATCAAGATGATGGCAATGATGGTCATACTAGTGTTGACGATTGTGATTACGAGGCCGGGCAAGATCAACGATGGATGACAACCATAGTTGTGTGATGTCTTTGCTGATGTTACTAATGATGTTGTTCTGCTTGCCACAGAAGCCCAATTACCTACGAGAAGGTTGGCGTCCTGTCCTGTTTACAACGACCTAAAGCTAAAGGAACCCACCTGTCTTTGTGGGACTAGGCACTTCTGGTCATGTTTGACACTAGCCCATCTGCCCTTACGGTTCCGATTGCATCTACAACAGAGTGTACCCCAAAAGCGATTCTGACAATCGAGGTATAGGCAACAGTGCTCGTAGGTTCAAAGAGTCCGTTGAGCCGAGCCCGTTCAGCTAAGGCACCGGCCGAGCAGCTTGGCTACAGCAAAGCAAACATCATAGTACCTTTGGGGGTGAATTGGAATACTGCTTTCAGCTGCTGCACAGCTCATTTGAAGCTCCCTCTAGTTCGTGATGCTCCCCAGTGAGAGATGCTCTATATAGTTTGCATGTAAATTTTGTTGGACTTCCAGCCGTGGTTTTTGTTGTCTCTGCAGCACCCGAGTTTTCCTAGATGCAGATGACAGTTTTGAGGTCAGATTCGGACGAGTCTGGCCCGGCGCTGAGACCGACAGCTGCAAGTCGTCCTTTTTTGTGGGTAGCCTTTGCCCAATACTTGACCTCTTGCTGGCAGGTATTTTGGCAAGATCCGAAAGCAGAAAGCATGAGTTCTCACACCATAAGAAACAAACCCCTCAAGAACTCCAGCCGCAGTCCATCCTAGAATGTCCTGATAAGGCGAAAAACGACCAAAGGAGCTGGAGAGGCTGCTGCTTGGGGCATCGTGATTTTGAAGCGGTGGGTTACGCGAGCTTTCCAGATAGTTTCATGGATCCTGTGCAGCTTTTGTAAACTGAGATTCCGCCATTGATGCAGCCTGCTTTCTGCGACTCTAGTGTTTTTTCAAGCGAGTGACAACTTTCTGCCTAGCGTTCCTGACCGTTCCTTTAGCCTGTATCTACCTGCCTCTCAGGACAGAACAATTACGCACCATGCTTAACAAATTCCTTGTCAAAGCTTTCTCTCGGCTTGGAGGTTCGAGACCTGGGACCATTTTGCTGCCCAAGCTCACGGCTACGCAGGGTCCCTGCCCATGCGCCTTAGCTTGATGTTATCGTGGTTTGCGGCTTATCTGGCGAGTGTTTCAGGGTTCTTCCCAACGTTGAGGCCAAATGCCGAAGCCCTGACTCCTGCGGCCCGGAATCGAAGGCCCAACGCTGGTAGGCCCTCGGACTTTTGAGGCCGGGCACAGATGTTCCTCCTATGATGCCAATGATCCCAGAGTCTCGACTTGAAAAAGTCGGGTTGACAAGGCGTGGTGGCAGCACGGCTCACAGGGTATATTGGTAGTACCAGTAGGGGAAGCAGTAAGGAGCTCGTGGCGTTTATTGGAGCTGGTTCTACTGTGTAGGGGTTGGATGGGGTGCTCATACTTGAGTCCGTGCAATGCTTCTGTCCCGGATTGCGTTGAGATGGCCTCTTGTAATGTTATGCGCATGTTAATGTTATGCGCATGTCTCACCATGCATGTTACCCTCGAGTCTTGAGCCATGCCGGACATTTGTACGATCACCCATGATACACGACCGTCTCTAAATTCCGGAGTATCGGTTTCGGGCAAGGGAAACTTACCGAACTCGCCCGAGGGACTCCAAAGCCTCAACTCCAAGAGCTAGGCCGCATCATGGCTGAGCCGCACTCTCAACTCCCCAGAATCCTCCACCGCCTGACTCATACAATCCCATGAAGCCCAATTTTTCCAATGCCGTACACATAGCTTATGGAGTGCGAGAAATCCCATAGGCATAGCTTGTCTCGAAGCCTTGCAGCCATCCCAAGGTTCAATGGCCCAAAGCCCTCACTCCTTCTTCCGGGCACTAATTAACAACAGTTCAAAGGCCGCAAAGCTCAGGTTGGGGTGCCTCAGGAGGGCTACCAGATGCCCGCTGCCTTTGGCCGCTGGGCTGGGCAAGATTTGGGAGATTCGCAAACTTGCCGGCACATCCGTCTTAAGAAAGTAGCAAGATCGTCGTCCGTTTTAACGGCTGCATCAGCGACTCCTCAGACATACTCTTCATACCCAGGGCCCAAACCCTGACATGCGATACTTGAGGGTGCCCAATTATCAATCCTGAAATGACAGCTGTACTGCTCAGGCTGGCCCGACGCCTCTGGCCAGGTGCACTCTGCGAGTGGGCTGAGATTCTGCCAGTTGTTTGTTTGTAGGGCCATTTTGAGCATCCTCTTGACACAAGGGGTACTATCACGTACTATGGGGGCAGTATGCAGGGACCATGCCGAACCGTGCAACCCTGAGGGAGCCCAGCAACAATCATTTAAGCCCAAGGCGCAAGCCCTGAACCCGAAACCCTCGAACCCAATACCCCAAGACCGCGAATGCTGAAACCCTCCACGATTACGGCAGCCCCCAAACCCTGCAGATGACGCTGGCACCTTCAACCGGCCCGGCTTTCGGCCTCGTGCACAGCTTCCACAAGGAGGTTCGGAGTTCGGAGTGTTGGGTTCGTGGGGCTCAAGTATGGCTGTGGCAACTGGAGGATGTAGGGTTCAGTTTCGGTTTTTGTGAGTTTGGGCGGCTTAGGGCTCGGCTGCCGCGAGCCTTCAACCCACGAAATTAGACTCCATAACCTCCTGCACCAGTTGTGTCCCGGCAGCACTCCAGACAAGCACTTGTCCGGCAACGGCTGTTGCGACCGCTTACTATCATGAGAGAAGGGGGATGTTGCTGCAGTTTGCTGTCATATATGGTGATGATGATCATGATGACCATGATGATGACCATGATCATGACGATTACTGTTATTGTTTTGTTGTTCTTATTGCTGTCGATGATGATGATGATGATGGTGATGGTGATGATGATGATGGTCGGAATCGTTATCGATGCAGCATGTGTGCAGGTCCGGGGTTTCGGCCTTGCCAGCCCTGATCTCCGGCAATTTACGAAGGGTCAGGTGCCTCGGACATATGACCGGGAGTCAGATTCAGATGCGGCGGGGCAGATGACTTGAAGTGGCTCCGGCTTGGCGGGATTTCGGGGCTTGTGGGTGTCTGGTAAATGCAAGAATCACAAGTTTAGAAGCTAACACTACAATAGCGGTGTAAGTAAGCTGTTGCAGGAGGCCTCGATGCAGCAGGTTTTAATGTACAGCTTGATGGAGGACGTGTAGGGCGTTTGTGAGAAGCTTTTCGTCCCGCATGGCCGCCGTTGGTGCAGAACTGATCAAACAGATTTTAGGAACTCGCAGTCTGCTATGGTATGCTGTTGCTTCGTAGGAGTGTCTTGAGACTGTCGCGGCTTCCCAGGAAAAAGCAATGCCGCCGCTTTGAAACGATCCCAGTAATGTAGCCTGAAGTCTGAAACTCGTTTTGTCATGGGTTTGTCATAGCACCCATGTCAAGTATGCACTTGGGCTCTTGAGCTTCACCTGGAGCTCTGATGGGGCTACAAGCCCAGACTCCCAAACTCCTCCCCTCATAAGCCTGAGCACATCCCTGTCCATGCGGATGTTTCGACTCAAGGCCTGAAGCCTTAAACCTGGTGCAGCTTACACCCACCTCAGCGAGATGGAGTAGTGAAACAGGCATGCTAAGCAATGCCTCCAAAGCGACTGCTCCACAACGGCTTGTGGATTCGTGGAAGCCCAGAAAATGGAAACTCCCACTACCCCTCCGACCCCAAAGCCGAGGATTACGAGGGCAGATTGTCCGTGATCTCCGGGTCTGAGGTGCAGAGAGGCGGTGTGCCCAAGCTCAGTTGGATGTAACAGCTTTCAGCGCCTTCAAGTTGATATGGGTCTTGGGGTTTCGTGTTTCGAGATCTGAGTAGAAGATGCCCAGGGAGCGGAAGTTTGGATGAGTAATCGATCAGGTGGAGGTTTAACTTGTCCGGTTTCAGTTGCTGTCGGTGTCTCAAGCAGCTGAGACCAGAACCCGACTCCGCGCTATTTCACTCGAAAGCACCCCTTCTCCCCATAGTCTGTTATATGGGAGTTTCCGAAAATAGGGGTACCTTATTTTGAGCTCCTTATAGTAGGGATCCTAATATTTAGGGTAATTACTATATTGGGGTCCCCTGTTTTCGGAAACTCCCATATGCTGTCAGAGCTTAGGTTCAGAAATACTTGATGCAGTTCTCAGACGGGGAGCTCACGAAAGCAGATGGTGTCGGATTCGTGCTCCCTGGCTTGATCGTGGCTTTGGGCACGGGCATTCGGGGGTTTCCCGTTGTTTAAGGACCTCGGGGTAATCTTGAGATTCGCGTGAGAGCATGGAACAGTTGTTGTTTTGAGAGCTTGTCAGGATTTTGATCGGCGTTGCGTTCTCTGCCTCCCTATGGCTGGAGACAATTTTGCTCGGCGCAGTCGCTGAGTTAAGCCTTGTACCATACGAAGGAAACGAAAAAATCTTGGGCATGCTGCAGACGTCCACCGAAACCAACCAACCCAAGATACTGCCGCTGCAACTATGAGGTTTGCATCACGCGTGCCGTGTGCAAAGAATATTCAAAAGATCGTGCCCTGGCTGGAAAAGCTGCTGTCAAAGGCTGTGGTTTTCGAAGGGCTCTTGAAAAGGCAGGCCCTTGCGCAACTTCTCGCTTTCGCATGTCGCTTCGGTTTTGGGATCGTGGCTCAAGCCCCTCGACGTACAGCGACCTTCCCTTGAACTCAACTGTCAGTGCTCTAGATTGCTCTAGGCTTTGTGTCAAGGACTGACATACATAAAGAGGTTGCTGTCGTCGTCCTGAATCGGAAACATCGAGCCCGGGACCACAGAGCATCAACTCAAATCCTACAACTAAGACAGTCCTAAGGTGTCAGTCTTCGTGAATCAGCGCGGGCGAATCTGCATGCGTGTCTTCGGCGACATTCTGAAAGCGAAGAAGCACGTGCGGGCGCTGCAGGCGCTGAGCTCAAAATCTGAAGGTTCGGTAACAAGAGGCTAGGATTTGGGTTTAGCAGGCTCGTTGGGGGACCCCCATGGGGTCTTTTCTCTGTCAGGTGGGTGACTGGATCGAAATGGCAATCGACCTGGAGAAGCTTGGCACCGACTTTCTTTATTCCGACATGATGTTGACAACTCTTGATTGTCTGTCTGTCTGTCTGTCTGTCTGTCTATCTTTTCTGCTCATATGATCGTTGTGGTTTTGGTTGTGGCTCCACGCCGATTTGGTGGACTTGTGTCTCGTTAGATACTGCGGTGCCGAGGTGGCGAAACGCTTTGGTACACATCGGCGGATATCAAGTTCGGATTTTATAAATTGATGTAAACTGAAACACTTCAAAACATCTTCACGCTTTTGTTAGAACCCACTACTTCAACAGAAGTGCAACCTGCTGATAGTAGCAAAATACATACTTATATATATATATATATGTATATATAGTTTTTAGTCATAAGTAAAAAAGCATGTCTCCGCATTCTGCCCAGGGCCTCCAGTTTGCGATTTATCTTCCATGTTGTCTTCGCAAGCGAGGAACAGCATCGCCACTTTCAAGGTGTGGTCGTACGAGACAGTATCTCAGCTGCAAGAGCCCTCCTGCCAGTAATGTGAGCCTTTTGCATATCACGGCTTGGTGACTGTGCAGGGACACGAGGAAGCGACCAAGTCTCCGTCTTTCGAAAGAGTTCGGAAGTGGCACACCATACTGCGCGAAGGTCGCTTCTGGGTACATGCCCATGGAGCCAGACTCCACTGCCGAGTTCCACTACGGGCCGTTTGGTCGCACCTGTGGTTCTTTCCCGAACGCAACAAGAACGGCAACAGCAGTAGCTGTAGTTCGCGTATCGGAGGAAAGGACGGCAAAGCCAGCCTGTCAGTGCGATCAGCTAACAGTCATGTTCCGTGACGGAATTGTTTGGGTAATCGGTTGCTAAAGGATTTGGCGGTGCTTGGCGCCAAGGGTATCCAGCATCCGTCCTGACGCCAGGAAGAGGCTCGCACAAGCAAATCAGCTTTCTGCAAAGCCGGCCGCTTTGCTGCAGTGGATTCTGCGAGGATCAAGATGTGCACCGGTGATGATAGAATGGCTCTATCCAGATCATTTCACAATCCAGGGTCCTTCGAATAGTGAACGTCGGTTCCTGCAAATGCACAGCTGCTGCGGTCCAAAAGCAGGCACAAGAATGCTCCGCTATCAGGAAGCGGATAATCTTACAGTTCCATGTCGCTTGACATTTGAGGTGAAGCTGAACGTTGGTCACTTCGCCTGCGTGATTCAAAATGTCGGAGTTACGGAGACGCGGCAGCAAAGCGGGAGGGAAGGTGACGAGGGCGGAGCTTATGAAGTCAAAGCCTGCGCATACTTTAAGGAACCGTTGCAAGTCACCTTGTTGGACCAAGGTCACTATGGGCTCCTAATCGAATCCGCGTGGAGATGCAGCCATACAGAGCAGATCCAGATTGCGGGTTTGAGCTCAATCTCAGTTTCACCTGAAGAATTGTGAAACCTGGTTGCGAAGGATCGGTGGGCGGATGCCCCTCCGCAAAAATGACAGTGTTCCCTGTTTCACCTCAAGATGTAGAGAAGGTTGCAAGTTGAGTTTGTCGGGCATGCACAAAGTGTACAGGACCAAGCCTGCATACCCCGACATCAAAAATACTCGGAGGCTCATGGGCGGTCGTAAGTATGGATTAGAGTTTGTACTTCACGGTGTTCTTACACATTGAGACCACAGAAACGTATAGTGAGGCTGTGACTTAGAACTCTGAACCGTACTTATGACTATCCATGAACCTCCAAGTAGTCTAAAAAGTCCTAATAGTTGCTATGGCAACATATACCGTCTGCATGGCCCGGCTCGTGCAGACATCTGAAAACAAAGCCTTTGCAACTCCGCGGGTTGCTGCAGCTGCTCTTGACTCTGGGTCCTGCCGGTGTCACAACTTACAATAGGGACCTATGCCTTCGCGTGTGAGGGTCTAGAGCCTATGGGGGGTAAGAACCTTGAGTCAAAAGCCCTGCAACCTCAGGATGGGTGATGACGTTGAACAGCCCAGATAGGTAGGTCCATTATTTTGCGACTTTTCCCTGAAAAAGCTGCCGGGCCGCAGGACTTCAAGGAGCCCGCACAGCCGCTGAACGGCCTGGAGGCTTCCTTGCACGTCGGGGAGGGACTTGAGATGCAGAGTCTTTTCCTGTATCGTGCGCCCAGCCTGTGATGAGGGGGAATGGCCTGGCTAGAAAGAAGTCATCCCGAGATATCGATGTCCTGTCGGTGGAACCTGACAAACCTGATTGCGCACAATAGGTCTCAAAATGGATGGCAACTGAACCTGTTCATGCAAAAGTCTTTCTGATTTTTGGTCCTACATGGCCCACCTTCTACACGCGAAGACCCGCAGTGGGCAGGCACCTCGTTCCCGTCGCGCGGTGGATGTCGTGAAGTACCTGTGGGAGGAAGCGCAGTGGGACCAGGCGATTCCCTGATCTTGAATGATGCTACAGCTCCTGATGTCCGAACTTTGCTCTTCGAGACACTGTTGCCACAGGGATATGCTTGTTCGCGGAATGTTTTCCGTCGCGGCTTCATGTGCAAGCTCGCTCAAAGCTTTGGCTCAAGGCTTGAGCTCTTCGTAACAAGTGAGCAAACCCAGCAATAGGGTTGCAAGAACTTCGAGGCTTCTGGCATTGGTGTCTGAGACCTACTGTTGACGATCTGCGGTTCGATCCCGACTCCCCTGTTTCCGTGACCTGATGCTGATGCTTGTAGCTCTTTCGTACTTGTAGGGTAAAGCCAGAACTGCATTCTGGAACAGCTAGCAGATAAACGCAAGTTCTACTTTGTTTTCGCGTCGGCTGCTCTCCACCGCCATGAGGCTCGCTCCGATAAAGCGATCACAGTGTCGCCACAGCAAGGTTGACCAAACATTGTGTTTGCCGTCTCCGGGGCCCGCTTCAGTCCGTGCTGTGGGCTGCTTGCAGGGCGTGTTTTTTGCAGCCCTCGAGCAGTGGAAGTCCTGAGCTTCCCCCAGATCAAACAGGTACATATCAAGGGTTTACTTAGACGAGAAACACTGCAGGATACTGCCAGGTCGGTCTGTCTCTGGAGTATCCAGGAACCCCTCAACTCAACACTCAAGAACCTGGAAGCAGCCAATCCGTTCGCTTCCCTGGCTTCGTATCCTCACAGTCCGTCTGAAACAGGGGTGGCAAGAGGAAGCGGCACAACAAGAAGCTCGACCTTAACAAGGCGAGGACCTTCAAGGGGTGAGCGTGGAGACTTAGGGTTTTCTGGCACATGCCTGTCAGTGTCATCGTCTGTTGTCATGCTTTATGATCATGAGCTTGTGGCAGTCAAGCATCTGGGCATCTGAACAGATGACTAGAGACCCGGACAGCAGGTCTCTTGATTCAGCGAGCTTCTATGACACGTGAAGCCGTCTGAAGTCGCACCAGCTCTTCGGTCATGATATGTAGCACTTCGTGCGACGGCCAGGTGCAGTTCAAAGTTGCAAAGAAGCGTGGGAAAACCGTGGTGACGCGCATCACTGAGTACATCGCATGCTGGACATGACTATATGCATTGATGCAATGTGTGGGTTGGTATCAGAGCCCAATCATCGAGACTGGACTTCAGGATTTGGTGTTTACTGTTACTGGGTCTGAAGCTTGAGGTCACCTTGCTAGCGCCATGACACTGCAGGGCCGAGAAAGCCGTCCAAAAGACAAAGGCTGGTGATGTTTTGCATGTCTTCCTCATGCTGCAGTTGAACTGATGCCACTAGGCTCTAACCGGCGGATTGCGTCGCGCCGTCCGAAGGATAGCATGTGGTGGTGTAAGGCGTGGTTGCGACAGTTCTTCTGACACCGCAGATGAGCCCCGCAGTAAAGTTTCCTGAGCCCGAATGCGTGGCTGTGTTCAATCATGGTGCAGGTGCTGCTGTATCTATTCAGGGTTCCAAAATGTACCAAAGCATCCAGGTCCTGAACTCAGAGCTGCATCCAAAGTGCCTTCAGGCAGAGATTGAAGATGAGATCAAGAAGCTGAAAGAAGCTAAGCCAGGGTCCAAGCAAGCCTTGTTTGTCGATGGGGCCTGGCCGTCCAAGCTGGATTTTGGGGTGCAGGGTTTGCAAGTTTGAGTGCGTGGTTGCTTTCGGGAGTTCTGGTGATTGATATTTCTTGTTGCTGATTGTTTTGGGGTTTCCGGTTTTGGGCTCTCGGGTTTCAGGATTTACAGGGTTCAGGACCAGGGTTTCAGGATCTCGAGGCTACAATTCGAAGGTCAATTGCCAGGCTCTTTGTTGATTGCTGTTGAATGCAAGCTGTTACGTCTCAACGCAGCAGCAGCAGCAGCAGCAGCCGGCAAGTCCACAGGTGCCTAAAGCCCTATAGGCCCAGGTTGAAGGTTCACAGGTGTTTAAAAATCTAAAGACCTAATCATAGAGCCCAATAGAATCAGAAGAAATACACGACCCGGCATAAATCCAGTGCAGCCCTCTAGAAGCATCTTCGGGTAACCTCTGAAAGTGCTTGTCTAAGGAAGGCCGCGGTCAAGTCCAAAGCTCGACGAAGGAAGCAGCCTGCGTACCGATGCTGCAATTCATTTATGGACGCTTGTGACAGTATAGCGTGATATTGATGATGGTGGAGAGAATCGCTATGGCAAAAGCAATGAGTAGTAAGTAGCAACAGTATTTTGAGTAGTACTGGCAATCATTCTAGTAATAAGCTTGAGAGCTGCGTCAATGGTAGTCAGGAAGGAGCCTCGGGTTTGCTTTTCTTGTAGAGCTTACGAGAAGACGTTGGTTTTCAGGTTTGATGTTGGAGGGCATAAAACCTAGGGACGTAGGTATTTGGTTTCGGCTTGGCCTTTACGGTTTATGGGGCCTGCGCGCTTTAGGACGTGATATGGGCCTTCAGGGTTGAGGCTTGGGTGGTTCTTGAAACATAGGGCTTGTGGCCACCAAAGACGCACATCCGAGGCCCATCTTGGAGCGTAAAGCGCCTTGAGCCCGGGAGTTGCGGGAACTTCCATTTCTTGGGTATAGGGTTCAGGGCTTCAGTTTCAGGTTTTCGGCAGTTTAGGGTTTGTCGAACTCTTGGGGTGAATGGATATCCATCGGGTCCGAGAATTCCACTATATGCTTGGGCTTTCCAAGACTCAAATTCGGGTTCAGCCAGGCTTCGGGTGTTGCAGTGCAGGATGTGGGTTTACGTACTGGGGCTCGCGAGCCAGAAGATCAAGGTCGTCGGATGTGGTTTCTCCTTCGCGGCTAATGCCTGTCGATTTCTTGCGGGAGGGGTAAAAACAGGGCCTTTCGGAAAGGTTTACCAATTCCAGCCGTCTCTCTTCCGGCCTTGGTGACATTATGTAGATGTAGACTCTGTGACAAACTGTTCGAAATCGGAGGTACCGTATATGGTCACCAATGCACACGGTTACAGGATACCTCCACGAGTTGCATGCCAGCAACCCTCTTAAATTCGATGTACATGGTTCCGAGCACCAGCAGCAAGAGGGGGGCGAAAGTCATGTGGGTACTAAAAGAATAGAATAGTCATACATGTAGATGGGCATTGTTACTTTTGCGCATGCGATGCAAAACAGGTCAACTGGGGGCAGCGAAAGCTCACACGCTGTAAAGGCTTCAAGCTGAGGGGTTGAGAACTGGTGAGGTTGCGGGATACTAAGCCCCAATCCAGAATCACATGCAGACCCTGAGGCTCGACTACATGCCTGTGGATGCCGGCATGCGCAAAGACTTGGAAGCTTTTGCCTTACCGGAGTAGCCACAGCTCGCTTTCAGCAGAAGGGCTACAGAGGGGAGGGGGTGGCGTGTGTCGTGCTGCTGTGCATTCAGAGTTGCTCAGGCGCGCCGCGCACGGCGGGAAGCCACGCGCGCAGCCCGCGAGGAGCGTCGTGCAAGGCCACGGTTATCTGCTGTATCTGGAGAAGAGAAGAGTTAGCAGGTTCCAGGTGTCCCGTGTTTCCGGGTTCAAGGACTTGAGGGTTGGGGCGTTGGTTCCGGCATGGAGGGGAAAGCGAGCCATCAAAATGTTGCATGCAGGAGTGAAGGTTTGGGTTTTCCCGGCCTCGAATGTGATTTCTGCTATGTTCAAACCTCTGTCTTTCAGCTGGTGATCCGTCTAGAAACCAGGAAGTGCACAGACAGGATGTGGTATGAACGGCCTGGTAACCAGGTACGTTGGATTCTAGCCTCTGCTATTGGTACTTCTTCACTTTAATTTGTCTTGTGCAGGAGACAAGAAGCCAGAGAGACGAAGGAGAGGCCGGTCCCTGCCACCCGAACCCAGAGAACTAGGACGCTCATATCATAATAATAATAACAATAATAATATTAATAATATTAATAATAATAATAATAATAATAATAATAATAATATAATAGTAATATAATAATAATAATATAATAATAATGATAATAATAATAATAATAATAATAGTAATGATAAAAGTGATAACAATAATAATAATAATCCTACTCCTACTGCATGCTCCTGGAGAGGCTGGGGAAAGAAGAGGTTTCCCTCAAGGACGGGCACGTGTTCATGCATGTCCGTCATGTCAGAAGGGATCGCAGCTTTGGACTGCCCGACACCGACTAAACCGACACAAAACAGACCCCGATATATGGACGATGTTAAAGGACGTACTTGGTGGAGACTTCTTCGGAGCTGACGGCGTTGCGCCCGACTTGGACTGACCACCTGTACATCTCACCAGTGTCCGTCATCATGTTGTTGTACGTCATGCTTTTAGCACCGCTTGTCACGATATGGCGTGCCGTGATCCATCGAAAGCTCTGAGACTCTGGGCACCTTCACCTGCCCGTTGTACAAAACGGCCGTGAATATTCGGCAAAGGTCCTAGCAGCGCCAGTGCAGCCGTTGCCAGCAAGTGCAGACGCATAGAAATAAAGGCATGCGCAGTTAGAGAACACCTACTACATAAGGATACAAAGCTGTAGTGACATCCTGCTGCTGAGCTGCTGACGGCAGTAAGACACGACATGCTTGTCCAGTTTCACCACAGGTTACGGGAGGAAGCAAGATCGAAATCAGTGCAATCGGCTTCCGAGCAGATTTGCTCAGATGCTGTCAGACTGCGTGCCGCCGCTATAATTAGTTGCTCTGCTGCAGGTAGACCCTGTTGGACGCATAATGGCAGAGTTCAGCGAGGACTGCGTATACGAGGACACATCTGCGAATGCATGACAGATCCTGGGGGGATGCGTGAATCTGTCGAGTTACAAGACCATGTTAGTAAGTTGCCTGCATGTGCAACCCGTAGGCCTGCACTGTTTCTTGCGGGATTGTTTGCAGCCATTCGAACTGTCATAGCTTCATTCAAAGGTTTCGTGCTCTCTTGCATGTTTGCCCCGGATGATCTGCAGGACCTGTCGCGCGAGCAGGAGGCGTTCGTCGGCTTTGAGGAAGTGAAGAGGCGAGTAGTCCCAGTGGTGGAGCTGCCATACAACATGGAATCATGCACCTGTCGGACACAACAGCTGAGCTGATTAACTTTCTGTGCCATGCCAGGTATCAGAAAGAGACCAAGGACAGCACGCCTGACAATCTGAGGCTGACTGCTCGCACCAGGAGTGTGCAGTCTAGTAGTCTAGTTTACCAGTGTATAAGCCATGCAGAGTCTGCAGAGTTTGCGTGCAGCTTGCAGGTTTTTCTTGGATGAGGTCACCGATGGTGACAAGGTGCCACGCATCGTGGTTTGACCTGCCCGTCTGTAGTTCCACTCACATCGACATCACTCGGCAGTAAATATTCAACGCTGCCATCCTACTTCGGAGACCTGCACCATTACATGCACCTGTTGCAGAGTTGCTCTACATGTCGGTCGCCTTGAGGTTGCAAGCTTCTGAAGCTACGATAATCCTTCTGCAAAGACATTTGCCCATACCTCTGCAAACAAGTGGACGGCCTTCTGCAACCGTCAGGCCTGCACAGTTCTGTGGCACGTGGAGGCTCGCCATATGCACTTTTACTGTGCAGGATTCCTAGTCGACATAGTGCCGTGGGTTCGCAGATTGGAATTGTGGACCTGCACTTGTATTTTCCAGTCAGGGTGAGGTGCTGGGGCTGAACACAGGCCTTGCTGTAGAGACTGGCTGGTGACTTGTCACCTGCCTTGATGCAGTTCAACTCGCGCATGTCTCCGCGTGGCGTCAGCTACTACGAGCTGAACGAGGAGGGCAAGGTGCAACGATTGCAGAAGTCATTTTAGATAAGTTTTCGGATGGTCTACTTCCAGTTTTAAGTTTGGCGGTTGTTACAATGAGATTCTCACTCAGACTCGCAACTTGTGGATCCGGACAGGTCATGTGATGTTCAAGCGGCCTGTCACACAAGCCCACACCTGATTTGGTCCTCTGCGGCACCGACCCGGGTTTCGAGGGGTCCCCGAATCGTCGGTCTAGCCTGGGATCGAATTTTCCGGAGTTAAAGTGCATGTTCCGGGTTCATGGTTCTGTGAATGGTAGCCGCGACAGTGCCTATTCATTGGGCCTCGCCGATGTTTTCACCACGGCCTCGAAATGATCCGAGTCCTGCCGTAAGGACACGGGATTGGATCAGTTCAGAAGCATCAAGCCTTCAACAAGCCTGACCTCCCAAACTTCGCAGGTGTGCTATGTTCGATCTGCCTACGACATCAACTTCTGAGCGCCAGAAGATGAAGACTTATTCACGGGTTAAGGGCATGGTGCGTGTCGCCTTGCTTGTGTGTGTGTGTGTGTGTGTTTTTGCATACGTGTTCATAACCTGGTGTTAGAGAGTATCCAGCCTGCTCCCCGCGCGAACTGCTACTGCCGAGTTTTGAACATGACTTATATGTCTGATGCCGATGTAGCGGCGAAGAGGACACGAACGGAAATGGAATTTGGATCCTGAGTGAACATAGCTACGAAACGCTTAGATCAGACTGATCAGACCTGAAGCCATCTGAAGCCACTCCAAACCATCCAATCAGAACACCTGTAAGACTGCAAGACTCCGAACAACCCAATCACAAGACCAGTCTGGCATCGAAATCCTACATGGACACTGCTTCAGGATATTCCATATGCTGCTGTTAATGTCAGTGAGCTGGAGCTGGGTACTTCAAGGACCTTCCTCGCTCTGTTTGTAGGGTTAAGGCCCAAAAGGCAAGAGCAGCTCAAGCACCCTTGAAGTACCATCCAGCAACAAATTTTCTAGTTTTTTTCAGGCATCGAGGCCTCAGATTTGCGAAGTGTGCAGAGCATGTGGATCAAAACTGTGCTGCATCGCCCCCTCGAGCTAGGCTTTAGGCAATAGGACCGCCAGAGAATTCCGATCTTGCATTCTTGCTGATTCACGAACCGGCCCGCGTAGAACGTGCGAGAGGCCAACAGGTCCCCCCCCCCGCGGTCTCAGCAGTCAGAGACTTGCTGCGTCTCTGCTCAGACCGCCGCTGGCCTCAAGTGTCCCCCAGACCTGCAGTATCCTGCAGTCAGCTACCCAGATGCACTGCTCTTCGACATTCCCTGCTCATCGTGGTCTTCGGGGTTGAGAGTGAAGTGTAACTGCCCGCTGACCAGGCAATAGGCGGAGTCGGTTGACCAGACATCGCTTAACCGGTGTAGCCTGAGCCCCCACAAAAATCTCTCTGCCGCGATGGGTGCTGTACATGGTCATGATGGAAGTCCGAACGTCGGAGCCCCAGCGGAGGTGCTTGCAACACTGAGCTCGGGGTGTGCTGAAATCGCAAGAAGACGTAGAGGCTACACAGGGGCACAATGACAAACAGAGTATTTCTGGATGTCAATATCTCAGAGCTTGCTTGATAATGAAACCAGATGGATGAATCCCTTCCCGAGCACTGATGAGGAGGCCATCGTGGACTTCGACCAGGCCTTGAAGCTGGCACCGCAAGATGCCTTGGCGCTGACTGGCCGGGGAGAGGCCAAGCGCCAGCAGGGCAAGCATGCGGAGGCCATCGTGGATTTTGACCAGGCCTTGAAGCTGGCACCGCAAGATGCCTCGGCGCTGAAGTGGCGTGGCGATTGCAAGCTCATGCAAGGCAAGGCCTTGAAGCTGGCACCGCAAGATGCGGATGCGCTGAAGTGTCGGGGAGAGGCCAAGCGCCAGCAGGGCAAGCATGCGGAGGCCATCGTGGATTTTGACCAGGCCTTGAAGCTGGCACCGCAAGATGCCTTCGCGCTGAAGTGGCGTGGCGATTGCAAGCTCATGCAAGGCAAGTATGAGGAGGCCATCGTGGACTTCGACAAGGCCTTGAAGCTGGCACCGCAAGATGCCCTCGCGCTGAGTGGCCGCGGAGAGGCCAAGCGCCAGCAGGGCAAGCGTGCGGAGGCCATCGTGGATTTCGACCAGGCCTTGAAGCTGGATTCACAAGATGCCTTCGCGCTGATGTGCCGGGCCAAGCGCATGCAGGGCAAGTGTGCGGAGGCCATCGTGGATTTCGACCAGGCCTTGAAGCTGGAACCACAAGATGCCTTCGCGCTGAAGTGGCGGGGAGTGACCAAGTGGCAGCAGGGGAAGTATGCGGAACGCTTCGTGGACTTCGACCAGGCCTTGAAGCTGGCACCGCAAGATGCCCTCGCGCTGACTGGCCGGGGAGAGGCCAAGCGCCAGCAGGGCAAGTACGCGGAGGCCGTCATGGATTTCGACCAGGCCTTGGAGCTGGCACCGCAAGATGCCCTAGCGCTGAGAGGCCGGGGAGAGGCCAAGCGCCAGCAGGGCAAGCATGCGGAGCCCGTCATGGATTTCGACCAGGCCTTGAAGCTGGCACCGCAAGATGCCTGCGCGCTGAAGTGGCGGGGATTGACCAAGCGCCAGCAGGGCAAGTACGCGGAGGCCGTCATGGATTTCGACCAGGCCTTGAAGCTGGCACCGCAAGATGCCCTCGCGCTGAGAGGCCGGGGAGAGGCCAAGCGCCAGCAGGGCAAGCATGCGGAGGCCGTCATGGATTTCGACCAGGCCTTGAAGCTGGCACCGCAAGATGCCTGCGCGCTGAGACGCCGGGGAGAGGCCAAGCGCCAGCAGGGCAAGTACGCGGAGGCCGTCATGGATTTCGACCAGGCCTTGAAGCTGCAACCACAAGATGCCTCGGCGCTGAGTTGCCGGGGAGAGGCTAAGCGCATGCAGGGCAAGTGCGCGGAGGCCATCATGGATTTCGACCAGGCCTTGACGCTGTCTCCGCAAGATGCCCTCGCGCTGAGGGGACGGGGAGGGGCCAAGCACCAGCAGGGCAAGTACGCGGAGGCCATCGTGGACTTCGACAAGGCCTTGAAGCTGGCACCGCAAGATGCCCTCTCGCTGAGGGGCCGGGGAGAGGCCAAGCGCATGCAGGGCAAGTGCGCGGAGGCCGTCATGGATTTCGACCAGGCCTTGAAGCTGGAACCACAAGATGCCTTCGCGCTGAAGTGGCGCGGAGTGACCAAGTGGCAGCAGGGGAAGTATGCGGAACGCTTCGTGGACTTCGACCAGGCCTTGAAGCTGGCACCGCAAGATGCCCTCGCGCTGAGGGGCCGGGGAGAGGCCAAGCGCCAGCAGGGCAAGCATGCGGAGGCCGTCATGGATTTCGACCAGGCCTTGAAGCTGGCACCGCAAGATGCCTGCGCGCTGAAGTGGCGGGGAGTGACCAAGCGCCAGCAGGGCAAGTACGCGGAGGCCGTCATGGATTTCGACCAGGCCTTGAAGCTGGCACCGCAAGATGCCCTCGCGCTGAGAGGCCGGGGAGAGGCCAAGCGCCAGCAGGGCAAGCATGCGGAGGCCGTCATGGATTTCGACCAGGCCTTGAAGCTGGCACCGCAAGATGCCTGCGCGCTGAAGTGGCGGGGAGTGACCAAGCGCCAGCAGGGCAAGTACGCGGAGGCCGTCATGGATTTCGACCAGGCCTTGAAGCTGGCACCACAAGATGCCTCGGCGCTGAGTTGCCGGGGAGAGGCTAAGCGCATGCAGAGCAAGTGCGCGGAGGCCATCATGGATTTCGACCAGGCCTTGACGCTGTCTCCGCAAGATGCCTTCGCGCTGAGGGGACGGGGAGGGGCCAAGCGCCAGCAGGGCAAGTACGCGGAGGCCGTCATGGATTTCGACCAGGCCTTGAAGCTGGCACCGCAAGATGCCTGCGCGCTGAGACGCCGGGGAGAGGCCAAGCGCATGCAGGGCAAGTGTGCGGAGGCCATCGTGGATTTCGATCAGGCCTTGAAGCTGGATCCACAAGATGCCTTCGCGCTGAAGTGGCGGGGAGTGACCAAGTGCCAGCAGGGGAAGTATGCGGAAGCCGTCGCGGACTTCGACCAGGCCTTGACGCTGCAGCCGGAGTGTCTGGAAGGTCTGCGTCTGCACGGCGAACCTAAGTGGTTCTTCGACCGTTCCCTTGACCTGCGATCAGTTTCGGGCCAGATGTTTCGGTGGAGCCGCTGGGCCATCGTTGGAGCCGGCCCCGTGGGCTTGTGCTTGGCCTTGTCGTTGGCAGAATATCAGATGGACGTCGGTCTGGGAGAGCCTCCTAGAGAACCTCTTGTCACTGTTTACGAGAGTCGGTGGCTCGTGCCGTCGGAGGGCGGTGGGTGGAAACGCAATCTAGCAGTCCGTGCCAGGGACCAGGTGGTGACGTTGCAGGATGCGGTGGTGCAGCTGTTTTCCGAAGCAGTCCAGACTTGCCTTGAGGGTGAGCACGTGTGGCTTCACTCCCGGAACATCCCCGTGGCCGAGATTGAAGACAAGCTGCTTCAGAAAGCACAGGAGATGCCCTTCTGCAAGTATATCCGCATCGAAAAGTCAGAGCGCCTTGCCCGGAAACAAGACCAAGCTGAATTCATTCAGGGCTTGCCAGCGGATTTCATTGTGGCTGCAGACGGCGCTGCCTCTCTCTCGAGGCGTGCGTTTCCAAACAGGTTCGTGTGCCCAGACTCGAGGGGCTTTAGCATCGAAGAGCAGCGGATCCGGCTAGCGGAGACAGAAGATGGCTATGCATATGCAGACCATGTCTTGGGTATCATTTTGCAGCAAGATGCCTGCCCTCCCCAGAAACAGTCCTTGAACGTGATCTTCACCCTTGCCCAGAACATCTACCTCTTGAACTCGCAGAAGGGCTCCAAAGGCTTCCTCAACATCCGTGTGACTCGAGAGGAATTCGAAGCCATCGAGAGGGAGACACCGGGCTTCCGAGGCTGCCCGTTTGGAAGCCCCATCCAGCTCGAATTGGAGGAGTCCCTCGATGCTGACGACACGAATGCTTTCCACAAAGTTAAGCTTCCGTGGCTGAGGCGCCGCATCGAGGAAGGCTTGAAGCTCTTCGGTATGCGCACAGAGCACATGTTGGGCATCACGGGCTTTCAGCTGATGCCCGCCTATGTTCAACAGTTCTGCAGCGTTCTGCCGGGAGAAGGACACTCTGACCAGCAGCGAGTGCTGCTCCTTGCAGGTGACGCGGCCATCTCTCATCACTTCTGGCCAGGTCGGGGGCTCAACACAGGTCTGAAGAGCGTGAAGGCCATCGTCCGCATGCTTGAGAGTCCGACGGTGGCAGAAGGCTTGCAGCGATACAACAGCTTCATGACCAAGCTCCGCATTCGTGAGATGCAGGGCCGGTCCGGCTCGATGATGCAAGAGTCCGTGCAGTTGGGCTGGGGCTCTCAGCTGCTGTCCAATGCTGCAGAAGATCTGATCGTAGCTGCCAAAAGCAGTGAGGCGATCAACAGAAGATACTTCCTGAAGAATTGCAAGCTTTGGCGTGACCTTCTTCAAAACAACCCAGAGTGGGGTCATGACCCGGTAACAGACAGTCTCTTGCAAAGACGCATCATGACTGAAGTTGCCAAGCCGAAAGCACTTGAGTTGCACCTGATGGTCCGCAGTGCCTTTGATAACGGCCCCGGCAGGGCAGCCGGCTGGCCCACTTCGCGCCAAGGAGGGCGCGAGGTCGCTCCAGCCGATGATGAGCACTGGGCGTAGATTCGAAGAATGTTTAGAGCGTAATCGCTGAGTTGTTCTGCTCAGCCTGCAGAGTCCACAAAATTGAAGTCCTTGGGGAAAGCACCACTGCCACGAAAGCACCCTGCGAAGCCAGGGTAGCTCTGGTGCCAAGATTATAGCAGCATCTCAACCTACTGCATGCGGCATGAAAAGGTTGCGAATCCTGTTGCTGCTTTGCACTAGCTTCGCTTGTCCGGACCCTGCCGAAGACTTCTCGCACAACTTTCCCTCTTCCTGCATGCTTCGGCTCGGAGATCCAAGCCTTCATGTAGCCAATCCCGGGAGCCCTGGTGTTGCGAAGGCTGGTGTGCGGTTTGCGAGCGGCATGCGAGCTGATCCTGGTCCCGACCTACGACAGCCTGAGACTTCCAGGCTCGCACCTGGCCACACATGAGCGCTTGCCACGTCTACTCTACCATCGGGCCCCAATGAAACTCTCTCGAATTCCTGTAATTATTATTCAAGCCTGCCCTCTGACACGGGATGTGAGATGGAACTCAATGGAGGTGAAGTGTCGTCAGCCAGTAGTGGGTGAACGCAGAAAGTGAGACGTTCTCCCCGCCCCTTCCAAAGCTTGCATTACTGACTTTCCTTTGTAGCCACCAGCGAAAGCTATAAGAACTATCATGATATCGAGTTAGATCCCACGGCATCCACATTCTAGATGAAGAGAGAAGATTTGACCCCTTCATTGGCATTCAACTGTAGCAGCCTAGCTTTGATTTACATCTTGACCCCATAGTACCTATTCAGATGCTTCGCGGGACGTCTCTGCGTTTCTAAAGCTGCAGGGCACGCATTGCTCTGATTGGAGCCGGCTCCTGGGCGCAGGCGCGACAACAGCACCTACCAGCTTCACGAACACGGAATGCGGTCTGCGAGTTTTGAGTTGATAAATTCGCAGAACATGCTGAAGCAGCGGTTGGCAGCAATACTTCACGATGCACAGCACTCCGGTTTCAAATCGAGCGGCATGCCACATCACGACATCTTAGTGTGTGTTGCAGGGATGGCACCTACCTCACCTGCGGTGCAACTTGCCAGAACCAGAGCCTCCATACGTTTCTATCGAACACTATCCGACACTGTCCGAATTTATTGGTGAGCCCGCCTCGACCCCTGCCCCCCTCGCATCTGAGGCAATCCGGCGGCGCATCTGGTGGCCATCGTTGACCCTGCCGAGACGACCTGGAGCAAATACAACTTGGACATGATGCCGACACCCGAGTTGGCAACACTCTATGGGGAGGCCCGTCAGCAACGAGAGTGTTGTGAGGGTACTCGCAATCTTGTGTATGATTCGTCCAAATACAGGCCGAACCAGTACGCACGTATGTGTAGATGAAGCACATAATTAGTGGATGCCGAATTTACTGAGGTACCTTTGTTCCAAAGCTTCGCTGAGTTTCTGCAGTCGGACATCACCAAGACCACGGATGGTGTCATTATATCCTCCACGCATTCGACCCATTGTGAACTAGGCAGGAGCAGATTCACCTGGGTAGACCTGCTCGGCCAATCCAAAATGTTTTTCACGTCCTGGCAAGAAGAATCTGATGGTATCGGATAGCGGAACGGTGCAGCAGCCTGCATAGTCAACTTGTTTTGTTCATCGCCCATGCTTTTAAGCTAATTCTATTTTGAAGCAGGACTGCAGGCGGCAGCAGCTGGCTTCCACATCCTCGTGGAGCGGCCTGGACTCAGATATGGAGATGTTCAGTGCAGTAAGGGGATTTTCACTACCAGCAGCTTGAAAAGTTTGCTGCATCCAGCCATAGAGACAAGCGTTGACAAGCTTACTTTCGTGCCAGCCTGGGACAGGAAGCCGATGACGGCCAATGCTGCAGAGGCTGTGGCACTCGCGGCCGCTGCCGAACGCATGCCACTTGCACTGAAGCTGTTCCGACACCGCAACATGTCACCCGGAACTTAGATCAACAGAGTGTTAATTAAGTTGCGCAAGCGCAAGCCTGCAAGCACCCCAAGGGATATTCGGTCCAGGGCCAACTCATTCCAACTCTAGACTTGCCGGACTGAGGAAATCATCGAAGAAAGCCTTCATGGTGTGCCCTGGCAAGACTAAGAAGTTGCAAGGAGCTAGTCAGCCCCAAACTGGGGCCGCCGTTAGCCTTAATCCCAATTCCGAGTGAGAGGCCCTCCAAACTCCGAGGAAAACTGCCAAACTCCTAAACTAAAGCAGAAGTCCCGAAACCCAAGCTGCGGAGAGGAACCACTCTGCCAACTTCACACGCCACGCACTTCGCGCCCGTGAGCTGGTGCAGAGCCACCTCGGGGAGATCGAGCATGTGACCTGCCCCTGGGCGGCTTCCTTGGTGGGCTTCGTTTCGGAATAATTCGTTAGGTGTTCGTGGGATCCTAGACAGGGCTTCGGGGTTTAGGGCGGGTCTGAGCGGTCCAGGACTCCAAACCCTGGACAGCTACCGGGTGTTTAAATCTTAAGTGCAGCCTTAAACCCAGGCCACATGATCAGAGAGCGGGAGTTCTTCGAAGACCCGGAGAATCGACTTTGGGTGGCCGCCGAGGGGTCCATGACTGGAAATGGGCTCCTGGGCTCGGTCTGCGGATTGTTAAAGTTGGGGATGTGGGATCTGTAGGGCCTACATCTTCCTCGGTTTGGAATTGAAGGCTGTCTCGCCTGGAGTTAGGGACCTGAGAGTGATGTTGAGAATTGAAAAGGGTCGCAGCTGGGGGATCACGGTTTCTTCTTGGTAAAACAGTCTGGGAAAGCAAGCCGCCAGAATGGCAGCAGCCTGTAGCACCTGAAACATCTCGGGGAATCTTCCTTGAATTTATACTAGCCGTGAACTTGAGAGTATGATCTCGGCTGATCTCTTGAAGCTCAGGTTTGCTTGGGGGCAGAGCTGCCACACCCTGGCCTGGGCCCCTCTGCAAAATAAAGTTGACACAGAGGTGTCAGGCAGGCTGTTGGAGGGAGGGGCCTTCTTCTTGAGAGGCATGATTCGCAGGCCAGCAGCGGACTCATTCGTGCCGTGCAGGACTATGCAGCTGGGCTCTGAACTTCGAACTCCGAAAACCGAGGTCTACAGGGTCACCGGGCTAGAGCCCGAAAGCGTTTTCTGCAAGATGGCCTGCTCCAAGAAGACGGGTGCGGACATCTTCACGTCGGCGCTGATCCAGTGCGCCAATGGGGCCACGAACCTGGGACCAAGGTAGCCGAAAATTATCACTTCATTTGAGGACCCTTAGTTCAGCATCAAGACACCCTCTCTGATGTAGTCTGCCACGCCATCCAGCCATTGACCGAAGTATGATGTCGACGATGACTACTTTCAGTCCTTCAGCTGCAAGCTGCAGCTGCTTTCGAAATCTTGCAGTAGCTTTAGAGCATGTTCGTTCGCGAGCAGTCGTCGTTCTGCAAACTGATAGCAATAGGAAAACGGAGAGGAAGTATGGATCACCTCAGCGACGTCTCATTGACGCGTGCGTGGGGTGACTTCCCGAGTTTTACCCGAAGCTCAGCACACCGCTCCGAACCTGAGGATCTGCTGCCAGGGCCTGGCCGGTTTGCCTGGTGGCAATGCCGTCGGCTCCGCGTCCAAGAAAGGCCCAATTCTGAGTTGGGGCGTGGGGTTCAGTCGATGCTTTCAGGGTCTTTGTTATCGGATTGTGTTTCCCGATTGATTATGCTCGAGTACCATGCTGACGCTTGTGTCATCACGCGGTCTGCAGCTGACCTGACCTCTCGAGGAAGCACGAACGTTGCCAATGGACATTTGTGGGTCACAATGTGGGGCAAGCAGCATAATCTTTGTTGTGCCACTGCGGTCGAAATGGAAGTGCCAACAACGTTCTTCTGGAAGCCGTATGCAGACCTGCAGACTGGGTGCCGAGTTTGTTTCTACGGGTTTCAAGGTACCACTGCCCGAGACGAGCAGAACTCGCGAAGCCCTGTGGTGAATAGAAATGATGCCCACGCGCACGAACGCTCGGCAGAGACAGTGCAGCATAAAACATTGATTGAGTCTTGTGATCAGGCAAGCTGATCGAGAACAAGCACCTTGTCTCAAGCCAGCATGGAGCCATGGAGCGGTCTGCATGCGCACTCGAAGAGAATGTAGCGAATACGAACCCCCCACCGCCAGAAGAACGGAGAGCCTTCCGCTTCCTGCAGCAATCAAGAAAGCTCTTGCTGGTCGCATGGTAGACCAAAATCAGTAAGCTTTCGCTGAACCTTTGGCTGCCGCTGCCCTTCAACTCGCCCAATGCTCACAACTCGATCCCAGGATCTTTGGCTCCGAGGGATGCCTCCTCTACAGCGGAGACGATGCTGATCCTGCCTCTGGCAAGCTGGAGCTGCTCCTACACAATGGCTCGGTCGTAGTCGAGGACAGGGCGGCTCTTGGGTTTGCTGAGGCTCCCGGCTTGTATTTTCCTGTCGAAATTTGGCATCGATGTGGTTCTTAGGACAGCAAGGAAGCTTCGCAACGATGCCTTCGTGCTTCCTAGTGCTTCTGCCGATGCATCGTTAACCTCGTGGGTTCGGGTCAGCCACAGGACGGCTTCTTCTTCGAGAACACCTCGCCACCTGCCTGAGATTCCCACGAAAGTTTGAAGCCTCAAGCCTTGCACCAACATCAATCCTGCAGAATCATACTGTATGGGTGGGCAAGGTTGCAACAGCATGGTCTGTAGAGCAGACAATTCCCCGAGATAAAACGGTATAAGACTGGAGATGGTTGCCGTGGATGGCTTTGGGCAAGTCTGGGGTGTAAGACTGTTGCCGTGATCGTTTTGGCATGACCACTCTCTCCAGCCTCGTCCTCTGCATCGCGGGGAACCCCCGGATCACTTAGCTGCCCGACCCGTCCTCCATAGCAGCATAGCAGCAAGGCGAATCTGGCAGCCAAGGAAGGAGGGCCATGGACCCGAATCTCTGCAGTCCTTCCTGGCCGCTTGCAAAGGCGAGGAAGTCATCAATGCCGCCGCAGCTTGGCTTGATGTCTCCGTGTGTTTCGGGGCTGCCGTGGTGGGTCGCTTCAGTTGCAGGGCGATTAGGGCCTTGACATGCTTTGCTGTCGCTTGCGCCATGTCTCGATCCCCAGAAGTATCTCTTCACACGGAATGGGGCTCACTGCGCTGAGCTCCTGCACAGGATGCGACGAACGGCCGACTGGTGGTTGAAACCATTGACGCCATGTACAAGAGCGCCAAAGACGGCTCAGTGGTGAAGATTGGGATGAAGTAAGGCGCTGAAAGTCGTCGCAAGCCGTGGTGGGTTCAGGATCCCTATGGAGGAGTGCGCTGGAGATGCGGGTTTCTTGGGCGCCAAAGAGGGCTCAATACAGATAGGCAGCAGGGGGTTCAAAAAGATTGCTGAGCGATGCCCCATGCACGAAGCTGATCCCACGGTTTGTGCTCCGCGGAATTGCGTACCATATGTCGATGGCTGGTAGGAACTGTGAGACTTGAGGATTCGATGTGTTGATTAGCATAATGTTGCAAACTTGAAAAGGTGTTTTGGCCAATGTTTGCTGCAGCCCACACAGCTCAATAGTGAAGGAGCATGAGAGAGAGCTTCTGCCCGGCTTGCTGGATGGACTGGAGCGTAGTGTATACGAGTGCATGTAATTACCTGCATATATGTATATACATACAAGTATACATGTACAGATATATAGATATATTTGCTTATTTATTCGTATTACACACACATATATACGTGTATATATATATATAATATATATATATATATATATAAGATACATATATACACAACATGTGCAGCACGTCCCGACAAAGCACCTTTGGCAGCCTTGGACCCGCCTCCAGTCGTTTCTCCTTGTCGCTGTCATGCTTTCGCATGTATCGTAGAATCCATGCTTGGTCGCCTCTGCTGTTTTGCAGGGGCCGGGCACTCAGCGGTTGCCATACCAATTGCAGGGAACTGCGGAGGAAGCAGACAGCTGAAGCTTCATTAGTGTTGTAAGTGGGTGACCCGGCTTTGCAACAGAAGCTTGTCTCGAAGTCCTCTGGATTGGTTCCACTGACGACGATGGCTGAGCTTGCAGTTGTGGCCGGGCATTGTTATGTCGATCGTGCACTTAGTATGAACACAGTTGTGGATACAGGCATGCAGATGTGGTGACAGTAAATACTCGTCCTTGTGTTGTAATCGTAGCAGTAGATGCAGATGTACTAGTCCTATAGTAACAGTCCAATTAGGAACGCAGGGCTGTTGAGGCGCCACTGACTGATGCTTCTGGGATCAAAAGGATGTAAGTTGATCCGACAAATTTCAGGTTTAGGGCTGTGTAGTACGACGAGAACTCACAAATAACGGGTGTTTGTCAGCGAGGTCACAAGCCTTGCGCGAGGCTTCAAACCCAGCGTCGCAGATCCGAGACTCTAGATCCCAAGTTCGGGCCAAGCAACAGCAAGCGTGTTCCAGAAATGCACTTGCAGATGCAGATCTTTGCAAAGTACATGGGTGGGGTATTCCTTTTTTGCAACCACACAGGAGCATTGGCAGCCGCAGTCCAGCGACGCCCTGGCCAAACTCCGTTACCCCTCCCTGCATGCCATATACAGTACAAGTACACACTCGGTGCGTGTGAGGCCACAGCTGCCTTTGTGTCGATCTGGCAGCGAAAGACAGTGCCGAATGGCAAGGTGTCTGTTGAGCAGGAGGCCAGGAGACAGCTGCTTTGCTGCTTGTTTCGTCTGGAGTCTGGAGCACGGCGATCCGCAACACCAATGTTTCAAGGCTCCGGTAGGAGTCACATGTTGGCACGGGACTAACAAGGTCGAAGAATAGCTCCTTTGGACCAGACTGGCAACGCAGGTGCCTGAAATTATGCACACAAGACTTGCAGAAGTGGACAAACACGAAGAGCCACTACATGAGCAGTGCTTTAGGGTTAGCAGTTAGCTAGCCTGACACTTCCGTAGATCTTGCAATGCGTGCTGTGCTGAAGACATTCTGTGGCTGCTGCTATCCAAAGTACTCCTCGGTTGCCAAAGACGGCGAAGAGGAAGGCGGAGCTCCATGCCCAACTCGTGAGTGGGCCTCAGAAGATCTGTGAGGCATGCTGAATCCAATCCCATCAGGCGTATCATTTCTGCACGGTTTGCTCATGCTTGAACCACTCCAATGACCCGTGAAAATGCGTGAAGCTTGCAGGAACCGAGGGTCGAGGGTGGACCTGAAGTGTTAAACACAAACGGAAGCTGAAGGGAACAAAACCCAGCACTTCCCCTTGACCTATGAAGGCAGGACTTTCAAAGTTTCCATTTCAGACTCGGAAGAGGGTCAAAGGCCCCGTGCTTCTTTGCAAGCTATCAGATGTGGTAACATCTGAGAAGTATTCATGCAGGCATCTTGCCAAATTCCAGGAACTGCAAGCGTTTATCAGGTCACAGTCCCAAGCCACAAATGCCCGTAGCTAAAGCCCTCTCAACCACGAAGCCGGACCCAGACCTGCACTACCTGCTCTCCTTTACCCGCTCTTCCATGCACTTCCTAGCACCATTTGGGAGTTTCCGAAAATAGGGGGACCCTAGTACAGTACCCCAAATAGTAGGATCCTTATTATAAAGACCACAAAATATGGTACCCCTATTTTCGGAAACTCCCATGTCAGACGACCAGGTCGGACAGTCGGATGGCTCGGACGAGTCGGAGTTCGATCTTGAGAATCCGCCTTTGGCTCCCCCGGCGGCCAGGGGTCCGATCTACAGGCGCCTTCCAACATAAAGTCTTAATAATGATAATAATGATAATGATAATATTAATAATAATAATAATAGTAATAATGATAATGATAATATTAATAATAATAATAATAATACTAATAATAATGATAATGACAATATTAATAATAATAGTAATAATAATGATAATGATAATAATAATGATAAGAACAATAGTATGGTAATAATAATTTTCTGCAAAGAACACGAAAGCTTTTGGGTCTGAGCGGCTCTGCTAGGTGCGAGGTGGTGCTCCCAGAAACCGTTCTCCAAGAGGGTTCCTCGGTTCACGGCTTCCACCTGGCACCCTGGGAGAAGCACGAGGAGTATTGGGAACAGCTGAATCAGGAGAGCCCCGCTCAGGGCAGCCCGGTTAGTCTAAGCCGCATGCAGAAAGCTGCCATGAGCGAGTGGTGCTGCATGGCCGAGTGGCTACGCCGCCAAGGCCACCGCGACCTTGAGCCAAAGATTTTTGATGGCATACCGGATTCCAGCAAGATCCGACAGGGCCGAGTCACAGACTGCTCTCTGATGTCGGTGCTGTCTGTGCTCGCTGACTACGAGCGGACTTTCGGAGATCCCGTTCTTCGGAACATCCTTCACCCGGCTTTGGCTCCAAATAGTGCCCCCCCTGCAGTGCAGCACTATGCATGCCGCCTTTTCGTCAATGGCATGCCGAGATGCGTGGTCGTAGATGACACCGTCCCTGTAGCCACGAATGGTCGGCTGCTCTGTGCTCACTCAGCAATCCCTCACGAGCTGTGGGTTTTGCTTATCGAGAAGGCCGTGGCCACGATTATGGGCGGCTCTTATGCCATGAGAGGCTCGAATCCCTGCACCGATGCCTTTCACATCACTGGCTGGATACCGGAGACTTGGATGCTCCAGTCCGAAGTGTTCCCTTCTTAGCAGGACGAGCACGGCTGAGATCCAAACCAAAGCGACCTGCTAAGGCTAACAGCTCAAAGGCTTCGTTGTTTGTTAGTTAAGCTCTTTGAGACAGCCAAGGAGACGTTCCCTTTGAAGCCCGACTGTGAAGGTGCCCCATCGACGGAAAGCGAGTTCATGGAGATGTTCGACACGGCACAGCAGGGCTTTGGAAACGGGCCCCTTGGGGAAAGCTTCGGAAGGGCTTCTACAGCCGTTTTTCATTGCGGTATGATGTAGAGCAGTACAAGAACGGCTGACGTCACCAGAAGAGTTCTGCTGAAAGGAAGTGCGTCGTCTGCGTGGGAACCACAGATATAGCGGATGCGACCACCAATGAGCTAGCGGTGCGCTCTGGTCATGTTGAAGGCGTCAGTGTCTCCACGGGCCTCGTGGCTGGCCATGCCTACCCGGTTCCATGCCTGATATTTTGGACATATGGCTCGCCAAACCCGTGTGTGAAATCCTTTAGAAAGCTATCATTAAAGCTGATCCCTAATTACTGTTCGAATGACTTGTTCATTTGGAGCTTCCCTTGCAGAGAAGAGGTTCTGCGCTGCTGCACGGTGCAGGGACGCCGGCTCCTGTTCCTCAAGAACCCCTGGGGCCACACACGATGGAAGGGCAAATTCTCTCCTGGAGATGTCCAGTGGCAAGCAAACCCGGGTCTTGCAGAAGCTCTGAACTACGACAACACGGCGGCAGTTGCGCGGGACACCCGGCTGTGATATCGGTAAGCCGGCAAGCTCCCTAGTTCCAAAGTGTCAGCCACATCCCCACAGATACGAGTCAACAGTTGAGCGAAGCACCCAGGATGATGGATCCTTCTGGATTTCTTGGGAAGAAGTGTTGCGGTTCTTCAGCCATTTCTACATCGCTTGGTCGCCTTCAGCCTTGACTCTTCACTCGACCACCCTCCATGGCTGCTGGAATCCTTGGCCTCACTTCGTGCACAGCACTCTGACGGATGACACAGAGCCTGGGCTTGTCAAGAAGGGCGGAGTTGCACTGCTTTTTGTTTATGGGCTTCATGGCTGCTCGGGGCTTACATGCCTTTCTGGGCGTGGTACTTTTCGGCAGTTGCGAGTCAGAATTCTTGCCCCTTATAAGCCCTAAGCCGGCGAGACCACCACACAAACCTCAAAACGCTGCTGCCGAACTTGCAAAACTACACCGGGCCCTCCCTTCCAACAGCCAGGATCTTCTGGCCTTCAACCCGCAGCTCCTTGTGCTCTTCTTTGGCGGGTGGAGGGCTTTTCCTTTCATCTTTGCTCTGCGCAGGGTTTCAGGGCTGGGCTTTCTCAGAATGGTCGTGCCTGTGGAGGGCAAAGCCTAGCTAGGCTTCGAAGGCTAGGCAGCATCGAGGCTTCTCGAAAGAAGGCCCTCTATGGCAACTGTCAGGGACGTTGGGGTCTGGGTTTGTCAGCCGAGAGAGAGGATCCGCTTGAGCAGCAATACAAGAGAAGTCCTTCAGAGAGAAAGCCGAGGTGTTTGGGGTT
Source organism: Symbiodinium sp. CCMP2592 (assembly GCA_905221615.1). NCBI lineage: Eukaryota > Dinophyceae > Suessiales > Symbiodiniaceae > Symbiodinium > Symbiodinium sp. CCMP2592. Next base: position 104,126 of record CAJNDT010001224.1, on the reverse strand, counting down.
GAGTGATGCAGTGATTCAGGTCATGGTAATCTTCGTTTGAAGGTGAATCCTCCTAGGCTGCAACTGCTGCAGAGCTTACAAGCACCACTGACCTTCGGAAGAGCCGAAGTTGAGGTTCCGGGTGCGACTCAAGCGAGCGCCTCCGGTGAACGAGGAGGTGGGCCTTTGGGCTGTGCTGAGCCGGCACATTCGGTCCCAGGCGGGCCGGACTTGGTTGCGGGTTGAAGAGTTTATTACGAAAGCTGCTTTAGAGTTGTTGAGGGACAGGGAATGCAGTCGAAGCCCGATGTGGTGCCAGGCGGATTACAACTCGCACTTCGTGTCCGTCAGCATCTACCAGGGCGGCTCCAGGGTTTGCTGTCCAAACTCGGTGTTGGAGCAGGGCGTTTTCTCCAACGGCGAGTGTGCACTCGTCAAGCTTCGGAATGATGCGGCAAACTCCAACAGCGACTTCACCCTTGTGGTTTCCCAGCATGGGGCCAAGCGAGAGTTCAACTACACCCTTCAAGTCTACACGCAAAGAGAGGCCACCACAAAACACCTCTCCCGTTGTGACAGCCACGCAGTATTTGTCAGAGAGATTCCAAGAAGCATCTTGCCTTGCGAGGTCATCATAGAAGAGCTGCCGCCCCTGGTGCCCAAGAGCTACGCTTCCAGCTCAGTTCGTGGCGAGTGGACTCGCCGAACGGCCGGTGGCTGTAGCAACAGCGTGCCAAAGCTGCACACCTTCAGGGTCGAGAGTCGATAGCAGTTGCTGAATTTTGCCTGACAACTACCACTTGAATCGATGTGCAGTGCCATGCACCCTCCGAGCCCTAAGCTTCGGAGAGACCAAGGTGTGGTCGTACTTTCAAAATCCACAATGGGCATTCGACGTACCTCCCGGCGGCCTCGACGATCTCATCCTCTTCCTGGAGAGCCCCGGTGTTTCGGTGAACGTGCGCGTGTTTACCGGGGCCGTAGCCACGCGAGTGCATTTTCAGAATATAAGTTTTCCAGCGAAGAGTCGATTCTCCACTAGTTGCGCCCTGGGCACAACATAGTTTTCAGTAGTTCCTCCGGTGCACCAGAATGCCAGAGGCCAGACCCGAAGTTGTCCGAAGTGCAGCATCCAGCGGTGCGTACCGACGTGGCTGTTGCTTTCTCCGGCTGCGCGAACTCCCGCCCGGCCCTCACGTCGCCGTGGTTTCTTCATTCCGCTCCGGAATCTGTGCACCCTACCGACGCTTGTCCTCTTGGTCCTGTTTGTGCAAGATCCTTAAGTTCTTTGCCTTCCATGTGCCCTGCTTTTTCAAGCGGCTGTGTTCCTATAGTCTAGTGCCTTTGTTCTGTATGGCAATATCTAAGGACTCGCATGGCACAGCTCAAGTGCCGTAGGACTTACTCCTCAGCCGCACCCCTTCGTGGATGGGGCACTGGCTCACCCGATGAAATCTCTGGTCCAGCAGATCCAGGCAGAAGTCGGGCTTGGACTTACGCAATCCTTGGTACGCTTTGAGTCGAGGGTGTTGTGGGTTCTGAGGCCTTTCTCTCATTTGGCGTTGGAAACAACGGTAAGTACTTCGACGGTGCTGAAACCCGAAACCTGCGAAATCATGTTCGCTGCAAAGCGGCTCTTTGCCGGGGTGGCCCTGTGACAGTCCTGTGGCTGTAAACTCTTCTCAGAACCGCGTGGGGATGGCATTACCTGCATTTCATTGGAACCCACTGAGCACCCAACTTGCAACTTGCTTCAAGTAGTTCGCACGGGTCTTGGGCCGTGCAACGACCCTGTAAGTTCAATCAAAGGTATTGAGCCTATTCCAAGATTCACTTCAAGGAGTGTTGCAGCTTTTTCAGTCACAGTGAATACAAGACACATACTATCAGAAAACAGAATATCAGATCATAGCACATAATTTGGTTTATGTAGTTTTTAACATAATAGGTGGGCCGGAGCACGGAGATCCAGATTCGGCTGGTGGACTTCAGCAAGGCATCAGGCCTTGGGCACATGAGCGCACGCCTCCAGACCAACTCGGACGAAGGCTGGGCGAAATCGGTTTTGGGTTTCTTCGGGGGATAAGGGTTGCTTAATGTAGTTAGGAATGGGGAATTTGGGGTGTGTAGTATTTTCTTTTACTTTGGCTTCTCTTTGTCACGTGACTTTCCGTGCTTGCCCTTCAGCTTCGTATCCAGGGCACGGGCTTCGGAGATGGTCAGGGGTTGACGTTGAGTTTTGACGAAGTCTGGGTTGGATTCCTTTCCCAAAGCCTCACCGATGGATGGCGATGGTGGTCCTGGCTCATTGCTCAGGCTGGAACCAAAGCTGGACGATCAGAGCTTTCTCCTTAAAGCCGCCAGCCCACCATCTCGTGCTGAACTTTGAAGCCCCCCCTTCTCGTAGTATAGTATAGCTATAGGTTATACCATATACCATAGACTATATACTAGATACTGTATATATATATATATATATATATGTATACTATACGTAAACGAAAACAGTATACGAAATCCGCCCCAAAAGAGGCGAAGTGCCCCTCTTGGAGCTCCTGAGTGCGCATCCGCAGCGGCCAGCTCCTTACTGCGTGAAGCTCCGGCCCACGGAAGCCGACCAGCCCCTCGGCTTCAAGGTTTCTATACAATAACTAAACAACTTTAAATGTATAATCTTGTGTAGTATATAACCTATGGTTTTGAGTTATTTTCAAGCTACCACTTGTCGGATTCTTATGGCTGTTCATGGCAGCTTCTTGATGAATGAAGGCTTCTTGTCGCGGTTTGTCGGGGCTTGCAGGCTTGGGGTTCTTGTAGAGCCGAGCTGGGATTCAACAGTTGGGTCTGCTGGATGAAACATGAGTTTTCCACTAAAAGCGTTAAGCAGAAGAACATGTTTATGATGATCAAAATGTCAAGCTGCAGATAAGAGTGGCATCAGCAATATAGTTGGAGTTGCATCAACAAGTGTGGCATAAGCATAATCTAGGAGCAACCGGTGAGCCCAACAGTGCCATGTGGGGCAGTAGTCAGTACGCTACTGCCATAATGATAACATGCCTTGGTAGGCGCACTGCATGGGAACATACTGTTGCAGATGGCACCACCAAGCAGACATGTTATCAAATGGATGCACGGCAGCGACATGACTTATTTGGTGATGTGGTCTGACATGTAATGCCATAATTATGGCTGGTACTATGACGTTGCAAATCTTTTGTCACAAGTAGACGCAAAGTTCGGTATAAGCACAATATAGCGCAGAAAAGGTAGACACAAATACCGTTCGATCTTTCCCGACTTATTAGTAACTACGGCACGTCAATGCCGTCATGTGCCATCATGCAAGCCTCACTGCTGTCCTAATGTAGAAGACTGGTTTGCAAGATTCTCATACAAGGGTTCTAGGCGCAGAGTTATGGTAGCTCGACGGGCTCTGTGCGAGTTCAGCTTTGAGTGTCAGGCTTTCGCCTGTAGGAGGCAAAGTCCTAGATGTACACCGTAACGTTAACTGGCAAAACTCGTGCAAAGCACGTTCCTCAAGAACAACTGAGGTATTACCAATTGTCTGGTGCAGCCGCTGCTGGGCTGTGCAGCAAATTTGTTGAACTTGGTCTGTAGATCCGGAGCCCCAGGAAGCAACATTATTACATGGGTCCTCCTCATGACTCCATACCAGACCCGAGACTCTGCAAACATGTCCAGTTCTGGATTATGATTAGAGCCTGTCAGGTGATCGTGTTTGCACAGCTCGTTCCGGGTGAGAGCTACGTGCTGGAGACCAAAGTTCCCCGCAACAGAGCCACGAGGGACGCCAAGCTCTACATCAACTCAGACAAGGCCAAGGGAAGTTGGGGGTGGAGATAATGGCCGGTTTAGGTGGTAAAGGAAGGCTTCGTTCATTTTGCAATGATATGTCTAGGAATGTAATACTCCCTACCGCTATGACCCTGGACGCAAGGCTATCGTCATTGACAACTTGACGAGTCCACGGAATCGCCGAAGATAGCTCTACCATCCGTGCGCTCCCATTTCAAGATGACGACACATATTCTGATAGAGACACCAAGACGCTGGTGTCGTCCTCATGATCAGCCGGCGCTGGGGGGAACGTCTAAGCCCGTCATCTATCGGCAAAACAGGTATTTCAGGCCGAGGAGACGTCACAACTGTGGAAACGTCGACGCCGTTCGGAATGCGAAGTACCCTCTGAGCTGTTCATGTCCTCCGGACGGCTTCCTTGTCGCCGAGATCTGCGAGCTCATGTACCGTGAGGCAGCGTATATGCTGAACAAGAACAAGCCACGGTCCGCGCAAGCTAGATCTCCCGATGCCCGCCATGCCAGGACAGTACCCCTTTGAGGCTGCTGTGTGGCTATAGAGTCTCACTTTCCAAGAGTTCGCGATCTGATCGATCTCTTGGAAACTTGAGGAGCAAAGCAACTCGACCTTTGGGCTTGGCTGCATGTTCGGGATTCAACCAAAAAGGCTCAGGAATGCCTTTTCTGCATGGTTCGGTGGCAGCTGGAGAGATCTTTTGCACCAGAGTGGTCTCTTTTGTGCTTGAGCAAGGCTTGGAAGTGGTTTAGACATCGGGGGGAGAGATTTCTGCAGGTCTGAGAAGCGAGAGCGCAGTGCTGGCACTTGCACTCCAAGCCTAGCCGGGCCTAGCGCCAATCTAGAACGCATGCAGCTCCAGAATCCTGCATCTCAAAGCTGAAAAAGATGACATTTCGAGCCCTCTTCTCTCTGCAAGTCCGCAGGGTTTCGACAGGGGATTGGCAAGCAGACGGCTTTCTCTGCAGCTCCGAAAAGCCCGCAGAGATGCCAAAAACCTGCGCTGTCGTAAGCATAGGCCGCGGCCGGAGCTGGCGAAGTCTGCCCCGGATGCCGTCAGCGAGTGCCGGATTTGAGGTGCCAGACTGCGTGGAGTCAATCTTGGTAGGAATTGAGGGGTTTAGATCCGGCTATATTCCGCTCGTGTTTGGGCTCAGTCGCTTAGCGTGGTGTGGATTATATAGTTTCAAGCTGTTTTGGGGATGTTGGGCGTCCTTCCGTTCCGGTTTGAGGCTGCGTGCAGTGATCCTGCGGCAGCTTCGGCTCCGGCCAGGCGTCACATGAAGCGATGCTGCCCTGAGAAGTTGCCAGAACGATCTGTGGACGATCTTGAGGTGCGATGCTAAGACCGCGGAGCCGTGGTAGTGCGAAAGATCCGGAGCGGCTCCACGTTTAAAGCCGGAGCCGACAGAACTCTGCACCTTGATTGATCGCCAGCTTTCCTGAACATGTCACCCTTTCTTCTTTGCGCGCTCTGTCACAATATCTATAAAGCAAAAATATATATATATATATATATATATATATATGCATACATATGTGGGGCTTCCGAAAGAGCTCAGGCCCGCCGCGCAACGCGCAAAGCCGCCAGCGAGGAGGACCTTGACCAGACACTCTCAAGCCGAACCGCAGTGACAAAACTTTGCCGTCCGAGGGTTTCTAGTCAGCTGGTGGTCTTGCTGAATTCGAAGAGACTGGGGATCTGAATTAGGTTTCAGGACTACGTCAGTCTCGAACAGTTGCAGCTTTAACGAGTTGGATGCACTCCGTTGATTGCTTAGTAGCTTTTTAGCAACTCTAGAGAATAACAGTTGAACAGCGCACGCTGTCTCGACGAGGACAGGGAAGCAGCCAAGACCCAACATGGGAGACTTTTGGAAGCCATAGCGCATTTAATTAGCAGTACTGCTCCTGGTTCTGGCGCTGCAGCAACACCGACTACTGAGTTTGTGAGTAAAAGTGTTATACTACAAGGTGTTATAGTAGTGCTGCACAAGCGCCTGGTGAACTTTGTGTGATGTAGGCGTGCATCAACGACTGTGGCACCGCTGGGCAGCCATAATTATCACCTACTGGAACAACCACGGTGAGCACCATGGTCATACTTATCGTTCATCGATCTTTCGTGGAGTGGGAGGACTGGATCAGTGAGGAGGAGGCCGGCACCATCAGAAACTTCTTCATGTCTCACGTGCACAGACTGGTCTTGCGCAGCATGATTGAAGTCAGTGAACCAGCCATGAACCGAGTGCCCAAACTTCTGCACCGGTTTAGGTGAGGAGAAATGAGGGTCAACAGACCGGCACAGGTAGTGCCATTGAGAAGATAGTGAGGCTTGCTCGAAGGACCAGTATACAAACAGCAGCAAGCAGAGCTCTCCATGAGACAGGTCCGGGACGCTGCATTGAAGTCCTTCGGGGCCGTTCAGGCCAGTGGCTTTCTGAAATCAAGTAAGCAAAGTAACAGGTTCTGCATAACATCAAGTCTCGGCTCTGTTGTTGTGTTCACCGAAATGCCCCGAAGACTCGGAAACATGTTGAGATCAGTCAGTTGATTTCAATCAAAGCTACAATCTTGTCTCAAATCCAAGACCTTGTGCCTACCACTTCCTTTCTTGCCTCTCCATTCGCGAATGTTCCTCGTAAACACCAGCATACTGCATAGTCAATTGTTCGCTCCGAATGTTTGTGCGAGTGAGCCCCCTCACGGCCGTATATGTACTGCAAGCAATTGCCTAATACTCGCTTCGTGGATTGGCCAAACTGATGGGGTAGTGTTTCGAGAACAGCATAATTTCTAATACATCGGTCATCAAACAAGTCCCCACGCAACCATCGAACATGAAAATGACAAAACAGCAGAATGAAACAGGCAATCAAAGCGGAGAGCCAGTATGAAAGCGTACAAGTCAGCTCCACATTCCTCTATGAAGTGACCAAATGCAAGAATGTCTCGAAATCAGCAATCTGAGGACCCACTCCTTCGACGCTCTCTGGAGCTCCGGTTTGGGGCAGACAGAGGCAGAACTCGGTGGATGGAGCTGCTGTCTCTTGACCTGTCGGCAGGTCCGGTGGCTATAACGCGATGACAGCCTCCGTAACACAATACCTCGCCAGTGATCATCAATCGCGCGTGTTCGTCCAGAATAACATGGTGTGGCCTTGTTCTCAAGACACATCCCTCAACCCTCAACGTCCCATTTCATCATGCACTCTTGATGCCGAGACAAGTGGAAAAAGTTTGGTTGCAAGCGCCATGAAAGCCCCTCGCTCATAATTTTCAACACATCCTCTTAGCCTGCTTTGCGGATGAGCGTGCGCGGATTCAGGAGAAGCGGAGTAAGTCGCAGATTTTACTGTTCAAGGTTCTATAAAACTTGTCCACTAGGTTCCGTTAGATTGCATGGCATGAGCCGCAGGTTTGCCCCATCCCATCTAGCAGAGACTGTGTATGTATCGGACCATTCAGTCTGCCCGAGAAGTGGCTCGGAGGTGGGGTGCGCCGAACGCCGGCAGAGGCCTAGATCAGACAATATTGGTTTGCAAGTGAATGCCTAGAGCCCTACATCCCATGCTCGCTACATGCATTTATTGGAGGCTTCAATTCACCACATGATTTCGGAGTGAAGTGCTGTGACAGCAACCCTTATCTACCTTGTCTGCTGGTGCCGCAGCCATGCAATGCAGGAGACGGAGTGCGAGACTTCAGGTTCCAAAGCCGAGATGTTACACCCTGGACTTGGTCAGAAGCTTCGAATCCAGACGCTAGGCTACTAACGATGAAAACCCCAAACCCAAAACCCTCTAAACTCTACCCCAGACCCAGAAGCTCAAGCCCTTTTCACTTGGCTTCTGGAGCTGCATCCGCAGGTTGCCGAAGAGCTTGGTGGCAAGTACCGTGGTAAGCCGGAGGCTGGGCATGGCAGAGTAAGCTTGCGTTAGTGCTACAACTTCTGATATGTGTGAGAGAGTTGCCGGAAGACACTCACATCGACTGCACTGCTTCACAATCCATGGTCACAGTGGTGGTGCTTGAGTTGCGACTGTCTTTAACTTATGTACGTAGTTGGAAAGACACAGACGTGCATAGCGGCGAGTATATGGCGACGAGCCTAGAGCCTGCAAAGTTTTCGGCTCAAGACACCTCCAGACAAGATAGATGGTGCGACCAATTCAGCTTGCCACGCTCTAAGATAACTGGGCCCAAGATGCCTCTCAAGACCCCATGCTGCAGTTTATTGAAGGCCCCAAGTAAGACAAGAACGGTCTCTTCAACCAGCCTTGTTTTCTCAATTTTCCCGGCGGCCGGCATGGCTGCTGCATTTGCCAAAGTTGCTGAAGGCCGCGCAGAAAGTTTTCCGGTAGTAGCTGCGAGTGTACTTCAGACCCGAAACACTGGCTGTTGTCATGCTGGCAGGGATTGAGACAGCGAAACCTGTTGCAGCCAGAGCAGGGAGATTGACTTGTCGTAACAGTCAAACAGTACCGGCACAAACGGATGCGGACTCGAACCTTTAATCTTGTCGCTTGCAAACTGCTGTTGTTCGGCTGTATTGGGTAGAGCCGTGCCATCACGCAGGAGTTTTCTCTTGGTCAGACGTCCAAGAGGCTGCTGCAAATGGATCAGAGAAGCATCTAGGCATTTGATGCTGTGAAAGGCAATCTTGGAGGACTTCTTGGGTTTGGAACGACCTGGGACACTGACAGATATACATATATATATATAGACACATTGACATGGCTGCACAGTTACCATGCCATATCAAGGTTTTGCAAACATTCGCAAGATGAGCGATGTTGCTGAAGAATTGTGAACGTTGCATGCAGCAGCGGCAGCGGCAGCAGACAAATAATTGTCTATATAGTTCAGGATGCATCCTGCAGAGGGTACTGTGTGGCATCAGAAAGCCGAGCAGAGTACACGTTACAACTGCTGCTACTTAGGCAGCTGATTTTGGCTTTGCTCGATGCACTTGCATCTGGACACGACAAGGCAGCCAGTCTCCTCTTCGACTGGGGAGTTGCACCTGGCCTTGGGGCGGTCGCAGCAGACTCGCCGCAACCAGGCAGCGTGCACGTGTTGATCTTGGGCTGGGGCGGCTCCAGCCAAGCTCAGCTGCAACCGGCACAGAAGTGGTGGCAAGGCAAGGGGTACCCGACCTTGGCGACGACTTTCTGCCCGAAGGAGTTGGAGAAGCAGATCGATGCCATCAGTGCTTTCTTACCATCCAAGTGCGATGTCCTGGTGCACGTGTTCTCGAACAATGGCGTTTATCTGCTTCAGGAGTTGCTGCAGCAAACGCGAGAGAGTCGACCTTGGCGGCTCTCCGGCATCATTTTGGACTCTGCGCCGGATGCCTGCGTCAGCCCGATGTTGATGAACATGGTGGTGAACGGCTGCATTCGTGCGCTTTGCATGGTTCACGGCGTTTTCATTCGGGAGCGTCCTGAAGCAGCTTTGACTGCCTTTCACGTCATCGGCCCACTACGTGTTGGGGACCGCATCCAGGACCAGGGCCCCATTCCATCGGTGGTGGATCCAAGTGGAGCTGCACGTGGCTATTTGGCGAACACGGATCGAGGCACATGGGCCGCAATTACACCTTACAACCCTGCACAGCGAGAGCAACTGAAAGAGCTCTAGGAAAGGGTTTAGGGTTTAATCGATCCTTTGTCGGCCCTTAATGTAACATATGTAAAGTTCGGAGTGGTTTGCGGACCTGCTGCCTCCTTGCAGGAGATGCCATGAACGCCAAGGTCATGCATACGGCTCCGCGTCCGCAGTTGGTCTAAAGCGATTACGAACAGCTCATTCAGTGCCCTGCACAATCTCGAAGAATTGTGGCCTTATAGGGCATCAGACAGAAGGTGTGTAAGTGTAGTGCGTGGCGTAGAGCTTTCAGGCAAGCTCGGTGCATGTTGGTTTGGATTCATGAATGGCAAGCTAGTCAGGAGGAAGAGTGCTGGAGGCTTGAGACCTCTTCTTCAGACCCAATGTGGGGGGGGGAAATGGGCGAGATGGGTGAAGCAGGACTCATGTCCTAGTATAGGGGCTTAACAATTACCAATATTTTTTTTGGGGGGGTTCCGTATTTACTATAATTCTAATACATATATATATATATATGTGGTTTGTAATATCTGGCCACCTGCCTTGCTCCTCAAAGGTTTGCCGTCTGTGACCTGAAGACCCCCGGAACTCCAAATTTCCCGCGAAGCCCAGCTCCTAAACCCTAGAACCCCAGAGAAAGAGCCACGGCACTCTAAGAAAAACCTATAACCCCAAGCATTAGGATCCGTATTTTGATAAAGCCCTGACTCCCTACACCTTAGCTAGCCCCGATTGGGCCAAACAGGTCGTTGCCGACTATGCCGGCAAGGCCTTGGAGGCAAAAGACGTGGAGGCCTTGCGCAAATTCCAAGTCTCCAAGGCCGGCAGAATGCATAGGGTCCGGCTAGAGTTTTGTTCGGAGCGTGAGCGTGAAGATTTTTTTTTGCCGCTTCTTTGTGTTTCAGTTTTCTTGACACTTATGGCTGTGCTGTGAGGTTTAGTGTAAGCGAGGAGAGTGGGTCCTTGGGTAGTTTTGCCAAAGCTATCAGTAGTCTCTGCTCGGGCGCTGAAGTGCAGACCTATCGTATCCTGCCATGACCTATAGCACAGCCTTTAGCACTCTTGGGGTCGTTGAGAGTTGATCGCGGCAACAGCGATCAACAACCGAAAGGATGGTTCGGCTTCGAAGTTCTGCTAGTTTCGGCTTGTCTAGTGGCCTCATCTGACACGACGCAGATCTGTGTCCTTATCAAGGCTTTCATGCAGTAAGCACCCAAGCCGCTCCAAGCAGTTCCCTTGTTGCGAGAGCCGACGGTTCAATAGCCGCCAGTTGCTGCGAGTTACTTGCAGTGCGTCTCCCTAATGCACACCCCCGCTTCTCCAATTTCTAGCAGGTCGAGATTGGAACAATCTCAGATTTTCTGCTGCAAGAGGACGTGCCAGTGCGGCTCGATTTACATATAGGGTTGTTGATAGTGATCAGCTTCTGGCTGGATCCTGATGACGACTTAAAAATCGGCGCCGGTTGCCGAAAGCATCAACCAAGGCTGTTTCTTTATTCCTCTACCGACAGCTTGATCAAAGCAGCTGCAGTGGAAGACTTCATGAAGAGAAGCACGCGCCCCTCACCTGCACATGTCGAGCTTGGAGACCTTGTCAGCATCCTGATGCCAGACGGATGTGGGAGTTTCCGACAACTAGGGGTTTCTTTTTTGCTATCTGTATAACAAGGATCCTACTACTATTTAGGGTACTATACTGGGGTTCGCTGTTTTCGGAAACTCTCATGTGTCGAATCTGTTCTAGTAACAGCAACCTCTAGTAAGATGACAGGACAATTTTGGTGGCCGAGGTTCACTGCAGAGTAATACGGGCATGCGGTCGATGGTATGCTCTGTTGCGGTCACATCTGTTGTGTAGTGCCTGTTCGTGCAGAGGTGAGGGGCAGACGAGCTCCAAAAAGTTTGCTGGATCGCAACATGTCCGCCACTTCCAGAAGCATGCCGAGCCTCCGCTGAGAAATTCAGGCTTGCATCCGTTGTCGTAAGGACGTCAGCCTTCTGGCTAGTGCCAGGAAGGCTTTTGCGGGCTTGTCGTTTCGAAGGGCTACCTCTGCCGCTTGCCGCATGCTGGTGTTCCCACCAAGTCGAGCAAATGACATCACTGGAACCCACATGCAACAGCCTAACTCACGGTCCAGAATCTCGCATCCCGAGCAACTGAAGCTTGGTTCAAACACGCCACAATGGCACAGCTCTGCAGCATCCTGCAACCAAACCTATCAAGTGCTGGACCTCTAAGCCGAAGCCCCAACGACGACACCTGCAAACCGTAACTGACTGTTTACCCAGCCCCGGAAGCCCCGAAGCCTTCACATCCTCAGGAACAGTATGGGGCCGAAGTGGTGGCCTTCACAGAGCGCTGTCGACTCGCAGCGAGCGCACGCGCGAGTGGCTGAAAAGAAGATCGTGGTGCAACCCGCATGTGCGTACATCTGGACGTGCAAACACAGAGGCACGCACACAGAGACACACCTGCGTGTGCACACTCAGAGGCGCATGGGAGCTCGTGCGCATGAATTTGAACTATATATATATATATATATATGTACGTATGCATATGTTCTTCATTACATACATACATGTGTATATATATATATGTATATATATATATATATATGTATATATATATATATGTGTGTGTATATATACACACACATATATATATATATATATATATGTATATATATATATATGTATATGTATATACATATATATACCTACATGCATATACATATGTGCATGCATACATACATACATAGCACATGCCGATCTTTTGAAGTTGTGGTTTGTTGCTTCTCAAAGTTGTCGTGCTCTAGGAAAGGCTCAGTGTTCTGGCATGACGCGAACACATTCGCTTTGCCGTCTAAATTCTGGATTCTCGAGCCCCGCCCATTCCACAAAGGCTGGGCCCGGTTGACTAATCAGACAGGCCCGCTGGTGTCTCAGGCAGCGCGGCTGACACGACTTTCACATATACACCCCTTTTATAAAATCGCCTCAACAAGTAGCTTATGGGGGCAAGCCTCACATGGAACGTCCATCCCCTCATGCTGCGTTTTCTTCGCGCATTCGTGAGAAACCGTGCTCTACGTGTCCGCCTGCTTTGTCCGTGGTTCGATGTTAGTCTTCCGGGCTGCATTCTGTCGCAGGCCGCCTTGAACCTGGTCCGCACAGCCTTGCGGAGCATTCCATTGGTAGCAGACGACCCAAAGGAGCATCTGTGCATCGGAAGCTCTTGCAATCCACAGCTTCGCCACTATAGCTGGGTCTTGCAAACTGTAACTACGCAAACTAACTCGGCCTCCAGTCTGCACTTGATAGCCGCACCGTATTTAACTCCCGGCCTGGATGTTGCAGGATTTGGTCGTGATCTACGAGGCGCACCCGCACTCCAGTCTTCGGAGCCTATAAAGGCTTAGACAAGTGGCACCAGCAATCTGATGTGAATGTTTCCGAGAGGAAGCGCTAGTTACTAGTTCCCGTCTGAACAAGTGAGAATAATCAGTTTGAGCACAGTGCAGGAGCATTTCCATGCCTGCGACATCACCTGCAGCATCATCAACCATCACGCCAGGCGTCATCGTCTTCACCAATACAGTGTTCTGAACCCCGGTTGCTCTCATATGCAGAATTGTGTCTGACGAATCTCTAGCCAGGGCCCAGTTGCTCGCAAGCATCTGTCGGACATGTTAGAGACGGACAGGAGCTGTCCCCTTCCCTGAACTTTCCATGTTCATCTTTCAGGGTGAAGCTCAGACTGCCTGAACGTAGTCTACAAGCTGAACACCTGTGTCTTGTGTAAGCCCAGAACCCGGGAACCTCGAGGTACGAGATTTATCCGCTGACCTCCTGGCTGTTGATTCTCCTCGCCCCCATGGTGCGGCCGAGCAGGATGAGTCCCTGCTGGCGGTTTCGAAGCCGCCTTGCCTCCGGTGCACTCCTGTCCACAGGCAGGTCCCTTTGTGCAATCAGTGATCTCGGGTTTGCGTTAGGACTTAGATGTGATCGAAAGTTTAGCTCGTTGGATGACGGGGTGCAAGGTTGAAAATACATACATAAAGCATGGTGCAAGATGTACTTTGCGACCAAAACTATTGCGCAATCTCGCAAGTGGGAGAGGTCCTAAACATCCCTCAAACCCAATCCTGCATTGGTGCTTGTGAAGCTGCAAGCAGGTTTGTGGGAAAGTCGCTCACGAGTCAGGTGGCAGCCTCGTTTAGCCGTGCCGAGTCAATGATCGAAACTACGTATCTATCGTGGCCAGAATTCAGACGACCATCCGAATGCTCCTGACTTTCTCGCTAGCTGCCGTTGCATGGAAGCCCCAGCCATGTTGCCATGTTGAGTCTTGCTTCAGTGATACCGCAAGCCAAAGACGCAGGCCCAGACCACAACCATGAGTTACTATAATGGGCCCCAACACCCTATTCTAATTATTAAGGCCCCTATATATTAGACCCTGTTTCCAGCCATCAAGCTCGCCCGTGCATGGATCCTGAGATACTGGGCTACTTCCAGTCGAAGGGGGAAGGGCAGTTCGAGCCTCAGAGATGGGGTGAAGGCTCAGCGAAAGGATTCTGGTCTGGGAGCTGAGGCATGACCGAGGGGGTTAAGATTCAAGATTGCTCAACCAGCATCGAAGTCCGAGTCGCAATGTACTACCGCCTTTGGCTTTACGATGCATCTCAGATGGCCTTTGAACTGAAGGCAGGCCTCGGCACCGATGATGCTACATCGCTTGGCTCGGGACCGAGTTGAGCTACACCCGTGTTAGGTCTGTGCAGTACTCCTCGAGTTCTGCCTTGGCTTACTTTGACGTTGACAAGGATCAAACCACAAGCGGGATCGTGTTGTGCGCCAAGACGAAGGCTCTCGCAGAAAAGTAGCTGTCATCATGTTGGGTCGAACTGGGGTCCGCGACAAGTGAGAGGAAATCCTTGGACGGCTGCATGCTCTAACCATTGACACTGTGAATTGAAACTGTGATCATACCGGGAGTGTTAAGGCCCTACCTCATACATACAGTTGCATACATGTAAGCCAATGTACCATTCTGGTGAAGGCGGCTGCCAAAGCTTGTGCTGCGAGCGCCTCAACTCACAATAAGTTTGAATCATGTTTCAACTCAACTTGCGAGCTTGTGAATCCATGGTGAAAGCTATGTCCGGCGTTGGGTAGCATGTCTGACCAACTGAAACAAGCAGTCTTTGACGATTGAGGAGCAGTGGCACGAGGACGATTGCAAGAAGGACGGTGAAAAGGCTTTATACTGTCCGTAGTGCACGCGGCGGAAAGGACTTCACGATGGGTTTCTCAATGTTCGAGTCTGATTGAAGTTGTCCATGCCATTTCGACATGGCATGATCAGGAGTATTTGGCCATCGCGCTCGCTGATGATGAATGCTCTCTGCATCATGTCGGCGCCACAACGGTGGGCCGTCCAGTGACTCGATCCTCCCTGCACAGACAGACAAGATGTGCAGCTGCCTGATTCGCATCCGATCTCATCTTGGCTGCTGGCTGCTCAAGCGCACGCGTTTGAGCCTGGCAGTTCCTTCCGGGAAGCGCATTGCTTTACGAGTTTCAGGTTCTCTGAGCTTGTCCTTTCAAAACGTGTCCGTATACATATGAATCTATAAGGCGAGGATTATAGTCGAAGCCCTCCATGCACACGGGACATCTCGCAAACCGATTGCTTTAACTGAATTCAAGTCGGCGGCAGCAATGTGGGCGCTGCGCCCGCCGGAGGTGGGGATCCGTTTGGTTCCGCGGTCCGGCTACCTGCGGCCGTTGTCGTTGCCTCGCCGTGCCCCGCCACAACCGAGCAATCTGCGAAAGGTCGAGGCGAGGCTGGGAAAAGACTGCATGTCGGCTTCGAGCTCCACTATTATAGGGGCATACATAATTACCTATACTATTCTGGGAGTTCCTTATTATAACTTTAAGTATCGTATAGTATAATATACCCCCCAAACCCTGTTCTAACCATCAAGGCGAGCTCAAGTTTCTGCAGGTACCAATATATAGGAGAGCAAAGCATCGTGCAACATGTGGCTAATTTCTAGTATCACTGCATCACGGGCTCAGTATGCCCAAGCACCAGGAGCCAGGCACTCATCTGTGAAGCCAGAGGAGCTAGAAGCTTAGCCGGGCGTAACACTGTCCAGGACCATCGAGCGTCGCACGACCCCTAGTGCCAAGAACTCCCACGCACCATTGAGACTCCCAATCCTTCCAGGGGCGACCGCTCTGTGGCACAGCAGCGTTGGCACTGGCCATCACGGCCCTGTCACGCAGTCAGCAGCGGCGTTTTCGGGCTGCCCTGCGAGTGGTGGACATCGAGTCCTTGGAAGAATCTCGGATGGACTGGTTTGTTTGTCGGTGAGGCCTACAAAAAGAATGGTTTTAATAAACAGAGCTTCATGTTCTCGACTACAAGCGCAACAGAGAACTCCCTGTTCTAGAGTACTTCGTGGTACCTCTATTTTATGTCGGTGCTGCTGTGGTGGCAAACGGTGACATGCCTGCTGGCACTACGATGCTAGTAGCTACATCGTGGCCAGCTAGACTCGAGACCATCGGCGAGACAGTCCCATAAGCGAGTTGATGGCACAGCAAAGCCTGAATCAGAAGAAGACACTGAAAGTACTGTAATCCTATGCCCGGAGCTTGACCAGAAAAGCTGTCCTAGCTGAGGTGGTGGATGTTCTTTGTGAGGAGGAAGGACCTGTGCAGATTAGAATGAGATGGCCCAAAGGTGGCGACTCTCGGAAATTTGACCGTCCTCGAGACCAGCTGCTGGAGAAGACTCTCATGCGGATGTCCCTGACGTTGCAGAAGGGGCCACTCGATGTGACTTAGAAGTTTGTTGATTTTTAGCGCCCGCCACACCACCCACCCCCGTGCATGTCGGGTGCAAGCGACATGCCAGCCGCATTCGATGTCGGCAATCAACGAATGAAGGTCCTTCGTAGTGCGTCTGCAAGTCTTGCACATGGCACCCTCGAAATGCCGATGTCACAGACCCTTCCTCAGGTCCAATACGAAGGCCAGGCGACGTGGATGGAGGCAGCGGAAGCAACACAAAGAGGTGGAACAGAAGAAGGCCCCTGGCCGGAAAGCAACAGCATTTGCTTCGTGCTGACGGCTTTCTCCAAATGTTTTGTTCTTGGTGCTGGGCCCTAGATTCGGAACGTGGGAACGTGGGTTTGGAAAGACAGTTGTCTGTCCAGTTCACTTCGAACCTGGCAGAGCTCAATCATAGAACCTTGGACCTAGGTTGCCGTGTTGATGGCAGACTAGCTGTCCTTGGTTTGCTTTGGTCGCGGCATGCACTGCTGAAAGTGTGCTCGGCATGCTTTCATCGCAATCCTGCTCTAGCTCCTTTCTAAGACTTTCGAGACAGAGACTAGACAGTGGGTGTTCATACAGCCCGCCTGATTGAAGAAGCTCGACATGGCGTCGAGGTTGAAGCGCCGAAGATGCCGATAACCACAAGTCTGCTGTGCCTTGGGTGCTCATGAACACAGTTGACTCCAATGAATACTCTTTTTTCGTTACAACAACTCAGAACCTATGTCGGGTTTCGGATTTCAGGTTTGCGAGTGGCTAGAGCACGTGAGGACCAATGATGGTCAGCCGCTGGACGGGTCGCTGCAGCTGGAAGAGGCGTTTGCCGCGGAGACAAAAGCAGCAATCCTGCTTGCAGGTCCTGTCCCCAGTGGCCTCGCGTCAGCCTCCTTCAACCACCGCCCACCAAATCTCCCACGCCAAGCCAGCTCAAAAAAGCGAAGCTCAAGGTGAGGAGAGCTATCGCGTGCGCGTCAATCGACCCATGGCACGTCATGCCCCTTGGCTGCACTGAACTACACCTCTAAGAATGGACCGGCATCCCGGGTCAAATGCTACGACCGAGGAACTGTATGATGACCATCCCATTGTGGGCGGGATGGCGGCCAGCTTTTCATAAACTTCAATTTCCCAATCACGCCTCGAGAAGTTGCTGATGAATTCCACCTATCAGATCAGATCTTGAAAACTCAAACTCACCAACTGATGGACACTCTGAACACCGAACTCCCTGCAAACCTCTTCAAAAATATGGCACTCACTCCACTACTCAGTTAATCGAAACCTCGGGATCCTAAACCCTCACCCTCAGCCCTCAAGACCCCAAACCCTCAAACATCCCACAAAGTCCTCAGCCCTCGATCAACTCTCAACCCTCAAGACCCTGAACCCACAAAACGCTCAAATCCTTAATCCTAAACCCTCAAACCATCACTTCCTTCAATGCTCAGGTGACTTGCCGTGGAAGGCCGAGAGCAGGGCTTCGCCTTGCGGCCGTCGCAGAGGGCTGCACCTCGGCGTCGTAGTGTGTTTGTTGGATGGTTTCTTAACTAATATTCCGTTTTGGGCTTTGGGTTTACAGTTGGATAGTTTCTCAATGGGAGAATAAAAGAGGATGTCTAGATCCATGACGCTATGGGCTGAGATGGGTGCTTACGAGTTCTGGAGGTTCTAAGGTGCCTCAAAGCTGTTTGTTGACTTGCTGAGGCCCTGAGCAATTAAGACCGCTTGAAGGTGGGGCTAGTGGCATTTCATGGTACTGAGGCTTCCGCACAGATGTTTATGATGTGTTCCGGGTTCCCTTTACTCTCTGGTCTACTGGTTATCTGGATTCTCAGTCCGGGCAACCAGGCCATTGCTGACCCTCTCCAGACGTGAGACTGAGAAGATGTCGGGTCAACATGTGGGGACGAGTACATTACAGGTGGGAATCGGAGGCCTGAGCGTTCGGTGTGGTATGCACGTCCTCTATAATCTATAACGCGTGTTCGAGGCGGTTGAGAGATCAAAGTGCGCAGTTGGAGAGAGTGTTTGAGCGTCTTTGATGTTGCTGTGGCTTTTTAGGTTTCTGCGATTCGCAGAAGCTTCGCTGGGAGTGGCGTGTTGGCGGCGAGCTGGTGAGCCGTGAGCATTGCTACACACCAACTGAGGCAGCGACGGCCCAGTCCTTGCAGATCTTTCAGCAAATATCCTCTAGATTAGCCCCAGAATCATTCGTTGTTATATATATATATATAGTAGCATGTGGCACCGGAACAACTTGTCCGGTTGCCCTGGTTTGAAACATTAAGCCATCAATCTGTTGCCGCCGTGGCTGCTCTGACTGGTACCACGGCTAGTTACTGCTTGCCTGGCAGCAAGCCACTCCTGGTGCATAGACCTGCACTTTGAGCAGAATCCCCTCGCTCCCTGTTTGGGAAGGGATGTAACCAGGCTAGCATGGAAGGGGCATCTAGTAATGAAGGGGCCTAAGCACTGTTTACGGTAGGGTTTAGGACCTATATATATATATATATATATATATATATATATATATATATATATATATAAACATATAAACACGCACACTATAACTCGAATAAGGAACCCACCAAAAAAAGGAAATAATGCAGGCCCCTACATTAACAGCCTTGTGGATTGTGGATTCCCGGTCCAGGCGGATGTCGGCCAGGCTTTGGAGGTCATCGCACGGCCACCCTTGGCAGACGATCCGAAGACGAGTCTCCTCCTGGGTGTGGATGACTTGGAGGTCAATTGGGATTTAATTATAGAACTTGTGTTTGGTACAGGCACTGGGAGTCTGTGTGAGGTTAGCTGGGGTTCTGGGGTTGGAGGGTTTGGGTCTTCAGGGAAGGCTCAGACGATGCAACGCGAGCTCCTAAGCGCTCTCTCCGTGGAGGCGAGTGCCCAGCTGGAGCTGCCAGAGGTGCAGCCTCCGGCGGCTTTGCCAGGGCAGTGCGATACGCGCAGCCAGGCTGGCGGAAGCCAAGGGTCCTGAATTGACTTAAAGGTATGGATCGTATGGGTGCTTCAGACTTGGCAAAGTCTGGCAAAGTTAGTTTTCCTTGGCGATGCCCTCTGGTGTATCGCAGCTTCAGACACATTGGCAATATTGGTGAGCTGAAGCGTCATGCAACTTGCTGCGTGAATTAGGAGCCAGCAACCAGCAGCTCAAAATTGCAGAGATGTTCCCACATGTGTAGTCTCGTGTTGGGTCTCCTTTGCACGCAATCGGGCGCTTTGCCCCACTAGGCGATGGATGCTCAGCTGCAGACATGGCTGGAGAGCCAGGACAGCTGGGCAAATGCCATGGTGAAGCAAGTTGTCATGCACCTCGAGTGGTAGCGACTTGGTGGTGGTCAGATTCGGATAGGGTATACTCGATGCTGCCAAGCTTTCCTTCGACAAGCATACTGAGTCTCCTCGGCAGCGGGATGCAGCAAATGGATCCATGCACACATGTGGCAGGACAAAGCGCCGAACACTCTCCGTGTCGTGAGCTATAATGCACTCGCAGACTGCTACAGGCCTGCTGACAGAAACCGGACTGCTTGAATCTACTACTTTCAAGTGTAGTGGTTTCGAAGTGCCGGTAGAGCAAACTCTTGTAGCATTTTGCAGAGTACGTGGTGAGTATCTTGTTGTAGGAAGGAGCTGCAGAGTCGAGACTTTGTTTTCAAGCAGCAAAAGTCGTCGCAGCGAACAGAAATCCTATCTAAGCAGCGGCTCCCTAAATCTAGAACCCAAAGCCCTGAAGACGCAAAGCCTTGAAGCCTTTAACCCTTTTTTTCCCGAAACCCCAAACCCCGAACTGAAGCCTTGAACACTCTGAACCTGAAACCCCTAAGCTTGCGCCTGAGCCCTTGCAGGCATTGCTGGGACCAGATGTTCCCGTATTGCCAGCCCGAGACGCTGCGGCCGGAGCAGAGGCCTTTTAGGGGTTTTGAGGGTTTTAGGAGATGCGTTAGGGTGGGGTCTAGGGTTTTAGAGATGTTCAGGGCTTAGGGTTTAGGGGTTTAGGTTTAGGGTGCTAGAGATGTTTAGGGCTTTGCGGGTTAAAAGTTTCGAGGAACTGGGAGTTTGGGGAGTTTAGGATGCGGGGCTTATGAAGATGAAGGAACGAACAATGCCGCTACTAGTAACATGGAGAGTGGGCGTGCATCTTAGTAACTGTCGCAAGTGTAAAGCGTATGCCGCGTGACCGGAAGGAACTATTAGCGACAGCAGTCATGGCAATAATCCAAATGGCCTTCGGGTTGCACAAGCAATGATAGTAATGGTATGTCTGGCCATGCAACGATGCCGGAACCTGAGAACACTCCCTAGAATAGCATCAGTGGCAGCCATCAGTTTTGTCGTGCCTGCACCAAGAAGACCCAAAACCAGATGTCCGCCTCTGGAGTTTTCGCAACAAAGTGGAAGATCGAAGACCAGTTGCTGCTGCAGATGCCTTCCCAATCGGATAAGCCGTTGTCCGATCCTCAACCACACAAGCAAATCCGACAAGCCCGTGTTGCGGAGAAGCTCATTCCTACATCCCAACACCATTGAGCCATGCACCCTTTCGCCCCCAGCTTCTTCGCCCCAACCCGCAGCAGGTTGCAACTCATTCGTCAGGAGGCAAGCATGTTGACCTTTTGTGTTCAATGATTAGACCGGGATAACATGTTGATTGTCGCCCGGTCAGGATTGGAGCTGGGATTCTAGAGCGCTGGATTTGTGGTTTGGATTCCGAAGTCATTGCTTTGCCTTCAGGGTTTCGGCTCTCCATGCTCCGACGCACATAGATATGTTTCAACGTGAGTCTCTTGCAACCTCCTTTCTGAAAGCCCAACTTAGAAGTTTCGTGCATGGAAAGCTACCTGCCGGGAAGGTCAGCACCTTCCGCGCAGACCTGCTGGGTATGCAGGAAGTGGACGCAACCTGGTACAAGGACCCATGGGCCTCCAATTCCGGAGCCTTGCGGCTGAGGGCTGTGGGTTTCGAGATGCTGCACAAGGTGGTGTGTTACACAGTACGTGACTCCTTCAGAGGTGCTATCCATGGGTGCCCAAAGCTGTTTGAAGCAGCTCAGTTTCGGCCAAGTGCTCGGGGTTGTGTTTTTTTTTGTGAGTGGGGGAGGGGGGGGGGGGGGTTCAGATCGCATTGGTCTTCCATCAACACTGGACTGCAGCCTTTCTTGCCCAGATTTTCCACCGCCAAGCGGTTGAAGAACCCGCGGACTGCGGCAAAGGCCACGCAGTCGTCGCATGACACACGGGCTCAACAAACTCGCAAATTCTCGAACCATACCTAAGCTCTAGTACTTTGGAACCTCGGAGCCCATGAAGTCCGACTTTCGATTGATGTACAACGAAAATGGATGTTTCTCTACTTTTGCGAGAGCAAATCAATGAGTTCCTTGCAGCCTTGAGCGAAGCTCATCAACAGACCTATGATATCATGACCAAGCTGTTGAGTGGAGTACTTTCAGCCTTTTGATATTCCGAACCAAAACCGCAGCGCAGCTGAAGCCCAAGACGTCATGGAGTGTCGTCGCTGACGGCAGCCTGCCGTGGCCATGCACGCCGAGAAACTGTCGCGCCAAAGAAGCAACAGCCCAGGCCTTAAACTGTTTGCAAGCCATGCAGCTATTATGATGTTGTCCGTGAACAGAGTTGTTATTAAGGCTTCGACGACGAGCAAGATGGCGAGTGGTGGCCACCTCCTCTGACTGAGCAGGAGTCAATTGGGCTAGGTGTGCAGAGTGCAGCACGGCGAAATGCTGCAAGTGCGATTGGGCTGTGGTAAGCATGGAGCCGTTCATCTTGCCTCGATGCTGGGGACTGTTGCGTGCCAGCCTCTTGTCAGTGCTGTAGAGAGTCAGCTGGGTTTTGCAGCCAGAGAACCTTCGCTTACACAATTCAGCATCCTATCCAGGACGTGGCTTTGCGACAGCGCGCCAAGCGGTTGTTGGAGGCGCAAGCTTCCGCAGAGGGGTTGGGCAGCTGAAAAAGTGAACCGTTCCCCGATTATGCAATGCCCGAAAATGCTGAGGCAATCCGACGGATTCCTCTGGTATACTATGACATCAAAGCCTGGGAGAACGAACACGAGAAGGTCTTCTCCCTCTTCAGGAAAGGTGGGACCCTAGCAGGTAGAAAGACGAGCCAGTCGGGAATAGAACTTGCAGTATCTGAAAATGTCCAGTTTCGTCGAAAGTTCGTAAGTTTATCGTAGGTCGATCTGGCTAGGTTGCCTGGATGCCGACAAGTCCGACATGCTGGAAGCGCCGATCTACAACAATCATCAGATTGAGGATGCCTGGCTTTTCCTGCTGGAGATGAGGAGGCGGCACTTCAATCGCAGAAAGCACGTGCAAGAGTGTGCGCGCATCCTGGGCGCGTCCTACAACTGGTCTATAGTGCTTTTGGGCTCCAAGATGCTCGGCGTGAAGAGAAGAAGCCGCTCAAAGAGTCGTAATAAGGACTTGTTTTCTACAATGCTCCTGGAAGTGCTGTCGCGATCTTGAATGAAGCCCCTTACTGAGGCCCTACTGTAGCCCTAAGCCCTAGCAGTCTCTGATGAAGCTTGAGGCTCCTTAGCAAGAAAGTTTTGGGCCTCGAAAGAGAACTCCGAACCCTCAGCCATTTACAGAACCCTGACGAACCCTAGACCCGCCTGTTCAAGTGAGACGTGCAGCCGAGGAAGGTCTTAGAAGCTCTGAAGGATCTGCCACAGGAAGTATGCACAGAGATCCTTGAAGATGCCAATGCCTTGGACCTGCTGAACACCCTCTACCCTTCTAGGCGCCGCTCGGGGGCTTTGACGGGGAGGGGGAGCCTTCCAGCTGCAAAGGAAAGAGTATTCCGGAGTTTTAGGAGAGGTCCCCCCACCTTGGGTCCTGGAAAATGTCCCTGTGAGCTTCTGCATGCCTCTCATTGTGATGAAAGATTTTAACACCAATGGCCTAAAGTATTCATGACACTGAGTTCTCACCTTGGTTTTCTGCCCCACCTCATAACTCCGTGCACAACGCTCTCTACTGGAAAGCTTCAAGGCCCAGTCAAAGACGTCTTGGAAGATTCAGTGGTTGCCAGCATGCATTCTTGCTTGCAGCCCAAAGCTATAACTTCCATAAACCCTTAAGACATTTGTAAACCCTAAACCGCTAAGCCCCTAAACCCTAAACTCCCCCCCCATTCGCTTTACAGTGACCCGGCCTCCTGCAGGCGTCGATCGAAGCCTCGTCAGGCGGACTGGCTTGCTGGCAGCCCCTCAGAGCCACTATGGGATTATACTAATGCTAATGATAACAATAATAATCAGAATGCTAGAAGCGTCTTTGGGTACAGGAAGCAGGAAGTAATTAGGGCTAAGGGTTGAGAGGTTCAAGTCTTTTGCTAAGCGGTTTAGGGGTGGCAAGAGGAAGCCACGCGGTCCCAGTCTTTGACCATGATTGACTGCTGCCCGAGAGGCCTGAGGTTAATGTTCGTTTGACGGTCAGGGTTCTTTATTTGGCAACCCGCACCAAGATGTTAAAGCTACATCACCAGCAAGAACAACACAAGTAGAAACACCTGTTTGGGATTTGGGACCAAGTGCCTCATAAATGTGTTTAATGTGGCTTCAGACCAGGCACACCCAGCAACTCCCCGTCGAATGCTTGGAGCGGCGATTCAGCCACCAGACTCTCATTCAGTATGATTTTCTGATTCTGAAGAGAAACGTGTTCCCAAGCGGTTTCCCGACTAAGCTTTGCGCCAAAGGCCTGCTACGAAATCACCCGGCGTTGAAAACCTGCAAACAGCTTGAAATTTCAGAACCTTACACCCGGTGAAAGATCGAGAAAGCCGTAGAAATCCCAGACACCCGAATCGCCCGACCCCCAGATGGCTTTAGGACAGCTTCTTTGGGAAGGACAGCACCTCTGGCAAGGTGGAAGACTCGCCAACCTGGGTCCAGGACACCTGGCCGGAGGTGGGTCGGGCTCTTGGGTTTAGGGTTTAGAGGTTTAGGTTTTGGGGGTTTAGGGTTTTGGCTTGGGGTTCAAGGGTCTCGGGATTGGAGTTTTCGGAAGGCTCAAAGCCTCCCTGCAAAGAGCTCCCGATGAAGGTTCAAAGCTGTGGGCAAGCTTTGCCGAGATTTGTCGGTTCCCATGGATGTTCACTGGGTTTATGAAGGCTGCGGGTGGGCTTATGCTGGTACAGGTGCTCATCCATTTTGGTGGGTAAGTTGGACACGCTGCTGTCCAGGTGAAGGCTAATGGCCGGAACCCCAAGAACCCCTTCAAGCAGACAGCCTCTTGGCTCGTTCTTGGTTCACTTAGCTTCACATTGCATTCGGTTTGTATTCGGTTTGTATTCTGTTTGGGGTCGATCGTCATGGCTTAGCAGGATGGCCATAGCATTGTTTCAGAGCATCCAGAAAAGCTGCTGAGGACGTGAGCCTTGAATGGATAGAGGAGCAGCCCCAGCAAGCTCAAGCAGCTCCAGGTCGGCACTGAAGATGCTAGGGCTGAGAAGGGCAAACGGCAAGAAGCTCCGATGGGTCGGTGCAGGGGTAATTTTCCCGGTTTAATGATTTGATAGATGAGTCTAGCTTGGTTGCATGTCTCAGTGAAGATCTGTTTCCTTCGCGAATTTCCAGACGCATGTATGTGCTGTAATTAGAATCTATTTAGAAGATTCGTTTACAATCGTGGCTACCCATTCTCGGCAAATGCCTTGTTTCTTGCGACTCTGTTCCTCAGGCTGAGTCCCTGTATTGACCGTTCAGTCTTTGTCCAAACCAGCGTCAGGACTGTACATGTTAGTCATGGAGGAACTCTCCACAAAGATGTCTTCTCAATTCCTTTGCTGTTGCAGGTCCACCCGATGCCTTCGGTGGCCCCCAGGCATCCAGTGGTGATTCTTCATCTTATGTCAAGGATCGTTCAGATTGCAATCGTATTGCAGTATCATCGTTCCTCTTCGGGCAAACATTCACAGCCAGGACTTGAATGCTGGCCAAATACCTCCTGCCAGAGAGATGGGATAAGCTTGCTTGCTGCGCACCTCGAGTGTACCTGTTTGGGTGACTCCAATTCCTTGGTTGATGCTGCAAGCTGTTATATGTAAGTTTAGATACTCTTACATGTTTACATTTGTATGTGCGTGTGGTCTGTCTACGAGGCACCTCGAGAACATGCGAAATGAGCAACCCAAGAAACAAACGCCACAAACAGAGGTGCATGCTCCCTACCAAAGGGGGCCAAGACCGCAACACCTTAAAGCTAGGGGATGACGGAAACGGCCCACAACAGAAGCAACAGAATTACATCCTAAAGTTTCTCACCCAAACGAAAGCCTGAAACCAAAGTTCCAAAGCGACTTCTGGCTAGCGTCGTGGAGTTGGAAAAGGGCTCACAGAGAAGAAGGCCTATAGGCCCTAGCTTGACGAGCCCTTAGTTGGGGAGCAGGTCGAGCCGTGGCCGCAGAGACCGAGCGAGCCCTGGCCGCAGTGGCCGGGAAGCTGGAGAAGCGAATTTTCTCTTGAATTATTATTATGATTAATTTTAATATTGCTATTATTGTTATGATTATTATTACAATTATTATTATGCTTATTATTATTATTATTATTGTGACTTTCTGGCTGTAAGGGGTGCCTCGCCCAGCCCAAATGTTGACCCCAGAACCGTGCAGCAGAGAAGGATGATGGGTTCCGGCTGCGCGGGTCAGAACTCACGCTTGTATAACGCTAGAGTTCAGGGGTTGGGTGTTTGCATGGGCTCGAGCAAGCGCTGTAATCGGGTTGCGATCACATGTTGAGGCACCCTGTTGTCAATACTGTCCAGTTGGAGACGCCGACGGCAGAGCTCAATTTGCCGAATCGGGCTTTGGTTGAGTTCTCGTCGTCACCTTGGCTGGTCGTCTGTTGCAAAGCGCCCACCACCAAACCTTGCTTTCCGGCTCTGTAGAGTTCCAGCAATGTGGATGGGTCTCTGATTTTCTGATTGGCACGGCGAAAGAACTGACTCTAGCAAGAACCTGCGAGACTGTAGCAGCATGTGCCCTGCTTCGAGGAAAAGCCTGGCGGTGGGAGGCTGGACACTGTTTTTTGTTTGTGGAATTGGGTCCCATACTACTCTTGTGTTGATCCTCGGTGGCGGTGATCTTCATGTGTGGCTCGCTGCTTTTTCCAGAACATGTGTGCCAGATCCTACCAACTTAACCACTCGACCCCAAGGACCTACAGGTCTCTGATGCCCTGCATACAGAGAGGCAGACACTGTACAGAGAGAAGTGCAGAATCTACATGGGGGTTTCCGAAAATTCGGGGTACCTGATTTTGAGGTCCTTATAATAAGGATCCTACTATTTGGGGTACTATGTCTATGTTAAGGTTCCCCATTTTCGGAAACTCCCACATCTACACCCCTCCCAACTTCCCCTGTCGAAATTGGCAGGCCGAGCAGCAATCCTTTTCGGAAGGATGGGCCACTTCCGAGCAGCAACCCATTCAGCGCCTCACCTCCGGCGAGGGCATGAAAAAGAAGGGCTGTTGGGATCTTTGAGCTGTCGATTTTTTGTTCCAGGCGTTGGGGCTTGCGTGGGTCCGCTGTTTTGCCTCGAAAAGCAGAATCCTTGTTGTTAGGCCGCATGGGATCGGATTGGCCTTGGAGCCACGCAACTTCGTGACTGCCCAGGGAAAATCCCATATCCAATTTGGCTCCCTATGCACCAAAGCTGCCTGGAGCAGGAGTACTGGCAGCCTCAATTCTCCGCCGACGGCTATGGGAGCTGCTTCACCAAGAAGGCTCAGAACTGTAGCCATGTCCTCTTGAGTCCAATGTGCATTTGCTGTCTCCTATAGCGCCGACGGAGGCTGCATGCATATCTACTGACACCGATGCGCAGTCTGTCTGTTTGTCCGTCTGTCTGCCTGTCTGTCTGATATCTTTTTGTTTGTATGTATGTACTTACGTATACTATAGGCATGTGCAGTATAGACCCGCTCAAGATTCCCAAGTGACAGCAGGTCTCCGACTCGCTGGAGGGCTGCCTCCTCGTGTACAAGGAGGAGGTCGCAGGGCTCTGCTCACGTAGAAATGTTCTAGTAAACCCCATAAAGTTGGAAACCGTACTAAGGCCAAATAGTGCTGGGATTCCCTAGACATTACTCTTGAGGATTGAGGCTATGGGGTTTCCAACTTTTGGGCCTCTACTACAAGCCCAAAGTGCTTCTAGGACTCCTCTTGCTGTTGTTTTTGGCCGATTGGCTTAATGAGGTTTTGACAGGTCACATTCTGGCACCCTCGGATTTGATTCATGCCCGGTCTCACCGCATTCCCAGCGAAATCTCCGCGTCCTAGATCACGTTTGCAGGCGGGGCTTTTCAGTGGGTCCCGCTTCCTGTGAGCAAAGTCCCCGTGTGCAGACGAGATGGGAACAGTGTGGGGCTTGCGTACCACCGCACCTGAACTCAAAACTTTTTACCTTTCTTCCACGTGTGTATGGTAACAAGGCCGGTCCACAGCATATGGTGCACTGGACCGTCAAGCTTCCATTGTCTAAATCTCCCAACTGGCAAATTCGGCATCTAAACTCTCGGCATACGGAGACCCTATGAGAGCAATTTAACTCTTGTTCCAGCAGTGTTTTGTGTTATTGCTTTTCATCGGAGGATTATTGCTCCGATGAGTGTTAACAGTTGTCTTACCGCGGAGACTCTGGTTTGTATCAGAGTCACTCCTGAAGTCACAGCCCTATATACCACAATTTGGTACTAACCCTGCAACAATCCGTAACTCCAAACGAAAACCCTGCATTATGACTTTATACTATACGGCCCTATACTGTAACACTTCACGGATAAAACCTACAGAGACCTGGCTCTTTCCTCCTCCGAACCCGAGGCCCTGGAGTTGCTGGAGATCCGGGAGCTGCCGCTTCGCGATCTTTTCAGGCGCCGCAAGAAAGGGGGAGGCCTCGTGTTTGAGGGGGGGGCTCAGTTTTTGGAGGAGGGGGACGTGGGAAAGATTCTAACTTTTGTTGGGAGATTTGGGAGATCTATTCAGGAAAAGAACTTGGGATCGGGCATGTGGTCGGTTTGGGGTTTGGAAGGGTTACTGTTCAGGCTTTTGAATTGTGGGGTGTAAGGCCTCTAGGATTATGGTTGAGGCTGGAGGAGATCATTGGCTAATAGGCTGAGGGTTGAGGTGGTGGTAGTTCAGTGGCTTCGCGTCTGGGACTTCATGCTGAGGTACAACTCCCTAGTCTTCACTGGTCCACTTTCAACGTGATGTTTGGCTCCAGGTGTCCGACCTGAAGGGTTGCGGGTTCGTTTTATTCTGTTCTGCATGGCAGTGAGTTGTTCATGAGGCAGGCTGTGTATAGTCCTTGGCCGAGCTTTTGCCGCACCTTCGTGTTCTAGCAGTAGCTTATTACGCCGCTTTGGCGAATCTGGGCTTCATCAGAGGACAAACTGCAGAAACATGAACATAAGCTTCGTGTCGACAAGTGGCAGTTGAGGTGACCTGAGCTAATTGTCCGAAGCCCAAGAACGTAACTGCACAGCCCATGACCGCCTGAGTCCCGGCCGTAGGAGCAGAGTTTCTCCGCCGGAGAGCGCTTTGGAGGAGGCGCTACTGTACCTACCCGAAGTGCATCATTTTGGATTTTGAACTTTCGCATAGGCTTGTGGGGGATAGTCTACTATGCTTGGACAGGTTGTGTATAGGAGTAGTAGCACTACAGGTTGGGAAGTAAATGCATCAGTGACTCTTGAGCGCTGCCCATTGCTGCAGGTAGCAAGCTTGCCTTCGATGGATGCTGCTATCGGAGCTCTGGTCGGCAAGCTTCCTGACACAGCCTCAGAGAGCCGACCTTCACACCACATTATATTGTGTTACATAATGTACATATACATATATGTATATATATATGTATATATATATATATATATATACATATACACATACATATATGGGGTATCCCCGGATGGGGGTTAGCATATCAATATATATATATATATATATACACATATATATATATATATACACACATATATATATATATATACATGTATATTCTTTATGATCTATTGTTTCTTGTAAGCTTTTGTGAGATTCATGATCGAACGGAAGAGCAGCATCGTCTGCACCCAAGGCTCTGGATGATGTCTTCCCGCGGCAGCCATCTCAGCATCATGAGCCCCGTCGACACCCTACTTACCGTCGTCGTCATTAAATGACCATGACGGTGAGAAGGTATTGTAACTGTGTATGTAATCACCGGTGTGGCCATCGTTGGCATCATCATATTATCGGTGCGTGTGCAGCCTCGAATTTGTCATGGAGTTTCTTCTAGCACAGTGGCTTCCGATAGAAGCCCCTAGCCTGCAGACACACCCGAGCTGAGTTAATCGACTGAGTGACTGGTTGATCAACTGCCAGTGGAAGTGGCTAAGTATGTGATTGGCCAGTCTGTGATCATGACGGCAAGAGTCCTAAATGCTTATAGCTTATAGGAAGAATGGTTGCCAGGAGTGGCAGATAGCACTTTAAGAGCCGACTCCTCACCATTAGGAGCAGCAGCAGCAGCAGCACGAGTACCATTGAGAAACCCATACCATGACACTCACGACTAAAAGCAGAAACTTTAAACCCTAAAGCTCAAGTCAAAGTATCTCCTCTGAAGAGCCTAGGCTTGGCACCGTGGCTCAACTGGCCCTCTTCCGGAGTCAGAAGGAGCAGTGGGGGCATGTCTTGCCGCGATTCCGGACATGTGAATCCTCGTGCATACCAAGCTTAGAGTGCGAAAGAACACATGGGAGCTTCCGAAAATAGGGGATCCTAATATAGTACCCTAAAGTCTAGGACCCTTCTCATAAGGACCCCAAAATACGATACCCCTAATTTTCGCAAGCTCCATCATCTGGGCCACAGGATTCCAGCCAGCTGCTCCTGGTCTGCAACACGCATCTCTACTTCGCCAACTACGCCAGGCTCCGGCTGGCCCTGGTGTTTGTCACCACCGGTTTCAGGGTTTAGGGACAAGGGCTTTCTGCTCCTTGCAATCTTGGGAACCCCTAGCAACAGGGACAAACAGACTGCATAGGCATAGAGTGACGAAGTTAGCGACTGAGGTTGCATTTTCTTTCCTCGGTTTCTGGGGCCCTCGGAACTGCATTTGCAGGTGTCTGATAGCTTTCGCTGACACAAGTGAGAAGACGGCCAGTACTACAGTGGTGAATGTCATGACTGCCATCGAACCTACTCCCGCCGCTAGCCATGATTGCTATTAATGTGAGCTCATGATTCGTAATGGCCCCCTCAATAGAGCTAAACTCGGCCAGCACGTAATAGTAAACTCCCCCTCAATAGTCGTAATTCCCGCCCGGTTTTATCTTTCTAAGGTTTAGGTAAATAAACACTCCTACTACAAAGTGACGCCTTGGAAGCGGAGGGACAGAGATAGGACCTGAAGCCTCAAGCCTTCAGGGATGCAGGACAAAGCTCCAAACTCTGGTTTTGCACGGTTGCCAGATCTATAGGTTTCTAATATAAACCAACTGTAAAAAAGCCATCCCATCAACTTTTCTAAGGGGCAGTATACGATAGCTGCCAACCCCACAATAGTTCGGATGAAAAAGCCTCCTCAATAGTGCAGCGGCCTGCCGAGGGCCTCCAGAACAGCCAAAGCAGAATCCCTTTCTGTATTCAAAGCCATAGGGCTTCTATACAGTTAGAGGCCTAAAGCCTTAAGCCTTCAGGATTAGCCCAAAGCTCCAAACTCTGTTTTTGCACGGCTGCCTCTACTACTGCACTACTACCGTACTGCTACTGTACTACTGTACTATTAATCATTAATACTACTGTACTACTACCATACCACTGTACAACTAATTACTATACTAGTACTGTACTACTGTACTACTGATTACTATTTGACTACTGTACTACTACTGAGAGCCGCGGTCCCCAAACAACTTCGACCCCGGCCCGCAAACAACTAAAGATGATCAGGGAGGCGGACTCCCCCGCCACTAGTGGGGATTCGGGATGTTCAGGGGGGGATCACTAATCAGGAGACCACATTACCAGTTCGACACTGCCCATATGGGCGATGCCAGGCATATCCGAGTGCTCCAAGCAGCGCTCCTGCTTGCCGAGGCACTGATAGAAGATACTGTCGCGCACAACACAAGACTAGAATAAGACACAGAGTAGGGTTTTGCACACTGGTGTACGAAGTATAGTACAGTGCAGCAGTATAGCACAGTGTATGTTTACATACTACATATATATATATAGAGAGAGAGAGAGAAGAATAGAGTAATTAGAGTCGATGAAAGTAAAGTAGAGTCTGGTCTCTTCTAGTCTAGTCTCGTACAAGTTCACTGCATCATAGCATGGCATGGTGTAGCGCATCTTTCCCTTGACAACTTAGTCAAGCCCTATCCTTCCACGGCCAAAAGTCTGGATCTCCAAATCCGGAGAAGCACAGGATGCCGAAAGTATCCGAAAGGGGATAAGGGTAATGTGCAACTCCTAGTCCTCAAACTTCGCATCTGGTTCTGGTCATTGCAGGACACGTTAAAGAATCTCTCAACCGTTGCTTGCTTGACGTTTGGAAACTGAGCCCGAAGCCAAATTGTCAGTCTGCAGTGAGGCAGAGTCGATGGCCGTAAGCGCGGTTGAGAAGTCTGGGCCTCAGCTCCACGGCGACTGCCCCGTGGGTTCGTTTCCAATGGTATTCGTGGATGTGGTAGAAGAGGACGAGGCAGCGAAAGACCGTTGTAAGGGGGTAGTATGTCGGTCATGTATGCAGGCACGCGAGTCGGTACCAGTAGCCTCTGCGCTGGGCCGGCGGAGGTTTGGGCATCGTCCGGGCCTCCTGTTCATGGGAGACTTGAACAGCACGTCTGATCCTCGGATCCGGGAGAGCAGAAGGGCTACAAATCACTGGTTCAGGGGTTTAGGGTTTAGGGGTGGTCAGAAAGGATAGAGGGTGGATCAGGGCAGGGACCTTGCAGTAGGTCCTTTGATATGATATCAAGGGCGGACGAACGGATTGTTCGAGGCCAGACACGGCCGTGGTCGAGCTCCTGCGGCAAGGCCCAAGCTATTCCTAGCGAGTGCCCGGGCTTCCGAGTCAGATTTTTTTTGAACCTGCTGCTTGAGGTTATAGTAGGATTTAAGCGTTCATTTGAGGGCTGCTGACACGCAAGGTTCTTTCGATGAAAATCATTCTGCCTGCATCCTCTACATACTACGCGTGCAGCCGCATGCATACTGCTTTCAAGCATCCAAAGTAGCAGCGGATTGCCAAGAGTTTAGAATACAACAGGTACTTACATATTCGAATGTCATATAGAATGTCCTGGGCATCATCAAAGCAACATGAAGTGTTAGCGTTCTGGGCACCCAAAACCCTCGACCCCAAACCTTTCTGAAACCCTAATCACCCAAGCTCGAGGGCCCTAAACCCCAAAACCCTGTTTGTTCAAGAGGCTTGGTGTCTGCTGGCCACCCAGACTGGGCAACCTGCGCAGCCTTCCGCCGAGCCCTCAGTTCGTCAGTTACTGTCTGGCTCATCTAGAATCTAGGGTTGATGGCAGGGGTTCATTAATGTTTCTAGGAATTAAACTTCAGGGTTTTAGGGTTCAGGGGTTTGGGAGTTGAGGGCGTAGAGTTTAGGATGCATCTATGCGGGTTTGGGGGAAGGGCTGTGGACCACAGAAGACTCGGGGTCGTGCGGGATGGAGCAACGATCCAAGTTGCCGCACTCCGCGAGTTAGGGAACGTTGTGTGGAGTGGCCTTGTGCCCGTCACATCTTGTCCGGAACTTGAAATCCGAAATGAAGACCCGAGCCGTGGGATTTTTGTTGTTCAGTTCCATACATCCTACTAAACAGTGGACGTACTGGACCATAAACCCTAAACTCGAAACTCCTTAATCCCGAAACCCGAAATGCTAAAGAACAAGCAGGCCGGAAACCATAAATGCGAAGGCTGGGGCTATGCTTCGTCTCGGCAGGCCGCGAAGGACTCTTGCAGTTCGGGCCTGGTTGATAGGGGTTTCGGGCCCTCAGCCTTTAGGGTGAGCGAACGTCTCCAGAAAACATCTCAAGAGATCAGCGGCTTGGATCCCCAAACCCGCAAGTCCTCAAGGCTGACACTAATCCGAAGCCGTCGCAGTGGACCACATGGGTTACCCAGTCTAGTGCTTAGGGTCATGGGGTGGTGGTGGTCGTCGTAGTAGTAGTCGTCGTCGTCGTGGTGGTGGTGGCAGTGGTAGAAGTAGCAGCAGGAGTAGTAGTAGCAGCAGTAGTAGTAGTAGTAGCAGTAGGAGTAGTAGTAGTAGTAGTAGTAGTAGTAGTAGTAGTAGTAGTAGTAGTAGTAGTAGTAGTAGTAGTAGTAGTAGTAGTAGTAGTGGTAGTAGTAGTAGTAGTAGTAGTAGTAGTAGTAGTAGAGTTTTGCAGTAGTAGTAGTAGTAGTAGTAGTAGTAGTAGTAGTAGTAGTAGTAGTAGTAGTAGTAGGAGCAGCAGCAGCGGTAGTAGTAGTAGTAGTAGTAGTAGTAGTAGT
Organism: Symbiodinium sp. CCMP2592; assembly: GCA_905221615.1. Classification (NCBI taxonomy): domain Eukaryota; class Dinophyceae; order Suessiales; family Symbiodiniaceae; genus Symbiodinium; species Symbiodinium sp. CCMP2592. The sequence goes on along the minus strand of CAJNDT010001224.1, from coordinate 70,298 downwards.
AGTAGTAGTAGTAGTAGTAGTCGTGGTGGCGGTGGTGGTGGTGGTGGTGGAAGTAGTAGTAGCAGAAGTCGTAGTAGTAGTAGTAGTAGTAGTAGTAGTAGTAGTAGTAGTAGCAGTCGTCGTCGTAGTCGTGGTAGTAGTTAGTTGTAGTAGTCGTCGTCGTGGTGGTAGTGGTAGTGGTAGTAGTAGTAGTAGTCGTCGTCGTCGTCGTGATGGTGGTACTAGTGGTAGCAGGAGTAGCAGCAGTAGAAGTAGACCAGACGCGCATCACGAAGGACATGCTTGCTGCGCTGCGGTCCGACGACAGGCTGCCTGCCCGGCTGTCACTGCTGCGCCTGTCGTAGAACCGTGAACACGGAAATCGTATTAATATTAACATGGTAACAACAATACTAATAAAGGTAATAACAGGCACCCTGAGAAGAAGTAAAGTCTTCATCGCTTGAGAAACTTCTTCGAACACGTAAATGGTTTGTTCGTAATGTCTTGTATGTATGCTGGAAAGTAGAAACGGAGGGCTTCAGCTGATCAGCTGATCCAACTCAGATTGTTTCATGTTTGCCGTCTTTATTTGTACTTTCTGTCCTTCTCTCTCCTTATCTCTCTCTCTCTCTCTCTCTCTCTCCCTCTCTGTCTCTAGTTTCGTGGGAGCAGTTAGTTGCACAACAGGAAGCCTTTGACCCAAAAAAGCACCTGTGAGAAGTCCTGCAGGGCATCTGCCTTTTGCGACCTCGTTGTTGATGACGAAGGGTTGGAGGCCGTCTGCTACGAAGCCGACATGTGCCGAAGTGGCCTCAAGAGCTCGTCAGAATCAGCAGACTCACAATACGCGAGAGCCTGAAACGTACCAGTATGCTGCTTGGCCTGTGCAACACCCCGGAGTCATTCAGGCGTTGATGTCCTTGCGAGCCACCACAGAGCGGCTCATGCGGGTCCGCCGAAGCCACAGAACGACCGAAACTCTGTGGAGCATACGCCAGTCTGTCAACTCTTTTCATCCAGCAGATGCAGAGGGTCAGTCGGGAATATATCGATTTCTAAAGCTTGCTACTCTAATTATGCAGATCCGAAGACTGGCGACTCTGAACTTAAGCTACTACGGACTTGGAGCCCCTCCTTCATGCAAGATTCCGCAAGTATCAGAACTTTCGAGCTTCGCAGAGCGAAGCCTCGAACCTATATATATATATATATATATATATATATATATATATACATACATACATATACTATATTATGTGTGTATATATATACACCATATTTTAATGGAATAATGTGCGATTTAAAGCCTGCGATCTCTGGGTCCCAAGGTGCCTCGCTGGCGACCCTGGGCTTGGGCCAGGCCTCCGAGGTTGGCGAGGAGGAGCCGCTTGTACTCCTCTTGGCTTCTTAAAGGTTCATGGGTAGTCATAAGGGTTGCCTTTATGGGTCCCTTTGAAGGGATCTTTAGGGATTCTATAAGGGTATAGGATTTAGGGCCTACTTGGAGGTTCATGGGTAGTCATAAGTGGAGTTATAAGTCCCTTAATATGGGTTCTAACTACAGTTAGGATCATGCGTACTCCTCTTGGCTTCTTAAAGGATCGTAGGTAGGTTATAAATAGGGTTGTAATTGGGGTCCTTCAAGGGACCTATAAGGGGTACTATAACGGTTTAGGGTTTAGGGTCTACTTAAAGGATCATGGGACTTAGTAACTGGGGTTATAAGTCCCTTAATATGGGTTATAGCTACAGTTACCCTACTTTAAGGGAATCTATAGGGGTACTACAAGGGCTTAGGGTTTAGGTCTATTGAAAGGATCATGGGACTTAGTAACCTTGAAGGGCTCGTTAAGGGGTTTCTTAAAGGGTTTCGATAAGAGATCTATGAGGGTTTAGGGTTGAAGGATCATGGGACTTAGTAATTGGGGTCCTTAAGGGGTCCCTTCAAGGGATCTATAGGGGTGCTAGAAGAGTTTAGGGTTTGGGGTCTACTTAAAGGATCATTGGACTTAGTAATTGGGGTTATCAGTAAGGCAACTTCAGTTATAACTACTTATATCCCCAATTAAGGTACTTATAATCCTACTTACTACGTCCCAGCAGCTCATGGAAGAAAGCTTCAGGGTAATACAGGGGCCTGAAAGGTTACCTACAGGATTTCGGGGGGTAGAATGAGCCCTAAAATCCTATTCTAGTTGTTAAGGCCCCTATATTGCAGGGGCTTTTGGGCTTGAGGGTTGCAGGGGTTATGGCTTTAGGGAACATTGTCTTTTGGCGACCTTGCTTCTCAGGAGCAGGCAGAAGTGGCAGAGGCCAGAGAGTCGCCCGGAAGATGTGAGGGACCAGAGGGCAGATTCGATGTGCTGCAGCCCATCTAGTGAGGGCTGTTCTAAACTGAAGGCCATGTGGAGAGCGCTAATTCCTATTGCAGCAGACTCATGCGGCCATGTACACGTTAGAGGGAAGCCTTATTCAGAAGCATTCAGACCCGAAGACTCCGAAAGACCCTCTGCAACAGAACGACGTGCAGGTGCATGAAACCGCATCTGATACCGCTGCCTCAGCCTGGTCCAGCACTGAGACGAGAGTTCCCCTAAGTCTTGGGTTTAGTCGGGTTTAGGGTGGTCATACATGTCATCGCATCTTCTGATACCTATCGTATACTTCGACTGCTTCGAAAGATGATCGGAGCGAGGGTTCGCTGTGGCACTCGCTCGCGTGGTTCGCGTGTAAACTTGCTCCAGAGAGAATTCGGGAGGACTTTCTTCGGGCAGTTTGAACATAGTGGCGATCGCCTGGTGACGGCCCCCTTGATTATTACTATTATTACTATCATTATTATTTGTGCTTAATGATAAAATGCCTGAAAAAAGGCCACAAACTCTAAACTCTCCGAGCTCGAAGGCCTCCCAAACCTAGACTGAGACGCAGACCCAGGGAGCGCCTGGAAGAGAGGCTCCAGGCGAAGGGGACCTTCAAGAACTCCGTGGGAAGCTCAAGGGTCTCAGTTTGTCTCACAGTTTGCCAGGAAGTCACCACAATAGCTCCAGCACCAGCATGCATGATGCTTGTCTTTGGCGAGTTTACCGTCTACCGTTGAGGTGTCTGGCTAATTATTACTGGGAGCCGGAAAGCACGAAACCAAGCCAGGTTGACTTCATGTGGGGCCATGAGGTCACTTGGGAAAGGCGTCCAGGTGAAGACATGAAGAGTGCTGAAGCTGGGTCAAGTGTACTGACATTCTGCGATATTGGCACTCCATTTTGCATGTTTCTGGCAGGCCTGCCAGACCTCGGTGTCGCAGTGTGGTGTAGCAGTAGTCATACATGGTTTGCATCAAGTGGTGTGCTACAGTACATGGCACTGCGCATGGTGCACTCTTGCCTTGAAGTCCTTAACCCCGAACCACTCTGTACTCCTCGGGTTGGTTTGCGCACAGGCTGTTGTTGCCACTGCCCAGCTTGCACTGGACCTCCGCCTGAGCCACGAGCCGGCGGGGTGGTTCTGTGACTGGTTTAGGGTTCAGGGCGAAGGTCTTTCAGGCCTGCGATTTCGGGTTTTGCGGCATTTGTTTTGTGGAGGGGCGGGGGAGGATTTAGGGTTTGGGGTTTAATAGTGTTGAGGATGCGCGGTGTTAGGTAAGTGTGCATTGCTTTGAGGATTTCAGGATTTGTTGTCGTGGAGCTCCGGGCTGTCTGCATCTAACATGATTCAAGGTAGTCTGTTTTGGTGAAAAGAATAAACTGAAATGACGTCGTATCATGTAATGCCAGACGGCGGAATATCTACCATGTCGACAAATTGTGAGAGAGAGAGAGAGAGAGAGCATGCAATGGAACAGTGCGGGTTCAGTGGTGTAGCATGGTGTTCTTCAAATGTGGGTAGTATACAGTGATATAGCAAATCGTATGTGCAGCTACGAGGCACTAGCTAGTGATGTCCTCTGTGAGATGGAGGCTGTGAGGCCCTTGCCTTGGGGTCATTGGGACTCGATGTGTTGCAATCTCAATTAGGATGAAGGTGCAGTACAGCTCGAGTTCAGTTAGCGATCGATTATTTGCTCACATCATGGACACGCCTGATCTCACAGCCCCACAGACTTCTACAGCCCAACGAGGCGTTTGAAGGGCAACAGGTCCATAGAGAGATGCAGCTAAACTCAGCAGATGCTTAGTGGGTGTAGTCAACTACATCATACTGATGTCAGTACTGGTGATAGCCGCGAAATTCCATGCTAAGTTTGATACAGAATGATTCTCCTACGGGAAAGTTCAGCAGGTCCTCGAATTCAGCGAGGAGGAGTTGGAGAGGGCTTCCAGCTCAGAAACCAAGAGCCCCACGGGTTGAATTAAAGTTTCAGGGCCCAGGACTCATGCTTCAGGGCTGCAGTGTGTTCACTTCGAGCCTCTCCATTCACAAGCACAAATTGCACCGCACTTCTAGAAGATCGAGTTGGATGTTTCGGCCTTTCTTTCCATGCTTGTATGTGCTGGAATGCTGCGCATCGTTTACATAAGGTCATGGCGGCTACAGATGAGCTGACTGCTGTGATTGTCCCAGACTGGAGGTTTTCGTTTGCAGCACTAATATTTCCAGCATGAGACAGCTGCAAAATAGATGTACACAGGATGAGCGGTGCACACGCGGCAGCGAAAAACGATACCGTTGCTGTCAGTTTCTGAGCGTGAGGCAGTCAGCCAGAAGGTGAAGACTGCTATCGAAACACAGAAGGCACGAGGATGCATTCATCATGCCTGCACTATTGTACATTTCTTCTAGACTGAGTTTCCATCGAGTGCGTCGTATACCCTTCTGGGAGAGATTTCGACAAACCCCATCGGCCTGGTTCTGTAGAGTCGGTGCCTGTCCCTGCACAGCCTGTGAAAGTCACGGCCACAACTCTATTTGAAGGTCCACTGGTGGGGATACAGAGATCTTAAGGCCTTATCTGCACTGACAGGTTCCGGCATCCTTTCTGATGAACAAGACTTAACCAAGTCAAAGCCTGATTACTATAAGCGCTCTCGTCTCAAAAGACAGTGTCCAGCCCACCATGTAGGAGACAGTTTTAGGCGCTTTGGGGTGTAGAGTTATACGTTATAGGGTTTCGGGAAGAGCAAATAACAGTAACTACCAATTCCAAGGATTCTACACCAGTAGTTCCAAGTCCGCACTCCAGAACATCGTTTTGCACGGCCCCTGCTCCTGCTCCACAGGCCCTCTCCGAAGCAGAGCTGGGGAGCAGCACGGGCGCAGCGCTGGCAGGCATCCAACAAACGCAGATAGGCAACGGAGGTTTTGCAGGTGCCTAGTGGGTTCTGGAAAAGCAGAGTTTCCTCTTGCTGGAAAAATCGCAAGACAGATCCAGGCCAAATCAGACGCTGAGGTGGAGCCTGAAGATTTCAGACTGCCACTTACTGTGCACTTCACAAACATGTCTACTCATTTACCTACGTGACTCGCCTGCTCTTCGAGTCTTTTCCTCGTGATCCAACAGTCTACTCATCATTCCTGCTTTCGAATTCAGGAAATTCATTCTTGTTTGAAGCCTACATTGGGCTTAAACATCCGCCGAAGCCATCTGTCTTCCGGCAGGTATCGGGCTGCAGCTGGAGTCTCCTTTCAGGCTGCTCTCTACCTACGATCCGGCCCCTGAGTTCACGAACTTCGTGGGTCGCGACCTAAGCCAGCGATATCAGTTCACAGCAGCACGCAACATGCTCCGAGAGCTCACCCTGGCCGTCTTGTTCCAGAACTTCAACATTCTAGGTCTTAGAACTTTTCATGCGGACTTTCATGAATGTGCACCCCTCGCACCCCTGACAGCTGAAACAGGGAGACGCTATAGACACCTTAACCTCAAGCTGAAGCCAAAGCCCGTCAACGGAAGCCTTTCGGTCCAGATCCCAGCCTCGAAGTGGGTTTAGTGGGTTTAGGGTTTAGAGGTTGAGGGGTTTAGGGGTTTAGGATTAAGGGTTTGGGGTTTAGGGTTTAGGAGTTGTAATCTTTGGCAGGTAACTACGAGGCTTGCCTTGCATCGCACTCAGATTACCCGGAGATGTTTCCCCGTTTTCGGAGTGGATCAGGCTTTGCAGGGCTTGTGTGGGGTTACATGGCAGAGTGTTTCAGGCAGGTCAGTTGCAGGGGTTACTTGAGAGCTTGAGTCTTGTTCGGTGTCAAGGCTTCGGGAACTTCGGGACTCAGGGTGTCAGCTCTTTTTTGGATTACGGCTAGGTAGAAGGGCAAAGCCATACAGTACCGTCAGGCGTTGAGGTTGGGGTTTGAGGGTTTTAGTGCTTCCGGTCAGGGCGGAGTGCAGATTTCGAGACGGATGATCGCTCCAGGATGCAAGGGCAAGTTAGGCACTAAGCCTCTATCCAAGATCGACGAGAAGTTAGTTCGATAGTTAGTAGTGGTGGATCCCTCTGAAAAGAAGACACCGCAGCAAGGATTGGATCTTCTTTGAGGGAGACCACTTTCACAAGGTGTCTTGGCCGCATGTCTGGGCAGCGCCCACATGCCTTCGTCGGTCACAAAGCCCTGGAGACTGGAGAGCGATGCCAGGTCTCCGAGGCAGCCGTTCCGCCAAGGGAGGACACGAAGAGACACACTGGTAATGTACGGGCCTTAATAATTACCTACACTATTTGGGGGGTCCTTGTTAGAGTTATAGTCTGATGGGCCCCAAAACCTTGTTCTAATTATTAAGGCCCCTATATTACTCCTTGCAGCACGTGTCTGCCTCGCGCGCTTGTGGAAGGACCTCGAAGCCGAAACGGCCTTGCCCTCGACTGTCTTCCCAAGTGTGACGCTGCCTCGCTTGGAAGCTCGAGGAATGAGCCAAGCCCTTGCCTCGATTCTGTAGGATTCTGGTCTCCGCATTGGGCTATCTCATAGATTATATTACAGAGCAAATACACCTCCTGGCAGTTTGCCATCGAATCCCTGGAAGGTTTTGGCATCACCTGGAATAGTCTGTGGACTTTTCTAGCTGTTGTCGGATCTTGCCTGTCACACGTTGTGCCAGGACCACATCCTCTTGGCGGCAGACTTTGCGTGGCAAGCAGCAGAGAAAAAGCCAAAGCAGAGTCTTCTACACTTGCTGGCAGAGTTGCTGGGACTGGTCGAAAGAGTTGCCGACCTTGCTCAGTTGCCATGAGTTGTCATCTCTTGAACACTGGAGTTGGTCAGGTGGTCGATGCTCCGATTGGTCCCGACCGGCAATCGCGAGGGAGCCCAGCTTCGCATTCACGTATGTTTACTTTGCATCCAGCCCCTAAGCATCAACCACGACATGTAGTGGCACGGGAGAGCTCGCCCATTATGATGTTTAGCCTGAAGTCTCATGCTTGACAGGCGCGCGCAAGGGTTCGGAGCAGTGATGTAGTGTGAGGGGCTTGCAGTAATCTTAAGGCTTCACATAGAGCGTGTAATACTGTAGTAGATGAACGATTCAACTTAGGCACTGCAGATTATGGAGGGGAGGTGTTCAGGGGACGCAGTGTGCAAGTAGGGCCTTAGTGTTTGCTACACTCCATTACCAGTTTCTGAGGCTTAAAATTGTCGGATTCAAGGCTCCTCAGTGGTGTTTGGCTTGACAAGTTGCTCCGGTTACGATCTTCATGTTTCCTATACGCAATCTCGCTTGTCCGTGGTGAGATACCCGAATGCAAGAGCCGGGTTTGTGAATGCCCTACATCGACTCTATGTCCCCCTCCAGGGACGACCCTGTCCGTCGAGCGATCAATATGGAAGAGGGCCAGTCTGCCGCAACACGTTTCGAGGCTGGGCAGTCTGTGTATGCATTTCTTGGCTTGCGATTGTGGCCTTGACTTTCGTTTCGAACTGGGGAAGCCCAACTTGTTGTGTATCTGTCAGATCAGATCTTGTACTGGTATTCAGGTTTTCCGCAATATCGGAATGATCGGTGTTTCCAAAATTTGCAGCAGTCTGATATCGCTGCAGAGTCCTGTCGGGCACCAGTTCTGCGATTACATCTGGAACTGGAACTCAATGCCATGTTGAAACTTGACAGCAGGTACGGTTAAGGGTTGTGTTTCGTGCTGTATGCAGTGTGGTATCTAGGTTCGACACTGTAGTTTTTTCACACAGCTTGTTGCCGTGTAAGAGGACTACGTCATGCGATTTGGTGTGTGATTTGGTGTCACACCTTGTTGAATGATGCATGGACATCTTAATCATCTTGTTTAGCTTCAGTCTAGGAACACCCACAAGCGTGTTGAATGTTGTTTGACTGAGAATCTCATTGCAGTAGAATTTCTATACTGTACATCACGGATACTGTGCGTCTACTAACATGAACACACCTATGAAGAACGTTTAGTGACGTAACGAAAGAAACGGGAAAACGACACGCGTGTTTTGGGAGTGTGTGTGCCTTTCGCCCAGGTTCTAGCCACTGGCACGGATGGTGCTTTGCTTCTGGCGCGACCTGCAGCCAGAGTTTGGTTGTCGAGTCGTCTCTCTAGACACCTGGGAGCAGAGTACAAAGTAGCAAGATTGCAAAATGTTGCACATAGTGTGGTGTTTGGAAGCATCTGAGTGGCGGTGTAGTTGTTATTAATTCAGAGAACATCAACTACCTCAACATCTGCAACGACAGCATCTACAGGAGCAGCAGCAATCAGGTCAAGTATAATTTCCACAAGTTGGTGCCGATGATACAGGGGCAGCCGCACTCCCGGCAGCAAGTCCAACCGCAACGATCGCAGTCAGCGCCGCCACAACGATCTTTCTGGGTGACGCAATTGGAACAAAGCCCCGATGTTGACGCCACCGGCCGTGTTGTGCCAGCTCGCGACAACAGTAGCAACGACCAGACATAATAGTCACAAGCAGAAGACAAGAGACACCAAGACAGCAGCAGTTGCGCCAGTATTCCAAAAAGTGCCTTTCAGCGCGTTGTTCTTCGCGCCCTCGGAGTGTCTCTGGGTTCAAGAAACCGGTTGGGAGAGCCAAGGGGCTGCATGTAGGCTGCGATTCCGATCAGGCCTGTCGTCTCGAGCGCTCGGGACGCACCCACCAGGCTCTGTCTCGCAGGGTTGAGTTTGGATTTCAGGAGTCCAGGGTTTGCTTTGAAAATACCTGGACAACTGCGGTCTCTGCATCATATCCCCGAGCGTGCATGGCCTGTTGATCTGATTCGGCCTGGTGACCTCGCTCGGTTCAAGACTGTATAATACGGAAAGCATTCCATGGACTCAGGTGAGGTGCACAGCTTTTCTGAGACTGCCGAGCAACTGATACGCGAGAACACGCATACTTGCAGGCCGGAACACTCTACTTCCAAGTCGAACCACTTCCACCCTCACCGAAGCCAATAAACTGTCTCGGCATACATACCCTAAACTCCCAAGCGGTCCCCAAGAGTAACCTTACTTTACTTGCTGTGCTGCTGCCATGCTCCCTGGTCTTCCCTTGGCGAGCGCGGCTCCTAGGTTTGGGGGTCTTGCTGTCGAGTTTTGGGGTTGAGAAGTGCTTGCAGCGTTTTGCGAAGTGTCATCGTTGCGGAAAAAAGCAAGCCCTGGATAGGAGTTTTGAGCCGAAGCTATGGGACGCTGTCAGCTCCCATAGCCATAGCGTCTCTTGGTTCTTGCTTCCCACAAACCTCCTCAAGCGATGACGTTGCCCCTTTGTGAAGATTATGAGTTCACCCATCGAAAGGCTGGGCTTCGAGGCCGCAGTACCCCAGAATCGAATCTGACGCACGCCTGCCAGACTTGAGGCTTGAGGTCTTCTTGCAACAAGCAAGTTGCCCCTTCAGAACTACGCAGCTTCAGGAAGGAAGTTTCAGAGTTTAGGAGCGCAGACTGTGGACATGTGGCCGAGGTCTAGATAGCTCGCCGGATGGTGCCGGGGATAGAGCGCCCGCGGTCGCAGCAGACCTCCAGGCTTTTAGCCCAGGGTGCAGAACGCTGTGGACAACTGTGACAGTTGTGTTGTGCAACTTGTTGGAGTGGCTTAGAATTCTAGGCTCAGTGAGGGTTTAAGTTCAGGGAGGTGGCGAAGTGGCGCCAAAGAGCATGCTACTTCAAATTCGCAAACACCGACCTACTGTACTATGTACGCATACTGTGCTGTACTATTCTATACAATTCATGAACTAAGGAGTTTTGCTTTGCACCGAGTGTCTTGGCGGTTCGTCACGTGTCTGCTGCCGCAAGTCTTTGGGTCCTCGAGGCGGAGTAAAAGTATTGGCTTCATATAGCGGGATTTTCGATATAAGGGAAGATATCAAGCACAGTAGACTACAATATATATATATATATAGATGTTGGCGTGATATAACAGTAGGTTTGATATACTATCAAATGCAGCAAACTTCACAGCATATTTTCTTAAAGCAGGAGCACCACCTCGCTCGCCCACGCGCCTAAGCGCGGCCCTGGTCTCGGGGTCATTCCGACATGGCTTGAAGGGAGTGAGATGCCACGCTACTGGCATCTCACATGCAGAGTTGAAGAAAGTATCTTGATGGCATGTCTGTAGGAGAAGGCATCATGTTATCAGGCTTCGATCTAGTGAGGGCATCATGCGGGTCAGAGCATTGCACGTCTTCGTTCATGTCCATGCACATGCGTTGCAACCCAGATCCATGTTTGCAGAGCACCTTCGGCGACATCAGCGACTCAGACTCAGAGAAGCCTTGCTTCGTGTTGTGATGATTCATCGAATCCATGAGTCCGTCTGTGAAATGGCAGGTGTTGCTTCGGACGCCACCAATCGACCTGCTGTAGAGGGCCCAGGAGGTTGAAAATTCCGTGGAACTTGTAGTTCTCTCTGATGTCACTGTTCCCAGGGCCAGTAGGAGGGGGAGGAGGACCAGGAGGAGGGTGATGGCAGCGGCGGCTGTGGTGTTGGTGGTGGTGGTGGTTACAGTAGCAGAAACGTTTCGGAGCAGCAGCAGCCGAAGTAGCAGCAGCAGTTGTCGCGATGATGCTGGTACTTGTTCGTTCTCCTGAGACCGTTCAGCTTGGTTTGGTTCAGGAGTGGGACTGTGGTGCAGAGGTGTCGCATGCCTGACTCTGCCATATCAGAGCATAGAAGGTTGCATGCCGATCGCAAGCTCGCTCGAGAGCTCTTCTGCTGTGAAGTGATCTATTCCTATTGGTCGCATTTGCAGCAGCGACGTGGTGATAGTCACGATCGGCCAGATGAGCATGAACAGAACTGTTGCAACCAGCACAACTCACGACCACCAGTGCCGCCACGACCACAGCCACAACCACCACCACAACAGCAACAGCATCTGCTACTGCTGCTGCTGCTCCAGTACCACGCCCTACTACCACGACAACGACAAGTAGGACTCCTGCTGCTACGACTACTGCTACTACTGCTACTACCACTACTCCCAGTACTAGTACTTCTACGTCTACTTCTACTTCTACTACCGCCGCTGCTGCTGCTGCTGCTACTACTACTACTACTACTACTACCACAACCTACTACCTACTACTACTACCTACTACTACCAACTACGACCTACTACTTCCCACTACTACCTACTACTACCTACTACTACCTACTACCTACTCCCAGCCCTAAACCGCTGGACTGTCCAAACAAAGCCCTCCTCAGACCCCCCACCCTCTAACCCTTGTAAAACCTCTAAAGGAATCATTGAACGGGATCCCGTTCGAAGCATTAAGGCCCCTATATCAGAACTCCCAGAGTCTACTACCTACTAACTACTACTGCCCTGGCGCTGCTGCTGCTACTATTGCAAGAGCTGCTGCTGTTGCTGTAGCAGCTACTACTATTTCCAATGCTGCTGCTACAGCTGCCGCTGTTGCACCTGCCAATACGCATACGGCGACTGGTCCAAGGGCAGCAGCAGGGCAGCAGCAGCAGCAGCAACACCGACAACAGTAGCAACAGCAACGGCGACAGCACCAGAACCAGCACCCACACCCGCAACAGCAACGGCAATCGCAACCCCAACCGCAACTGCAACCACAACAGCAACAGCAACAGCAGCAGCAACGGCAGCAACAACAACAACAACAACAGCACTAGCACCAAGACCAAGACCAGTGGCAGAGCAGCAGCCGCAGAAGCAGAGGCAGAAGCAGCAGACGCGGCAACAAGGGCAACAGCGGCCAGCGGCTGCGACATTTTTCTCCACATTTTGGAAGTAGCGGCGTTCTTCTTCTGCAGTTGCATGAAAAGTCTCCTTAGAGTACATGAAGACAGGAACAGTTTCTGTTGAATCGGATAAGTTGGTATGGTTGTTTTTCTGCGCTACGTCGTGGGGCTGGTAGCTTTACCAACAGCAGCGCCCAACTTCGCAATACTCTGCGGTTCCAGGATTCATGTGGTTGAGAGCTGCACTTGTAAATCCCGCGTGTTGAGCAGCTGAGGTCACCTGCCAGTCGGCATGTGCAACAGCAAGCCGGGCAATCAACTCCAGGCGGGTTGGGCTGCACCTTTCGATTCCTGCTGTGGCAGCGTGGCTTGGTGTCTGTGCTTGGAACGGGACAGGCAACCCAAAGGTCCACCGTGCATCTTTGCATGGCAGCTTGAGCTTTTAAGTAGGCTGACAGCCGGATGCAAGAAACCAGTCCCCGACATGTCCTCTCGCTGCCAGCACGCCGAAGGGTTCAAATCAATGTCCTAAAGAGACGCCACGAGGCAAACGGCTCCTGCGAGACAGCTTGACTGCATCGGCAGGAGGCCTGCCTTGGCCTCTCGCCTCGCAAGATACTGCCATTGTGGCGTTTTCTACCCAAGAGGTGATATTCAGTATTTCAGTTGCACTCAACAGCGTGAACGCAGAGGGCGGGGAAGGGGACAGCAGCAGCTTTCTCCCTGAATTTTCGATGTGAGATGGGGCGTTGCAGGCTGCATACATAGTGTGGAGTTTACGGTATTGCAAGAGGTCTGCGACATGCAGCTGATGACGTATATCTGAAAAAATTGTTATGAAGCCAAGATGAGGGAGCTGCAGCCGTGGTTTAGCTTGCACAGTCAAGGTACAAGAAAGCGTGCAAAACTTTCCAAACCTAGATATGCCGTGTCATGATCCAGCACTACAGGAAACCGCGCGTAAAAGGTCGCCGTGGTTGTCTCTACAGTCAGCAAGACTTAAATGAGTTCAGAACTACTTCGATGTTCGTTCCCCTTATGCTTCATGCAGTCATATTTGCACCAGCTCAACATCACTGCATGTCCACCACACATTAGCCCTGAATCTATGCTCGTTGCGCAGCAATGTCACCAAGATCATCTTACTGCAGCTGCACACATCAAGCACGGCAGGCAGAAAACAGTTGTCACACAGTCAAAGGCGTTCGCCAGTAACACTGTACCAGTCCTTCAAAAGAATGCTCTGCACACGTTTCCCCAGGCCCCGATGCAATGAGTTGATCCTTTTGGATTCGGAGGGCAGCTTGAACAAACAAGCCCGGAAGACAAAGACAGCCTGACAGCCTAGTTTGAGGCTTCAAAGCACGTTCTTGTCTATCTCGGCAGTGCCTGCAAACAGAGTGCGCACGTCTTTGTTCTTTCAGTTAACACCCTAAAACTCACAACCTAAAACCGAAACCTAACGCCCGACTTGTTTGACCCTCGATGAGGTCAGCATGCTCCACTCAAGCCCAGGGCTCAGTAGCCCTGGGTTCCGATGAGCCGGTCGTGTAGGATAGGCTCAAGAATTGAAGGTTCACGTGTTTGGGAGCTAAGTTCATGGTACAGCATACTATATGAGACTAGGTCATACTATCTCATTCCCTATTGCCTACATTCTACTATATGATACGCTTTGAACTTCGGTTTGGGCGACCTGTCGTCTCGTTGATCTTCCTTCGAGAACGAACCTGATCAATTGGGCTCTCTAGTGTCAGAGACGATGCGAGAGGCAAACACGCCCGAACTTCAAGGCTTGAGTAAAAACAGCACAGGGCATATCAATACGAGACTAGCGTATGAATATCGGTTGTTGTGCAAGAACAGTTCATTATGACGTGCCCAGCTGCCTGTGAATTTTCTAATCTCGTTTCCAGAGCGCTAAGCCCCAAGCCCGGCGCTCCGTGCCAAGGATCCTTTCATGGGCCGTGTGCAATCTCCCGGCTCAGGGCCTGCCCAGCAGTGTATCGTCTATATACTGTATACTAGTAATATTGATGATAGAATCATAAGAAGAATAACAATATAAGCAATATTAAATTATAACAACAGTGACAGCAATGCTAATGGCAAGCATATTAATTAACAACAATACTAGCTGTACTGGCTTAACGGTAAACAATAATGATTGCAGTAACAATAGTGATAATGATTACAACAAGTGCGTCTTGACAGGGCATGTCTATATATGCGACCTGCACAGAAACAGAACCGGCATGTGTCAAGGATTGTCCAAGGAGTCTCTCGGTTCGAGGTGGCTTCTGATGTCTGAACACTCAGAAAGTTCGGGTTTTCCCCGGTCTCGTGGGGATTGCTGTAGAATCACAGTGTTGAACTCGCGGTTTACCGTGTAAAAGCAGCAGAAGGAGCGTCGCATGTTGCCCAATCGACTTGGCCACCCCAAAGCGAGACGATGTCTTTGCAATCGCCATGCTGATGTTGCGGGCTGACCCTCTAGCGATTCCTTGTGGTTTTCGAAGAACTTGCTCATAACAATGTCTGTTGCGGCTTAAAGGCGAGACGCGAGTCATCGGTCCGTCACCGCCCCTGTGTAGCAGTGTTTTTCTACAGCCGGCCGTAAGCTTGAAGCTTGCGACTTGGTCAGGCTTGCCTCTCCGACGAGATTGCAGAACTCACGCGGGAAGATGCCAGCTCCCGAGGTGTCGAAGCTTGGCTCATCGTCGTGGCATCGCCCTGCACATGGCATTGGGGGTGATTGCAGCTATGAGGCCATGAGCAAGTTCTCCGAAAGGGAAAACTTCCGGGATCCTGAACCATGTACCCACGACAAGTTGACACAGGACTTGGCCACGAGTTCATGTGCGCAGGACTCCTTTTTAGAGCATAGGCCTAAGCTTGGTGGGCAGATCGGGGGTTGCAAAGAAGTGTGGAGCCGTGTTGCAGAACGGCAGAAGAGCAAATGTGGAAATCCAAGAAACTCTGCCAGAGGCTCGTAGGACGGTCGTAGGTCAAGCATGCTTGAAGTTGGTCCTAAGTTGATTTCGAGTGAGCCTGCGTGGATCCGGTTCATGCTCAAGGCCAGGAGAGTCGACCAGGAGCTCATGACAAAAAGCTAGGACCAGGCCACAAGTTCTAAGCCGAATGCACCCCCAAAGCCCCAACCTACCCCAAGACTTTAAAGCCCTGAGCCACTATTACACACCACAAAAACGCCCTAAACCCTTAAGTCCTAAACTTAAACCCTTGAATCCTAAACCCCAAAACTCCTAAGCCCTAAGCCCCGAAATCCCAAGTGCTCAGGTTCTTGGAGCCAAGACTGGGTAGGTCTGGATCGGAAGTTGGAGGCGAGATGTAAATTTGGGGTTCAGGGGTTTAGGGGTTTCGGGGTTTGGGGTTTAGGGGTTAGGTGTTTAGGGTCAAGGTTCAGGGCAGATCACATAGTAGGATAGAACAGAATACACTGTATTCCAATAGCATTAAAGTGTGGCATAGTCTATTAAAATATGATGCAGCATAAAGCACAGTAAAATGTGAACGTAGAATAATATCTATATATATATATATATATATTGACAGAGCAAAGTAGAATAGAATATACTAGAACATGATACAATGTTCTACAGCATATTTCAAACAAGATTCTTGCGGTGGGCGTATGTCAGTTAGGTAGGGTTAGATGCACCAGTGTGTGGGTTTTCGTATACCGCACTGTTCAGCTGTACATGCGCATACGACCTGTATGCATGAAAGCACAAACCACAGTGGGCATTTGTACAGCCACACGTGCGCATGACTAGCATGAACAGCATGCATGGGCTTGTGCATGCGTTTATATACGCACATGAACAAACACGCCACTACTACATGACACAAGCTACAAAGTAGGAAACAAAAGGCCGTTGGGTTTCGAATTTTCCGGATCCTGCGACGAGTCTGATTACAACTACATGTTGGCCTTGTGAAGCGGCAGAGAGACATGGAGGGAGCAGGCAGATTCTGACTCACAGAGTATCCCTGAAGCTAATGTCACTAGGGCCACCATGGAAAACTCTGTACCCACTTATTGGTTCGAACCTCAAGCTTGGACTTCCCACGAGAGAGTTCCTATACCTTTCGCCCCAAACTCAGAGACTAAATTCGCTTCGATGAGGTGCCACCATCAGGCCATGCTGAGGGCATAAGGGCAGAAGCTTATTGAAAACTACGGGCTTGCAGGGTCTTCGGGGATGGTCGAGCACTTCGGAGTTCGGGCTTGGATCTTGGATGAAACTGGTTTTTGGGTTTGGGTTGTCGGTGTGTGCGTCGCAGCTGCCGGCATGTTTCCATCATATCTATCCGTCTGTATCCGCCCCGTGTTCTTGCACACTCTGTGTTTGAACACTAACAGTCACCCACCACCTCGACCCCTATCGCCGTCACCTAACAGATCTCTACGAAATCCTAAACCCCTCAACCCCAGATCTCCTTCCATGGACTTTGAAACGTCAGACACAAAGACCCGGCTCCAAGTGTACTTCATCAAGTGTTTCGCTAGGTTTACATTTACAGATAATGACTGCTGATGTTGTTGCTGCTGCTAGTTTTGATAATGATACTCTGATTACCATGCAGTGATTTGCTACCGTCACGACTACGTAGTCTTAGTGTACTGAGAGTTCCATATAGAAGTACTGGTCTGAATAGCGTCGTGGCAAAGGAGAATCGGCCCGAAGACCTCTTCGAACTTAGGGGCAAGGGGTTTGGGAGCGATTGAGGGTTCAGCGCGGCCAGGCCACAAGGGGACGACGCCGAGGCCTGATACCCTAGTCTTGGCCGACGGAGACACTTTCTGCCCTCTCTCTCTTGCACCCTCTCGCTCCCTGATGCTGCTTGTGTGTCCCACTTACCGTTCGTTTCACCCGCTGTCTCTGTTTATCCCCGTTTGTCGCTCTCCCTCTCTCTCTCTCTCTCTTTGTGCCGACCGGCTTTCCTCACCGACACGGAGTAGTCCAACGGTACTCTGTCCTGGTTCGCTAAATGCGTGCGTGTGTGTGGCCGTTGTAGGGTTGAGGGTTTGGGAACACAATGTCACCGCCGTCTTCGTAGAAGCAGTGGTGGTGACAGCTGCCGTGACGGTAACGAGTAGTGCTAGTAACCTGCAGAAGCACAGATCAAAGGTGTCCACCTGACCCAAATCGCTGCGACCAGGCAGAAGACATAATCAACGAGGAGGTTTTTGCAGATCAAGCCAGGCACCTATGGCAGTACAGCTGTGCACAGAGGCTAGTGAGCTTCTTGTTGGCCCCTTGCCACAAAGAGTGTCCACATTGACATGGTGGTGCTCCCATGGAGCCACCAGGCTTTGTCCCGGATCTTCCTTAGAGCGCCGATGTTCCTAGGATTTGATCCGACGTGCTTCTGTAGAGTCTACATGTCGGAAGCCTGCGGTCAGTTTCTGTTTGTAGCCTTGGCCTTGGCCCCAAGGTTGCAAATCTCTCCCACTCCATAGAGGACGGCGGGCTCCAACTTTTGCACGATCATGCTCGGACTTTTGGCTGTGTGTGCGTGCATTGCCCAGAGATTTCGAACCTTGAAACCTCAGCCGCGAGGAGATTGCACGGAATTTTCGCCTGGACCATCTCCAGAAGACGAGCCACTGGGATTTGCAGATGAGTTGAGCTTCAATCTCGCATGGTTGACCGGGTTGCAACTTCGGATGCTGTTGAATTCCTTGTCGGCCTTATAGAGATCATTACTGGCAGAAAGCATTCTGAGGAACCCTGAAACCAACTCGGGCCGCCTTTGCGGAACCCACCTCCTGCAAAGCGGAAGGTCCGACGTACTTCAGGGTTCATAGAGCTAATGCCGAAAGGCTCCAACAAAAAGACTCACAAGGGTTGAGATCTTTGAAACTGCCTACGACCTTCGACACCCGAAAGCCCTACCGGCCCTCCAAAATCAATGACTATTTTGTACGTGCAGGGAGAGAGAGTGTGTGTGTGTGTGTGTGTGTGTCTGTGTGTCCGTGTGTCTGTGCGTCTGTGTGTCTGTGTGTCTGTGTGTCTGTGTGTCTGTGGGTCTGTGTCTGTGTCGAAGCGATGTGGCTAAAACCGTATGAGGTTCATTTGGGCTGCAGCTACTTTCACTGCCCTGCTGTCACTACAGGTAGCAACCCGAACTCCCAAATTCGACACCCTGAGGCCCAGCCTAAACCCCAGACCCCAAGCACCAAGTACACAAAACCCCTAAGCCTCTACCGTGAACAGCGGAAAAGGGTTCAGCGCCTAAGCCTCTCAGGCGATGCCAAAGCTGCTGCTCGGCTGGAGGCCGCCAGGCGTGAGAAAGAGGCCAGACCGGGAGTCGGGAGTCATGGCAAGGAAACTTACCTTTGGTTAGTACGGAATGGAAGAATGGTAGTAATAGTAGTTATAATTGTACCCCATTCCTCCATTCCCTACTAACCAAAGGTAAGATAACGCCAATGTTGATCATGTAATGACAGTAATGAGACATATTGCACTGCATTAGCATATATGTTTGTGTGTATATATAGAATACATACGTTGATACGCGTGCATGTGTATGTATGTACGTATATATATATATATATATATATATATATATATAATCTGTGTATTATATATATATATATATATATTTATTTATTTATTTATACACACACATATATATGTATGTATCTTGACATGTTTGTTTCGGTACGAATGCTAGACGTGTATATGCGTACACTTATGACGTTTGCATCGAAGGTTGGCCTTCTGATCGCTCGATTCCTAAAGGGCCGATAGCTTCAGACCTCAAGCCGTACATCCAGCCAGAGCAGGGTTTGTTAACAGCGAGGTTTCTCGGAGAAGCATAATGAGGATTTAATAATCCTAGGGCTCATGCAGAGTCTCTAGATTCAGACTCCGTGTGCTTGTCGCGGTCCAGGCGAGTGACTTGTCCTGTTTCCTGCTTGTCTGAAGTCCAGGCAGAAATACGACGTGCTCGGAAGAAGGACTGGCGGGGGTGTCATGCAAGAGCGGCTAGTGAAAGTGCTAACAGGCGTACATGTTCGTGCGGGTCTTGTTTTGTAGTTGTGCATACACGTATGCATGCATTTCATCACGTACGTGCGTGTGCGTCTGAGTCTGACTTTGTGCAAATATATGCAGCAGTATGCGTACATATATATATATATATATGTTCATTTGTAACTCTCATTTATTATGTGCGTGTGTCTGTGTGTCTGTGTGTGTGTGTTTGTGTGTGTGTGTGTGTCTGTGTGTGTGTGTGTGTGCATGCATGTGTGGGAGCAGATGCCAATAGGCAAACAGACTCCCTGCAGCATGTGAGGGTTGTTGTTGTCATCGGGTGTTAACAGTAGCACAAACAAGTCGCAATCCCACAATGCCGGGACGTGCTTCTCCTGACCTCTCCCGTTACTCTCGTCTTCACGCAGAGGAGCTCCCTATATGCCTGAAGATAGCAACGCCTTCGTATGTGAACTCTTGGAACTCGCAGCCCAATGCCCTGCCATCCCGTGCTAGCGTGGGTCCAGACCGAATCTATTCAACATGCAGTTTCTGAATTTCTCACCATGTTGTCACCACGGTCAAGGAGCAGATGGCCAAAGATCCAAGGCGCAAGGTGGCTGGGCGCACGAGAATTTGCAAGACTTCTAGTTAGCTCAGTAACCCCGAGCTTCAACTTTGTCCCCCCAAGTTGTCAACACTTCCCTGAGAGCATTCTCAAGCTTTGAACGCTCAGCTAGCATATGCTCGCTTTCTGACGCTCCCCGATGAATTCCGAAAGAATGAGAGACCTGAATCTCCAACACGCAACTACGGTTCTCGTGCTTCTTTGTCGCGGAGTGCTCGCACCCACTATTACGCACCCCTCGTCGTTGGCCTCAAGAGAGTTGTCAGGTGGCGTTGAAAATCGAGCGGGGACGCCGCGAAGCTGCCGAAGCCTACATGCAGGGTAACAAGGCGGAAGGATTGTCTTCAGTGCGCATATGATACTAATACTACAGGTCACGATTCCGACGATGATGATGAGGATGATGCGGATGCGGATTTTGATCATTTGATCTTGTTGTTGTTGATGATGATGATGGGCAGGATGACGATAACGACGACGGTGGTTATGCGACAAAAGATAATCATACAGGTTTGAGTGCTGCATAGGGCCGGACCAAACACGCCTAGTCAGGCACTGAATGTTTTTGCCAGGGGCTCGTTGGGGTGAGGGGCTTGGAGCTTAAGGTGTGGGGATGGTTGCCCCGATTTCCCAAGGTTTCGATTGGTTGGCTTGAGTTTAGGGCTTCCGGATTGAAAGTTTGGAGTTTGAGTGAGATTGGGGTATTGGAATCGGGGTTTACGGTTTAGCAAGTTTGAGGCATCGCAGCTTGTCCGGCTGACCAGTGCTTGATCGGGTTACTTCCCGTACTGTTTTTGGGGGAAGGCATCCTTCTCTCATTCGCAATTTTACACCAAAACGGTTAAGGGTTTACCCTAAACCCTGAACCTTTAAAGAAAAAGAACCCTGAGCCTTCAGGTGCCTAACTCGCCTTTCAAGTCTCGCCACGAGAAGAGACCAGCCGTTGCTGGCGGATGTCAGGCTGGGGAGGACGGGGAGCCGAAGAAGAGCAGCAAGCAGAAGGCCGGCTGAGGTTAGGATTTAGGAATTTTGGGTTTAGGGTTTTCGGGTGTTTATGGCTTTAAGGGTTTAGGGTTTTAGGGTTTTCGGGCTTTAGGGTTTAGGGCTTTAGGGGTTTAGGGTTTGGGGTTTTAAGGTTTAGGGTTCTAGGGTAAGGGCTTCCATACTTCCATACTCTGCTTCGCCATTCGCCGCGGTCTCTGATGCCAACGTGGAAAGGCCATTCCGATGGTGGAGTTCATGGCCGAGGATTGCACCATTGACAACAAGGTGCCCAGGGTGCACGAAACCAAGCAGGTAGAAGGTAGGCCAGGTAGGCACTTTTCGCAGCTCTCATGCAGCGGAGAGTGCAAGATTTGCAGAGGGAGCTCGATGGAGGCACTGCTTCTGAAGCAAACCAGACAGCAGCCCGCGAGACCGGTACCTGGGACCGGGACGCTCAGGAGAAGAAGGAATCAGTACTGTATGAAACACACATCACACGCGCCACAAGGAACGGAAGATGAATGAATGTGTTTGACATTTGATGAAACTGTAGTGCAGAATCAAGCTCATGAAAGCAGAAGAACTTCGGGCTCCGGCAGGAAGGGGTCGAAGTGGTCGATGTGCTTGCGATCCAGCAACAGACTCAGCTGTGAGGCAGACAGAGTGTTGCGGGGAAGATTAAGCAGCCCAATACATGGATCTGAATGACTCATGGCATTGTTTAAGAGTCCCTTTATGTATCACAACTTTAGTCGACTCATTAATGCTCCTGCACTACTCTTATGAACGACAACGACCACCACCAACACAACAGCACAACAGCGACAGCAACAGCAACCACGACCACAAACACAGCGACAGCGGCAGTGTCAACGACCACGACGACCACAACATGACAACACCAACAGCATCAACATCTTCCCGGTCCTCCACCGCAGCAAGGATGTCCATGCTAGCGAGCGCTCAAGTTGGACTGTTGCCAATTCGTCCCCTTTAAGTGGCTATACGGCTGTAGCGCATCTTCTTCATCATCATGAGCAGCAACAGCAGCAACCACACTCACAACCGCAACTACAACACCGACGGCAGCGGCAACAGCCTCACCACCGTCATCATCGTCCTCATTAGCAGTATACTTAGAATTGATGCAGGGAGATGTCGATTATAAGTCACAAAATAAAGTGTCATTGTCAGCATATAGGTACGTACAAGCCGCGCCTGAGTATGTATTTACATATCTGAGAGCCGCAATTATTTTGGTGCGTGCGGGGTATCTGTATCTATCTGTATCTGCAGCTCGACACACATGTGCGTATGTATACAGGCAATTGCATGCAACAGCGCAGCAAGATACGACCCCACCCTGCAATGGGGTGGCTAAGGCGAAGATGTCAGGGCTTGGGGCACCATCAGAGTGCCCAGGGCTCAGGCTGCGTGGGTTCCTCGCAGGAGAGCCAGAGACACCAGATTTCACACATTACGGTTTAGGGTTTAGGGTTTAGGGTTCACTATGAAGGTTTGGCGTGATCACTACGAGGGCATGGAGTGGTTGAGCGACTGCCGGACCGAAGAACAGGCTACTTGTAGACTAAAAACTCTAGACGCAGGCCGCTTCGCCCCCTTCGATGCCGCTCTCCAGCCACAGTTTTTCGGCTTACCGGTCATCTACAGTGTCAGGCATGCATACAGGTAGCTGGACCTACAAGCAGGCGTCTTGAATTTCCTGTCGCTCGAAAACTCTCACGTTTCCCGTATTAAAAGTGCCTTGAAACATGGCAGCTTTTTCCATGGCGGTTGCACAAGTCGGCGCCGTGCGCTCCTCCTTGCCCAGTGCTCCGGGCCCTCGCCGTGGAGACAGGCGAGGGCTGGCTGAATAAGCGGGATAAGACTGAGAAAGTGCGAATTGGGAGCTGTAACCTGATTTCTGCCTGGAGTTCTTGATGGCTGCATCTGGAAGTCACACCATACTCATGTTCCGCAAGATACTCGAGGGCTACTGTCGTGCTGGTCTGGGGACTGATATGAGCATCCGTCAAAACTTCGACAATCCTTTGCCAAAGGTAGTGCCACGAAAAACGATAGGAAACACCCAAACTGATACGACCAACGACAACCATCTGTTGCGACATGTCCTTGCTGCCGCATTTGTGCCTAATTTTTCCGTGTGATATGTGGCTATCGAAGTCCTGGCGAACACTTATAACTAGCAGATAATAGCAGATAACGCACAAAACTCAGAACATGAGATACGAGGCCCTCGTGGTGTGCTTTCAGAGAGGTGTTTGTGGTTTGGAGGTCAGGCCATAGAGCCCGGAATCATTTTCCGCATGTGCTTCTTCATTCTCGCTGCTGTTTTCCGACAGGTTCCGGTTATTCCAACTGTTGCATGTGCTGCAGTGCTGCAGGTACGCTGTTGCTGTTTCTCCTAATCCTTGCCGCTGCTTTCTTGGTACAAAGCTGCATTTGTTCTACTTCTGCTGCTACTTTTTCCGCCACTGCGACCATGACTACGGCCAGACCACCAATATGATCTTATCTACTACTAGTAATTACTACTCCTACTGCCACTACTACTACGACGACGACGTGCCTAATATCGGGCATGACCTGCAGGTGTTCAACGGGACTGCGGGACGGGCGCACCACCGTTTTTGCCTCCCTGATGGGGTTGGGCTGTGCTGTGCAGTGTAGCTTCAAAAGGAGTCTTGTCTGCACCTTCAGGTCATGTAATGACGTGTTTCAATCAAGGTGAATGCACATTGCTTTCGTCAGCTTGGAGCCATCAACAGCCCCAACCAAGCACAACAACCACATCGCTGGCATCGTCGACGACACCGACAACGACAACAACAACCATAAGAAGGACGACAAGAAGACTAAGAAGCAGAACAGCAACACAAACAACAACCACCTGAGCAATCAACCACCTAGCCAACCAAACCAAACCAAACCCAAACAATCAAACAAGCGAGCAACAAACTACAAACAAAGACAGGCAACAGCAAACAAAAGCAATTAAGACCAAACATCAACACACGAAAACAAACAACTGAAAGTAAGCACGAAACAGCGTCAACAACAGAAAGAAGATATCGCCAACAGCAGCAACAGCAATAATCAACGAATCAACAACCATCAACATCAACATCATCAACAACAACACCACACCAGCACCACCACTACCTCCAGCAGCAGCACCAAACCACAACCAACAACAACACCAACATCAGCCACCGCAACTACAACAAGAACACGAACACGAACACGAAGTCTTCAACAGTAGCAAGAACAAGACGAGTAAGATCGACCAGAAGAAGAACAACAACGACGACGACCACAACGACCACAACAACAACGACACCAACAACACCAACATCATCATTTTCACCATCTTCTTACCATCAACACCATCAACAGCATCAGAAGCAACATCGACAGCATCAACAAGCACGGCAGCAACAACAGCAGCCTTTATATCAGGAGCGACAACAACAGTGGTGGTGATGATGATGATGGCGGTGATGATGACATTATTGACGATGCTGGCAATGACGGTGGTGAAGGCGACGATGATGGCAGAGGATGACAACGATAACAACAAGGACAACAACAGCAGCAGCAACAACAACAGCAGTAAAACAACCAGTACACTTGCTGCTGGTGCTGGTGCTGTCGGTTGGTGGCAGTGGCATCTTAGCTGGTCCGTTGTGGTGCGTGGAAATACGGGGGAGGGGGGGGGGGTCCTGAACAACCGAGGCGCAAGTCCACCTTTGTGGCCCGGGGCGTGCACTCTCAGCTCCAAACGGTTCAAGACGTTCAGGATGTGCCCTGCACAGAGGAGGATGTTCGCCAGCAGGCGGGCAGTTTGATAGTTTTTGCACATGTTTTAACCCGTTGGCCGTTCATGATGCTGTTGCTGTTGCATTGTTGGCGGAGTATGGGGAGCAGGTACAAGTACAAGCAGGCAGTGGCAGCAGCAGAAGCCGCGACAGCAGAAGAAGCGGCAGCAGTAGCAGCAGTAACAGCAGCAGCAGCAGCAGCAGCAGCAGCAGCAGCAGGAGTAGTAGTAGTAGTAGTAGTAGTAGTAGTAGTAGTAGTAGTAGTAGTAGTAGCAGGAGTAGTAGTAGTAGTAGTAGTAGTAGTAGTAGTAGTAGTAGTAGTAGTAGTAGTAGTAGTAGTAGTGGTAGTGGTAGTGGTACTGGTACTGGTAGCGGTGATGGTAGTGGTGATGGTAGTAGCTGTAGTAGTAGTAGGAGTAGTAGTAGTAGTAGTAGTAGTAGTAGCAGCAGTAGCAGTAGTGGTGGTGGTGGTGGTGGTGGTGGTGGTGGTAGTCGTGGTCGTAGTGGCAGTGGTGGTACATAGTCGTAGCAGAAGCAGCAGGAGTAGCACCAGCTGCAGTAGTCCCGCTCCTCCTCCTGCTGTACCAGGTCGCGCTTGCCCTGACCCGCGATATGCCAGCCAGCATCATCTCCAAGGATGCAGTTGCTCAGCTCCAAGCGGCCGTTGCCGAGGCAAGGGCATTTTTCGAAAAGGCCGATGACGGACTTCAGCCACAACTTTGGCGGGAGGCCGATGTCGTCTTAGTGGGCCCGTCGCGAACGGGCAAGACCACCCTGGCCAGCTACCTGGCCAAGCTGGGTCTCCGGGTTGCCAACTACCCATTGGTGCCGGGTGAGGATCCACCTGGCCATCTTTTCGACGTGGATGCGAGGAAGGTAGCCCTTCTCACCACCGATGCCAAGCAGCTCCAAAGCATCCGCCAACAGAGGATGCTACGGATGGGCCGGTCTAGCTCCCGCTACGCGGCCATGAGTGTGATCCAAGACGAGCTGGACTGGGTCAGAATGTTCTACACGAAGACCTTCCCCGGCTTCCCAGTCGTGAACACTGCTCGCCTTGGCATTGCAGAGGCCGCAGCGATGATCCTCTCCCACTTATATGGCAGGCAGGTGGATTCTCAAACCACTACCCAGCTTGTGGACTTCATCTCCATGCTGACCCACACCCATGCAACGCAGATGTAATGCCGCTAGTTATCCAGTCAGCGCTTCGAAGAGAAATTTTCACTGCTGCTTGCACGGATGGTAAAACACGACTGCAAGCGGCGGTCTGCACCAAGCCATTGGATGACATTTTCGGGCTGATCTGTTAGTGCCCAAGCTTGTAAGCTTCAAGCTCGCCGGGGAAGGTGTCTTGGAGCCAGGGAGAAGCATAGTTCCAGGTGTCCCGAGGTTCCATCGGGCACTAGTGCAAGGAATTCGAGTTCAGACTTTCTTTTACTTGCTGCTCCGTTCCTCGCATGGCCATTGGATTGTATCTCATGGCCTCGTCCTCTGGTGCACGGATTCACGGATTGACATGCTGTTTCAAATTAATACTCTTGATGTCCAGTTGTGATCACGAAGTATAGTACTAGTACTAGTGGTCAAAGGCTGTTACCGTTCGGTTGTCGTATTGATGATGATTATGACAATGACAGCGCAGGGGAGAGTGGCTGTCATTGGCCATGGTGATTGTTGTTGTTGTTGTTGGCGGTGGTGGTTGTGGTGGTGGTGTTGCTGTCGCTGTCGCTGTTGCTGCTGCTGATGCTGTTGATGATGATGATGATGCTGCTGCTGGTAGTGTTGTTGTTGCTTATTTTTCTTTTGTTTTTTTTTTTTTTGGGGGGGGGGGGAGGGGGTTGGGGTTGTGGTTGTGGTTGGGATTGGGGTTGTGGTTGTGGTTGTGTTTGTTGGTGTTGTTGTTGCTTATGTTGTGGTTGTGGTTGATGTTGTTGTTGTGGTCGTGGTTGTTGTTGTTGTTGTCGTTGTTGTCGCTTGTTGGTTGTTGTCGTGGTTGTGTTTGTTGTTGTTTGTGTTGTTGTTGTCGTTGCGTGCGTACATGTGTCTGATGCCGACGAGGAAGATGCCGATAGTGAGGATCTTGGTCAAGCTGGTACGGGTCATGAGCAATTAGATGTCAAGGACTTGTTTTGTGAGTTGATATCCTCGGGGAAGACCAAGACGACGATAATATGCGATTGTCTCCATGGTCACGGTTCTGACATTCGCTGTTAAACGCATGCTCGGAGTTTTTAGGACATCGTTGTTTATCGTTCCATCAAGCATAGTTGAAATCGCGGAAGTGCTCGCGCTGGCGGGAAGTAGACTTGTCGATTTCGTTTGAGTGTGAAGACTTGCAGGCAGAGTAGCAACGAGAGGAGCAGGAATGGAGCAGCAACACGGCTTCCATAAATATTTTTTGACAGTGGCATTCCAGGCCAGAGCCTTGCATGCTGCCAGTCCCACTGGCATGGCGGCTTTAGCAAGTTTGCTTGACCTCTTCTGGGCATTCGAAGGAGAGGAGCGCTCACAAACCTGCCGCCGCAACATGCTCAGAGCAGCAACCCTGCTAAGCGCGACAGGTGGGAGCTCTTTCTTGGAAAAAGACTTTCCCACCTGTTTCAGGAGCTTGCTGCTAGGAGACCGACAGAAATTTTCGCTCACGCAGCAAGAGCGCTAAACGCGCCGAAAGGGATTTTAAGGTGTTGACATCGTTGGATGCGAACTTGATATCTTGAGCTGGGTTTCACTATGATTAGCTTCTGCTGCTTGGTCGAGAAAACTGCGAATGCCGGCCACCACGGCCACGCGACGCGGTAGGTTCTGATCCGTACGCAGACATGGTAAAGAACCGCCGAAAGAGGTGACAAAGGCCGACTCTGTTTGCAAGCAGCTGAACCTGCTTTGGGGAGCTCAAATCGCTTGGCACCACTTTTCGTTCAACTTCAATCGCTCTGAAAGCCATGCCAAGGTCGATGAAATGCTGCACCTCCGACGGTGGCAGGAGAAAACACAGAAGCCCAAGAACAACTCTTTGAGAAGTGGCAGGGTCCCCGGTGTGCTGCCGCCCGGCTTTCTTGCTTCAACCATGCTTCACCGCATCCAGCGCCCCACAAGTCGCAGCCCCGCAGCATCGAGGCGGCTCTACGGGCAAGCTCGAGGCATGGGGCGAGGATGTGCACTTCTCCAGAGTGGCTATGACCCGGCTGCAGATACGTTGTGCTCTTGCAATCTTTGAGCTCTAGGGTCTTTGATTGTAGTTGTGAGTCATGGCGCGCATTGAGATCAGCTCAGACGGATACTTACAACCCTCACGGACCAAAAGTCTGCGATGTTCCTTCGATGCTTCCACAAGCAGCAAAAGCCACGACTTGCAGACCTGCCGCTGGCTCTTCTCCAGCTCGGCACTGGGTGCCGTCTCACTGGAGGCACCTGCGGCTTAAGGGCTTTAGCTACTGCTGCCATCATCTACCAATATGGGCACCTTCTGCAGGTCCAGGCTGGGTTGATGCTGGATTTTCTGAAGTGTCGGACTCGGAAGTCTCGGAAGTTCAGAGCTTTGTGGAATCGGCTCGCGCAAGTTCGAGAAGACTCGAATTGGGCTCAGTACAAGAAGGGGGTTGTGGGGTCGGTGGTGTTGCGATGACCCTTCGGCTCTACAACTCCAACACGAGAAAAGCAAAGCAAAAGCCCTCACTTGCTGAACCCTTTCAGCCCCTCTCCATGGGAGTTTGCGAAAATAGGGGACCCTAATATAGTACCCTAAATAGTAGGTTATAAGGACCCTAAAATGAGGTACCCTTAATTTTAGGAAACTCCCCCATGGCCCAGGAGAAGCTGGCCCTGGCAAAGGCGGGAATGCCACATAGCCCAACAACCCGCATGACACAGGAGTTTCCTACAATTAAGGGTACCTTATTTTAGGGTCCTTATAATCAGGATCCTACTATTTAGGGTACTATATTAGGGTCCCCCTGTTTCTTCGAGGTGTTCCGAACACCAGCAGCACAGAGGTCATGCTTGCGTCTTTGCATCACGTCCTATCCTGAATAAGTCTGACCATGACGACATAGAACCTCGCTTTGATGCAGTGCCGTAGCGGCAGAAGCAAAGAAAAGACGAGTGTATAGGCGACACGGATTGAACATGTTTCATTCGAGGTCGACAGTTGAAGCTGACTCGTAGCGCAGATTCGACCTGTCCCCGAAGGCGAGACGAGATGGCCAACGGGCGTGAAGCCCAGAGCAAGCCGACTCACCATGAAGACAACATACTGGTCCTGCAGCTACTTTCTTGGCATCGTCTTCCTGACCACATGTCGGTGCCGGTTCATCATCGTTGTCACTGTTATTATCATCACCATCATCATCACTGTCATCACCACCATCTTTAATAATCATCATCATTATGATCGCTGTCGTCATCGTTATCATCAGGACACAACTGTCATCTTCAGCTGTCATCATCTGCATCGTTACCATCTAAACAAAGCATCAGAAGCAGCCGCCTCACGTCCGTGATGTGAGGCCGAGAAGATCCGACAGAAGCTCACAAACATGAGGAGCTCTCGGGGGCTCCCGCCTTGTCCCATGCTGGAGCCTTTGGTACCATACTAAAAGGATCATGGGACTTAGTAAATAAGTTATAACTTATAACCTTACTTACTAAGTCCCATGAGCCTTTAAGTACCCTTGCGAGTCTCAAGGTTTTGTACGAATGCTCGACGAAGAGGCCTTAACATCCTAGGCCGCTGTCCGCCCTGCTGGCGCTGGTCCTGGTGTGAGTTTTTTGCAATGGCAACGTATCCAGAGAATCTTGATGCCGCAGTCACACCAAGAACAGTGCCAAAAACAGCAATAAGAAGACGAAGAATAAGAAGAATAATGGTGTGCACATGTGCATATCCGACGTATTTCCAGGACGGAGTGTCCTCTCTACCTCTGCCGAGCCTATGGCTTGGTCGACAGCCAAGGAAATTCCGCCTGGGCCTTGGTCAGTTTTGTGTTGGGCTGTCGGAGTTTGGAGGTTTCCTGCTGAGAGCAGGGTCATCGTTGAGGCATTTGGTGGAGGTCCGAAAATTCGCAAAGCTACTCGCTATGGCAATCAAAAGCTGGCAATTCTACCATGCCAGCAAGCCTCAACAGCACCAATGAATAACGGTTCAAGGCAGTGCCACAGGTACGATGCACCTCACAATACTCCATGTTTTCTAGACCCTTTTCCGTCTTCACTGTGTTGCTTTCTGCTGAGATGGAACGAGAACAGAAGAGAGCAGCCGGCACAGTGTAAAACGTAACGGCGGCCGGGCTCCCCCAACTCATCCGGCAGATACTTGCCCGCTCGTCCTACGACGAGCATTCGGACTCGGAATACGCAAGCCTTGCGAGCTCAGACGAGGCTCAGATGTCGGATTGCGAGTACTAAGTGTGATCAAGTGCTTCATTCAGGAGGACTAGGTAGGGCTTTGGGACATTGTATATTTTCCCTTATTAGGCTTAAGATGATCTTACCTACAAATATCTTTCAATGGCTTTAAAAGCACCTCCTAGAGGAGGTTCCTCTGCGTCAGGGTGTCCGAGTTGAAGAGCCCTGGGGGCCCTTGAGGAGTCCATGAGCCCACACCTCGGATCTCAAGACACCCTTGACAGCATCCACGGAGAAGTTTGCAGGCTCCTTCGACCTGGAATGGTCAAGGCTCCAAAAGAACCCAAACCCTGAAAGCCTGAACCTCCTTAAGCCCAAGCTTGAAGCCCTGAAGCCACCGTTGTTTAAAGCGACCCTAAGCTTCCCGAAAGAATGCAGGAGATAACTCACAGCCGCCGAAGCAGCGGTGAGGAGAGTTGGAGTGCTTTAGGGTTTTGGAACTTTGGGGTTTTGGGAGGCTCAGGGGCTCGGGTTTTGCAAGGGCTTCAGACTCTGGCAGACTTCGGCGCTCAGTCTTTGGTCGCTATCTATTTTTTGTTGCCGCTTGTTGTGCCGTTTGGGCGACGGGCCTTGGCTTTGCGACTTGAGGGTGGAGGGCTCAGCCCTAGCACCGCGTTCAGATGGGTCCAATGAGCTGGAGTGGCACAGAACGCAAGAGTGTGAACCCTGCGTGCGTAACCTCATGCACACCCCCCAATGCGATTTGGGATCCTCCTACGGTTGAGGATACCAACCCTGCATTACCTTAAGGAACCTAGACTATGGGAATTATGGTATATATTCCCTATTATGGATAATGCAGGATTTATATCCTCAACCGTAGCAGCTCTAGTCCGATGTTTTTGTTTTTGTTGCAGCAGGCCTTTACTTCGCCTTCGGCTTCAGCATCGGTCTCCTTCAGTCGAAAGACGCTCTCTCGAAATACCACCAGAATGACCACCACAAGGCATGTGCTCAGGGCTTGAGGACTTCACGCGTTCCTTGTCTGAGAGAAGTACGAATAGGTGCATTGTGCAGGTTATGGCTTGCGGTGCTCACGGGCCCTTTCCCCGCTTGGGCCAATGCTTCAGAACCTGTCGGCAGAAAGCATCCCAGTAAAGTACAGGCAGGATGCCACAAGCGGAGCAGCCGAAAAGTAGCAAAGTGCAGACACAACCACGCAGAACCAAGCCGACTCAACACAGAGAACGCCAGAAGGGCTCTCCAGGTCCTTGGGCTGATGTGTCACCTCGGGTTCAGACCTTCAGATTGTAAATATAAAGTGAAGCCCGTCGTGGTTCAGAAGATAGTTGTTTGCTGTCCTGGGTATATGGTGGAGAACTCTACGTTTCAGCCCTTTCATCCAAAGCCAAAAGCCCGAATCACACGGTCCACACCCAAACCCAGAGCCCTGATCAGGGGTACAATCTTCGGTCAAGCCGTGTGGCCCTCATCCTTTTGGAGGGAAGCTGAGTGGCTGCTGAGAATTATTGAATTTCGAAGGTTTGAGGCAGAGGATTGACCAGGTTATTGGAGCTCGAAAACTTTGCAGCAAACAGAAAGTTGAGATTTGAAGATGTTGAGCTTTGCTGTCAGTGTCTTTCTGGAAAACATTCCGAGCCTCTTGGGCCTTTACGAGATTTCGCTCCGATTAGGGAGTCGGGCTTCTGAACGAGACTGAACGCTGGACGCCTCAAGACTGAGCGTGCTGAAAGCGTATGCAAGAATTTCTTGCGAGTCCAGCATCCCATGATGTGCAGAAGCTGCTACGCAGCCTCGTTTAGATATCTGCCCAACTCTACTCTATACTAGCTTATGCTATTCTATGCTGACGCCTCTTAAGGCCCCAAGAGCACTTGTGGCCGAACCTGAAGTGCAGAAGGAGTGCAGCAGGTTCCGAAGTAAGGCCAAAGCCCAAAGCCCAAAGGCCCCCTAAGCCGCGACTAAGAAACCCTGGATTCATGGGGTACTCTACTTCCTTGAGTAGGCCTTAAACCCCCTTAACCCCCTAAAGGTCCCTGTGATAGATGATAAACCCCCCAAAACCCCGCATCCCTGATTTCCTAAATCCTAAACCCGAAACCGAGATGCAAAACGCATGCGTTTGGCCCTGCCGGAAGCACCGAAGTGACTGCCGCCCAGGGACGAAAAAGCATTGCCAGGACCCTCCGCCTGGTAAGGGAGTTTAGGTTTAGGCTTTAGGGCTTATAGGGTTTGTGATGAACCTATAAAAGGGGCTGTACAAGGCTCTGGAAGGTTTGAGAGGGCCTTTTGGCTTTTTGATCAAGTTGAGGAATGGTTAAGATTAGATCTTTCAGGCTGTTGGGCATTGGCTTTCAGGGTTGGCCGGAAGCCGTGCATGAGTAGATGACATGAGCTATTTATGGAGGAGTTGAGATTTTGACGCTCAGCTGTGACCTTGACATGGTGAAGGAAAACAATCGGCGGAAACGCTGATCGTGCAAGGCTAGAAGCGCAGAGCTCAGAGACCCCATAGCCCGTACAACGCTTTCTCTGCTTGATTCGGATGTGAAAGGGAGCCAATGCTGGCTTCGAGAAGCACTTCATAAGACAGTCCGATAAGAGCAAACTAGATACGACAGGCGCCAACCTTGCCTTCAGCTGGCCCGAATGCGCCATCTGAGGCACTTGCGCGGAAGGTGAAGAAATGCAAAGCCATCATGAGGGCTACCGTTCAGGCGGACAGTCAGTCCATGTGAGGAGCGATGTGGTGGTCCTTTTGCAAGTTCTGGGCAAAGCTGCAAAGGATTCTTTCTTAATGGTAGCTCCCACATTTCCGCCACACACTATGCATGATTATGCATGATTCGGCATTGAATTTGCTAGCGAGGGGGCGTCAATTCGAACGGTAAGGGTTTCACAACGGTAGCCTCGATACAACCTTTGGCCAAGAAATGCCTTGAGCCCTTGTGCCAGTGGCTGAAGATCCTCTTCCACAAGCGACGCCTTCACAGAGCAGCAGATGCCTGCTTGGCAGCAGCCTGAGACTAAATCTGATTTGGGCATCAGGGAAGACCTCACAGTCCCTATACACCTGAATTCTGAACTGTGAACCTCGACCCTACCCTAGACCCCTAACTACTCAGTGAACAGGTAGTTCTACCTCAATGTGTGTTAAACTGTTATGTATTATACTGCAGCGAGCCATCGGCTTCGTGAACCCGGAAAGCTTGGACCTACTGGTACCCGCGGCCAAAGTTCAAAAGAGCACAAACACGAGCCATTGAAGCTCATGTCGCTGTGTTTGTGTCGGTTTTCCATGACTTCGGATGGGCTGGGGCTGCCCGTGAAGGACCCGCAGACCCCACGGTGCCAGGTGCTCCTCCGACATCTCGGTGAATGGGTCCACATTCGCAGTGCTATGAAGGGCTTCCTCCAGCGCGTTAAGGTGCGAAGAGGGTGATTGCAAGGGCGCAAGAAGCTGTTTGAGGATGTGTCTGGCATGAGGTCACAAGACCGGACCCTAAACTATTACTGTTACAGTTTGGATCTTTAATTTGCACCGTGGTGTAGTCATGGCTTTACCTCAAACTGCTATCATGTAGCATCATATAGTACATGTACTTGGTCCCGGGGCTATCTCGTATCACCTGGGTGTTTTACGCATCTGCAAGGCGTCTACTTCGGGGAACCAATTATAAACGTTATATAATCTTATCAAGCTCTGTATCTTCACCTTCATATTCTTCGGCGTCCGCAGCACGCTTGTGCGCGCTCATCTTCGCACGAGTGTGTGCTTGTGTATTGCAGCTTATGTATTAGACATCTGTATACATATGCACTGGTGCGGTCTGTGCCTGTCGGTTTTTGAAGCCCAAAGAGTCTTCTGCTCACATCTGCGTCGCGCAGGGTCACGCGGGACTCGCGTAGGACTATAATATAGCGACCTACTCACCACCCATTTCCAGGGTTGCTTTTCATGCTTCCGTGGCGGGTTCAGGCATCCTCTCAGTCTTATACTAGTAGCATGCCACTTTCAAATCCCAGCGTCTACTTGGCAAACTCACTGCTTTCTTATCTTGGAATGCTTCCAAATGTAGTATATACCTCAGCGTCCGCAACAAATCCGGCACTTTGGCCTACCTGCTGCGTGCTTCTTGAAACCAGCGTCTACATGGGGTTTAGGTAATTCTGATGTGTAAATTTCCTGCTGATGTGTATTCTCCCTAAACCAGCGTCTGTCGGCATTGATGTGTATTCTCACCAGCTGATGTGAGATAACCCCAGCGCCCAGTATGAATGTGTGTGTATATATATATATATATATATATAAATATGTATATATATATATATATATATATATATATGTGGACCTATATATATATATATGTATATATATATATATATATGTATATATATATATATACATATATATGTATATAAATATATATGTATGTATGGATATATGTACACTGCAAACATGTACATATACATACATACACACACATACGTACATACATACAGAAATGAGTAGACTGAGGGGAGACAGAGAGAGAGAGAGAGAGCGAGAGAGAGAGAAGCACCAGCGTCGCATTGCCGCGGCAGCAGAACTGGGAAGGAGACGACAGTCAGACAGGACAGATGCCGTATGCAGACGCCAAATTGATCGTACTGAAATTGTAGCATGAAGCGACGTTGCATTAATGTGGTGCTATGTCGGTATAAGGGTATTCGCGATGGCATTCCACGATGCAAGTTTCTTGTGCATTCATCCAATGCCGCGAACATGCAACTGGACAGGAGAACACATCAATGGAACATTCCAGCAGTTTCAGCATTAGCATGTTATGTTTGCATCGAATCTCAAGATGAAGCACAGACTGTACATGAAGTCAGAATATGACCACGAGCACTAGTAGCAGTGCATTCTGCAATGTACTCTTAGCCTGCAGCAACTCTCGCTTGTATGTTCGTATTTGCCAGACCATCCAGCGGACGATCCGGGAGTTTCTCGCCATCAAGCACAAACGCTGCCCAGCCCACAGACAGTTTTTCGAAGCATTCGCTTCTAGCCAAGTCTTTCGAGGCAGCCTTGCAGTGAAGCTTGGACACCCAGTCGTTCGGCCCTTTGAGGCCATCTGATCGAGAAGGAATGGTGCCGCATTGAGGCCAGAATGGGTTAGGTTCAGTGCATGCCAGTCCATCAAAAGCAAGTCAGGCTCCTAGATGCTGGAAGATGTTCTGGCTACGAAAATTCCATTGCAACCGCAAGCATGACTCGGATAGCGCAGAGGCTTGTGCGGAAAGCAGCAGCGAGCCTAGTCACCACCCTGAACCAACCGATCGAAGTCCTCCCTATACCCTGAACCCCAAACCCTGAACCCTGAACCCTAACCCCTGAAGCCTAAACCCTGAACCTTAATTTAAACCGTGTCCTGTGCTCTAAAGCTTGGCAGGATCAGCACCTATCAACCCATGCACAGCACAAGGTGGAGAGTGCCATGCAGGACTGAAGCAAAGAAAGGATGCCCCTGTATACAAGTACTGTACGATGCTATATACACATATACATGTACTCATATACATATATAGTTACAAAAATAGATACTTAGATACATAGATCCATTGATGAACTCTGATCAACCGAATGTGCGTTATGTATGTATGCAGGTAATGTCTCTATGGATGGATGGGATGGGATGGGATGGGATGGGATGGGACAGGACGGGATGGGCTGGATGGATGGATGGACGGATGGATGGATGCGTGGATGCGTGGATGCATGGATGCATAGATGGATGGATGGATGGAAGGATGGATGGATGGATGAATGGACGCATGGAAACATGGATGCATGGATGAATGGATGAATGGGTTCCTAGCTAATTATATTTATGTGTAATCTTTCTGTGCATAAGTGTTTACATCTGTTTCTATGTTTAAATACAGGCATGCATACATGCGTGCAGATTTTGAACTGGGCGTAGCCCCTGAAAGGCGATGGTCGGACTTAGGGGGTTGGACAAACTTTGTGATCGATGGAACAAAAGCCCTTGCATGGCTCATTGGAGCCCCCTGCTCGGCTGGAAACTCGTAGATTCCGTAGATTCCGTTGGCGGTTGGGTCAGATTGGCTGCATCCGGCAGCGAATCGACTCCGCACCCTGGAGATTTCACGCACGAGCATTAAGCTCTCTGTGGATCTTGCTCGGTGATGATGCCAAGTCTGAAGCTACTTGGTGCTGTGGCTGAGATTATGTCGATCCCAGGCATTAGAGCAAGACTGCTAGTTAGTTCTTCTTTCTTCTTCTACGAACAGGCATCATGTTTTAAGCAATGGTGTTCGTCTTCTGGGTCGAACTTGAATTGCCCTTCGCCTCAAAACTACAC
The DNA here is from genome assembly GCA_905221615.1 of Symbiodinium sp. CCMP2592. Classification (NCBI taxonomy): domain Eukaryota; class Dinophyceae; order Suessiales; family Symbiodiniaceae; genus Symbiodinium; species Symbiodinium sp. CCMP2592. The sequence continues at coordinate 34,012 of CAJNDT010001224.1, read as the reverse complement.
GGAGAGGCGCAGCTTCTTGATGTCACCTCGTAGTGCCTCTGTATGTGTGCGGGTATTTTCAAGGAAGCAGAAGTCCTCGTCACTGCAGCTGTCGATGTGCACATCAAGAGTCTGTCATCCTGCAGCTTCATTTGTTCCAATCTTGTGCTGGAAGGTAAGGGGCTTCGGGAACTCTCTGTTTGCTGGCCTAGCATTGTGGCTCCGTCAAGCGACTCAGTACGTGTTGTTGTTTCATCGTACCAGTCAAGCCCTTTAACTAGTAACTGGTTGATCATGTTATTATGAGATAATGTTTGACCTGAAACTATGCGTGTACATATATATATATATATATACACGTGTATTTATATATGTGTATATACGTATATGTGTATGTTTGTATACCTGTACATGTTTGTTCAAATAGATACATGTCTCTCTCTCTCTCTCTCTGTCTCTCTTTATATATGTGTGTGTGTGTATGTGTGTATATATGTATATATATTACACATATACGAACACGGACTCGTTGGATTCAGCGCGCTCTTGCTCTCTCTCTCTCTCTCTCTCTCTCTCTCTCTCTCTCTCTCTCTCTCTCTCTTTCTCTCTCTCGCAATGCTTTGGTCAGAAGACCAGAAGAAATGGGTTGTCCCGACAGTGCCAGTAGAACTCAGATTGTCTCCGTGTGAGGAGACGAGTAGCAGTCAGCCCGGCCGTCCTGTTTTAGAGGTTTTGGGTTTCAGGGGTTTGAGGTGTGGACGTGGGGTTTAGCAGGTTTAGCCTTGAGGGTTCGCACGGTTTATTGTTCGGGCTTCAGGGCAGATGCTTGTGTACGTACCATAAGCCGGGAAGGCTTGGGGATTCTAATCCGGCCTTGGTTTAGTCACGGCATGCGGGTTTGACAGTGTCTTTGTCTACATGGTCTTTTGGTTGAGGGCTCTCTGACAAGTCTGACCACGGTGCTTTGATCATCGCCACTGGTGCACTAAACTGTTCCATCGAACGAGTGGTAGGCTAGGAGAACGGAGCATGTCTAGATTCCTGTCCCACTGCTCTTCTACAGTTTTGTGCACGACTACTATATGACTGTATGTTCTTCATCACTTCGTTTGCATGCGTTAATTATCTGCCAGGACCAGAGGACCAGGACGAGGGTGCTGCGCTCAGAAATGTTGATGCACGGAACGTATGGATGCATTGACACAGTCACCGTAGTAAAAACCTGTTGTAAAGAGCGTGGCAAAGCTGGTACTCCAGTATAAACAGCAGTATAGTGGTTGTCATGTGGCTTTCGGTAGCAACATCAGTCTCGCACAAGCAGAAGATGCTTCATTGAACCGCGAAAAGAAGAAGAACCAATCCCTCGGCATGATGTGAAGATTTCGGCTGGTTGCATTGTGTCCGGGAAGATACTGGGATGAGGAGGGCAACCTGGAGGTGTTAGGCTGCAAGCCATCACCCTAAACGACATTGACTTCGTGGCCACCTGAACGGCAACCTGTAAACAAACATGAGCAGGCCCTACAGCCAAAAGCCTTGCGAGCGCAGCGGTCATTATTGACACGTTAAGAACAATCATATTTACATGCTGATCATCATCGTCATAGCCAAATGACAAACATCTTCAGTACCAACACATTGATGCAGTGATACAGGACCAGTGAACAACTAATCAGAACCTAAACCCTAGAGAAGAAGCCCGCAGGAAGCGGAAAGTACTCCAGGCGGCGCTTGAGGCCTTGCAAAGAGATATTTGATTCGGGTTGGCGGTTCAGGCTCGTACTCTGGCCCTAAACCTAGCCCCAAACCCCAGAAAAAGCATTTTAAAACCTCATACTCGAAGAGTTGTTGAGGGTTTAGCGCGCGTCTCTCTTCTGAGTTGACGACTCTTAGCTTGAAGCTGTCGGCCACGAACAGATCTGCTCATCGACGGCTTGCATCACGAAACTTATGCTTGTGCATGCGACGATTGACAGCACTGCTCTTCCTTCGGGCTGTTCAGGGCCGTTGTCATATTTGCACGTAAGTTCACACCGCAAACTCGCCAAGTACACGCAGACCCCAAAGCCCTCCAGCCCTGAGCCGGCCAGTGGGCCAGGCCAGCGCAAGTTCCAAGTGGAAGATGGTGGTGGACATCTCCAGCCAACGGATCCCTGTAGCAGAAAGAAAGGCGATCATCTCTGCGTGGGCGCCTGAGCCTTCAGAGCCTTCAGGTTGTTGGTTTAGACATGAAAGGCTGTGAGCATGAGCTGTAGAGCATGCACAGAGGGGTCGGAGATGCGGGGACTGCGTTTGATTTCGAAAGCCTTCATGGATTGACTGGCCGGTTATGTTAAGCTCCTGACTACTGCGGAAAGAAGTTGTGCCAAGTGCCTGGATCTGCAGAAAACAACCCGAACTTCTGATCTCGCGCTATTGAAGGCATTTGCAAGTGAGGAATCGGGATTGAAGCATCCCTTCTGCAGACCATTCTCAAGCCAGCCTGAGGTACCATCGGCGAACACTGAAGAGACACATGCAAATTGGCAAGAGCTTCTTGCAGATCGCTTGGCTCTGAGATTCCCTGCTGCAGCTGCAGTGCAACAGGGCAGAAGTAGTAGTTGTTAATTCAGCAAGAGTAGTATATAGCTGTTACGAGATAATCGACGAATGACAATGATAATTAACTATTAAACTCAAAAATAGCAGTCACGGTTTGAGACGTGAGATTGAGAATACGAGAAATTGTAGGGTTCAGAACTGCGCCTGCTCTTTCGCAAGTGACAAGGATGTGGCTTTTGTTGGACACAGCCACAGGACTCCATACAGTATCCTCTAGGGGATGAGCATCAACCGGAGGGCCAGTGGAGGGACAAGATGTCGGAGCTGTCGCATGGTATGCCGTTTCAACGGATTTCCGGGTGTCAGGTTTTGTGTTTGTGGCTTTCAGTCATGAGAGCACATGGTCGCTTCTAAGCCGCAAGTAAACATGAGCACTGGGAATGCTTTCGGCCGTGGAAGCACTGAGGTCCAAGCTACACAAGCACACACAGACCCCCACAGACAGGCAGGCAGAGAGACCGATAACAATACAGGGAGAGCGAGAGAGGCAGATAGAGGGAGAGAGAGAGAGAGAGAGAGAGAGAGAGAGAGAGCGCGAGCGACACAACATACACGCACATACGCCCGCGCAGGTACACACAAACACACACACACACACACACACACACAACGCCGAAAGCAACTGCCGTTTCGGGTTTAGGGTGCACTCAGATCCCAAACAGTCAGCCTGTTGCGAAGGTCTTCGACGCTCTTCAGGCGAGCCGAGAATTGGATCACTACCTCAACCAGTTCCATTACGGAAACAAAGCGAGGGTGACTTGGCTTCAAGAGTTGCAATGTCGCTCAGGATTTGAGCAATAGGTGCTGGGGCTGTTGTCGTCGGATTCCGGTTCTTGCAGGTCCATCGCCATTCTGGCACGACATAAACACATTGCAACCTTAAGGATCAACAGACGAATTGAGTTGTACAGCGTTTGAGACTGTGTGGCAGAATTAAGTTAGTTGTTTTCGTTCTGCATCCGAGGAGACTTTGACACTCTTTGAGATCAAGAGGGAAGACATCGTCCTTGATCAGCAGGCAGCACGCAGATTAAAGGCTTCGCTTTGACTTGTTTGCGGCAGGCGGCAGTCAGTGTTGGGCCGACAAAGATGTGCCTGTGCGCTGTACGTGTTTCTAGCCCGTGCAGACGTACCAACATACACATACACGTGTGTAGGTATATGTATGTATGTATGTATGTAGGTAGGTATGTATGTATGTATGTATGTATACAACTATATATATATATATATATATGTATATATATATATATATATATATATATATATATATATGGTCAGGCGTCTGGCGTTCCCGGCCCCCTCCCCCCCCAATGGTATGCTCTGCTAGGGGTGCGGGGGAGGTCTGGCGTGTGCGGAAAGGGGTCGGGGCCGTTGGAGCTGCCACTGGATGGTGGGGGCTCACATACAAGCCCTTCGCAAGCAAGCCGTAAACCCTGTAACGCAGCGCGTGCCCCTTTTTTGAGTAACCTTAACTTGCACATAAAACCCTACACCCGACCCTAAATCCCACCTACCAGCAGGCTCTAAGCCTAAACCAGAACATACACCGCAAATCCTCCCTAAGCCCTTGTCGACTCGAAGCCTTATACCTTGTAACCTCAAAAGCTTAAGCTATACCCTAATTAAACCCCAAAACCCCACAACCACTCCACAGTGGGAAGAGGGTCACACCCCACGAGGGGGGGCCCCACCCTATATCCGGACCATTGATGTTTGGCGGGGGGCGCGGAGCATGTGACCCCATACCCCGCCCTGCCGTGTGCGGAAAGCGGCAATCGGCGCAGTAGTTTCCAGCATCTGACATGAATTGCAATGCTGAATTATGAGGGTCGTATGGCGATGGTGATGGTGGCAGATATTCTTTCGATGGTATTTATGAAGATGACGACAACAAGGATGATGTTGAGCATGGTCTGATTGTCGACTCATGTCCCGGTCCAGAGCAGCGCAACATCATGAACAGCATCACCGGTGCCACAGCAAGAGGGAAGACAAGGAGCAACGCATAAGAACGTCGTGGCAAAAAGAGTACCACCACAGGCCCCACACCACAGGGGGGGCGGGGGGGAAGGGCGGAGGATACCATGGGGTGGGGAGGGGGGAGGGGGGTGTGGCAGCCCTGCATCACATGTATACATATACTTGTTGTTACTTGTACATCAACGTATACCAACAGATTTCTTCCACTTTGGCCATTGCAATACATGCAATCATACAGACAGACAGACACACACGCAGACAGATAGCCAGGCAGGCAGGCATGCGCATAACAAGGCCGTACTCCGCAGTTACAGTCTCCATGTCCCGATCAGATGACTTCAGAGGAGTTTGCAACGTGTGGTCGCTCTTGGCTGAGGTTTTCTTGCGGTTTCGAGTCCGTGCATAGTGCAATCGAACTTTATGTAAATACTCGTAGGCTCCTTTAATGCAGACGGTGATGTTCACGCACATGGCGTGTTCCTGCACGCCAGGCGCAAGACTTGCCATACTGGCATATGTCTGAGGCACGGGAGCATTTTGCAAGTTTCCTGCACGATTGCTGCTTCTGCTTTCATCTAGCTTTTGCAAAGGCACTTCCTGCGAGCGGATTCATGCATTGAAGCCGCAAAATGACCCGCATCAGCTGAGCTTGACTTGACATCAGTTCGGAAGACATGTCTCGCAACTGGCAAACTACACCGAGCTCCGAATTTCATCGCAGCAGTGCCTTAGTGATAGACTACATAAAGGACTTCTGACATAGCTGCAGCCGGTTATCAAAGCTCTGGTTACTACCCCTTGCCGAGACTTGCGTGACGCCATGTTGCAACTGGCGCGTGGCTGGTTGCATGACCTGACTGCCGTGGAAACAGCACTCCAGGCATCTGGGACGCACAAGCACGTTTGGAGGAGGTATCTTATGTATCTTCACGTCAGGCAGCAGACCGACTAGGGCCCAATGGTCCAACGGTCAAAGGCCGGTTTCTCGTCGAATTGAATTGTCCCCGCCCGTGCCTGCAGGCTGGCCAAAACCGCTGCTTCGCGAATGCTTGGTGGGCTGGAGGCCTTCGGCAACACAGCAGCAACCAATAACACGAAGACTATAAAAAAACAAGATGATGCTACAGCCGCCGTCCTTGTAATCGCCACGAACACCACAAACGGCAATCTCAATGGCGAAGACAAGTGACGACGACAACAGGCCCAGCTCGATAGAAAAACACCGCAAACGGTAATGAGTAGAGTTAGACGAAAAGTATCATCGATGCCAAGGCAAGCCACTTTGCGAGCTACGCTTTAGTAGCCACAGTGTCAGTATCGGCCGGCATCATATGTGAAGCCTCGTGATGATGCTGGCCACTACGGCGGCAGCACCGATGACACCGTTGACTAGCAGTTCACGCAGACGATCGCACGACCTCATGGCATCGGCGGTACCGCTGTCCAAGAAACCGGAAGGGAGCTTCTTCTATGTCCGTCAAATCTCCAGGCCCGAAGCCGAAGGGCCAAAAGAAAAGGCCAAAGTTCATTCGCGACCCGGCTCATGCAGAAGCGTCTGCGTTGTCTTAGTGTGTGGGGAGTGAGGGGTGGCAAGCCGTGAGTTGTGCTTGCGTGGTGCATGCGAAGCCACTGCCGTGGGCGTAGCGCTTTAAGAGTTGCCGAAGTCAATGTGTTTGTCAACTAAGGTGTGGGCCAATCTCTTTATCGAGTCTGCAGCCCAGTGGAGCCATCATCAGTTCGGGGTCTAACGTTGGCTTTTCAGAACCCAGAATGGGAAGTGACTGACCTTAAGCCCCAAAAAGCTAGGCATGCAGCCCAGGTCAACGGAAACTACCGTTTGGCCTACCGACGGTTCTACGGCAGGGACATTACCATGCAAGAGCAGTGCCTAGGCAGCCTCAATAGTAGTAGAAATAGCAAGACGCATAGTACTACGACAACAGTAACAGCAACAACAGAGATGGTATTGCTGCTGCTACTACTACTACTACTACTACTACTACTACTACTACTACTACTACTACTACTGCGCCTACGCCTTTTCACTCCTACTCCTAGTCCTCCTCCTGCTCCTGCTTCTGCTGTTACGAATACAGCGACGACGACTACTACTGCTACTCCTCCTCCCCATGGATCCGTGCTAATGCCGAAGACATCCGCTTTGAAGTTTTCAAGAGCTTGGACTGGCTGGAACCAGCTAAGTCGCCGCGGAGCGGAGACAGGTTGCTGGTGAAACACAAGGAGAGCAATGCTGATGAGTACAATGATGATATTGTGTATCATTGTGATGATGATGATTATGACGCTTTTGAGTGTTACTGTTGTTATGATGATGATGAGGAGTATGATAATATTGTGTATCACTGTGATGATGATGGTGATGAGTATGATGATATTGAGTATGTTGTTATGATGGTGATGAATATGCTGATATTGTATATCACTGTGATGATGATGTTGATGGTGACGATGATTATGATGATTTTGAGAAGTGCTGCTATGATGATGAAGATGGTGATGAGAATGATGATCTTGAGTGCTATTGTTATGATGATGATGTTGATGAGTATAGTGATGTTGATGAGTATGATGATGTTGTTGAACATGCTCGCGATTAGCCCCCCTCACCCCAGGTCAATGATGAAGTTGATGAGTATGAAGATGTAAAACAGGTGTTATGACTGTGTTTTAGGTCGTTGTCTGCATGGTCTTTGTTTGAAGAGATAAAGACGTATAAACACGGAAGTACTGTAAATACCAACACATCCAGGCACTCAAACAAAGTCGTGGAAGTCCTAACAGCAGGAAAAACATGGCGTCAAATAAGGCCTAATGCCCTAGTAGTAATAGTAGTAGTAGTAGTAGTAGTAGTAGTAGTAGTAGTAGTAGTAGTAGTAGCAGGAGTAGTAGTAGTAGTAGTAGTAGTAGTAGTAGTAGTAGTAGTGGTAGTAGTAGTAGTAGTAGCAGTAGTAGTAGTAGCAGTAGTAGTAGTAGTAGTAGTAGTAGTAGTAGTAATAGTAGTGGTAGTAGTAGTAGTAGTAGGAGTAGGAGTAGTAGTAGTAGCAGCAGCAGTAGTAGTAGTAGCAGCAGTACTCGTAGTAGTAGTAGTAGTAGTAGTAGCAGTAGTAGCAGTAGTAGCAGTAGTAGTATTAGTGGTAGGAGGGGGCCTCTGACAATCTATGCATCGGCCGCTCTCGTTTGTTCGCCAAAAGCTGCTGCGCAGCAGACGCACGTGGTTCGCAAACCTTAAAGGAAAGTCCCGTCTGACCGCACAGCCGGCAAGCATGCTTCGCTTGAGGCATGACTTCCACTTGATCCAAAAAACACGTTTCAGGGCGCTCGGCTCAGAGCAACGTGTGAATGCTTAAATGCCGTCCCTGCCGTGTGTTTCTGCATGTGAATGCACAAAAAGCACGGCGTCAAATACGCGCAAAGCGCGTACTACTAGTACTACTAGTACTACAACAACTACTACTACTACTACTACTACTACTACTACTACTACGACTGTACTACTAGTACGACGACTACGATGACTACGAATACTACTACTTCGACGACTGCGACGACTAGTACTAGTACTAGTACTACTACTACCACTACTACGACGACCGCTACCTCTACCACTACCACTACCGCAAAACCTAGTACTAGCAAAGCACCAGCACAAGCACTGTGCCGACCACGAGGACGACGACAACTAACACTAGACTACTACGAACACGAGGGCGAGAACGAGCACTAGCACCGCCAGCACCACCATCACGACGATGACTGCTGCTACTGCTACTACTACTGCTACTACTACTGCTACTACTGCTCCTACTCCTACTACTACTACCACTACCACCTACTACACCTACCACACCTACTACTACTTCTACTGCTACTGCTACTACTCCTATTCCTACTCCTACTCCTACTCCGACTCCGACTCCTACTCCTACTTACTACTACTCCTACTCCTACTCCTACTCCTACTCCTACTCCTACTCCTACTCCTCCTGCTACTACTACTACTCCTACTCCTACTCCTACTCCTACTACTGCTACTACTGCTACTCCTCCTACTCCTACTCCTACTCCTGATGCTGCTGCTGCTACTACTACAGATACGACTCGCACCACAGTAGTAGTAGCAGCAGCAGCAGCAGTGACTAGGCCGTGCCTGTGTTGGGTTGATGGAATGAGCGGCATAGCAGTTTAAGAGTACTACCGACAATAAAGGTAGTAATACTAATATTGCTGTTGAGAGGCAGTATGTTAAAAGAAAAGGAACAATCAATACCAGCAATAAGCTGGAGTACTGGCACCAAGAAGAGCCTACGCTAAACGTGATTTTTTGGATAATCTAGCCTTCGCTTTGAATCTCCGATGGATGATTTGGAGGCGGGCCAGGGATGTGGTTTGGGTGTTTGTCTCTCGAAGTTTCGTTTCAGAGTTGGTGGTCTTTGCTTTTTGTTCACGCTTTGGGGCGGCCAAGTTTCACAACCCACGCCCAAAAGGTATGACCATGCAGCGCGGCGGCATCACCTAGTGCAGAATCTGAAGGATAGGTACTTGGTCAAGGCAGGACCGGTTCGCATTTTCTTGGGAGGCTTGGGGCTTGGCAGATGGGTTTACGGCGTCAGGGCTTTAGGGTCTCCGGCACAAAAGGCCTAGCCCACTTGTTCCGAACTTTCTTGACTTGCTGCTACATCGGACAAACAAGGCAAAGCCTCCGTGGCTCATAGGTCTTTACTTCACCATGGCAATAATTACTACACTGTCCGACAGTAAACTAACCAGCATGTTGCTGCAGTGTCTGGTCGGTTGCTACGTGCCGGCCAGAAGGGATCGACTGTGCAGCAAAGGCGTTGCATGCAAACGGTTCTGATACAGACCGTTGCATGGAAAAGCCTCAGGCAAACGCAAGAATTTATACGGCATTATATAGGGAGCCAGATCTCGCGTGCTGTCGGATGGGAAGAGGCATTCAAGCGGAAGCACGAGAATGTTTCAATGTCTGTCGCACCGGGTTTGTTGAAAATGGACCCTTGGAACAGAACATTCCTGTCCAGCTATAGCCTTTTGGGGTCTCAGTGCTTTGTGGATCCTCAGAGATTGATCCTTGCAGGCTTCTTCCAGCCCTCCGCATGCCAAACCGGCGAGTCGGGACGTGCTCATCTACCCCTACGAGCGCTCCAAGTGAGCCTTTCATTCCGCAGACTTCGAAAGTTGGTGACGAAAGTGCAGTGGTGAGGCCCTACCCTGACCCTGGCCCCAAGCGTGTGTTGAATCTTGAACAGAGCTTCTGCAAGACCCTCAACGTGCTATTTGTTGTTACACTGCAAGCTATCGGGCCGGCAATTCTGACTGCATCCGTGCAGAACTGAGCTTGCTGCCCTGTACACCACATTGGCTGCCGCTACTGCGGCCTTATCGTCACTTGATTGCTTTCCCCTCCACTGTTTCTCTCAACAGCCGGATGAGATCCGGGGCAATACGGCCGAGAAGTAATGGGAAGCAGGCGGCGCGCAGAAAGAAGTGCTGAGCCATGTCGCTCGCAGCAGAGGTCTGTGAATTGGAGGTTTTCTGACACCATGCAATCTCCTTGCTTTGGTGTTTAGATGTTTTGCAAAGGCACCCATGTGCTTGCACTGGAAGTTTGGAACCACTGCAATGCCGTGCACCTCTCGGGCATCGCAGCCTACTTTCAACATAAAGCTGAAGCTTAGATCTTGGGCCATGCACAGGCTGTCATTCTGCAACTCGTGGCCTGTTCGGCACAAGCTCTGGACAATGCCTCGGATAAACTTCACGGTCTCCAGGGTTAGGCTTTTCAGGTTCTGCTTCCACTGTGAACCATGGGTCATCTAGGAGCCAACTGAGCTCTGAGAGTCCTGTCCGGTGCGGCAGCGATGCTGGCCTTGACAATCATAAAGGGAACTCCAGAAAGTTGGAATATGGTTTCAGGGTAGGATACCTTCTAATCTACCATAGATTTTAAAGGGTTTAGGATAATCATATTCCAACTTTCTGGCTTTTACTTTACACTTGTATTGCAGTGTCTTTTCTCATAGTACGTACAGTATAGTTTAAACAGCTCTTTTATTTCACATGCATACATACCTACATACACATAAACATGCACGGTGTGTGTGTGTGTATATATATATATGTACATATGTAGGTACATATTCACATATATATATATATGTGTATATGTATACATACATGTATATAGAGTACATCACGTTAACTTTCCATCAGCTTGGCTACCAGCTATCATGACACACTCGCCGTCATGAACCTCTTTGACATAGGGGTCTAGATATTTAGTAAGTATAAAATGAGAAACCCGACAACCTTATTCCAATTATCAAGGTCTCTGTGTGAAAAGCCCGGAAAACCATTCACCCCATAGAAGGCCAAACACGACCCTGAAATACCCCTCAAAACCTTGTAACAATCTCACAAAGCTTAATACAAACCCTCTAACCCATAAACTGCTATCAACACCTGTCTAGAATCCCATTCAAATTCTTAAGGCCCATGAAAACCTGTCTAAAATCCCATTCAAAGTCTTATATAAGGCCCCAGATACTACTGAGGCTCACGTGCCAGCCTTCAAGGCCGAGCAAAGCTGCGGGGCTTCCGGCTTGGTGCCATGGGTCAGGTGATGCCTTTAAGGGGTTTTAGGGCGTTTGGAATTGAGGGTTTGGAGGTTTAAGGGTTTTTGGGCCCAGGATTTGGAGAGTTTGGGCTATAGGGTTTAGAGGTTTTAGGGTTTTAGGGCGTAGGTTTTGAGGCTTTGGGGTTTTCGGGTTCTAAGGGTGTAACTTTCGACTTACGGCATGACAGGTATGACCCCGCAGTCAAGCTTTGCCCGTAAAGCCACAGCCCGTATCCCACAGTTGGAGAATGAGATTTGGGGTCCAGTTCTGGGTGTGAGGGTTGTGTGTAGTTG